>VZRW01009847.1:116232-148670 GCA_013398125.1 Aegotheles bennettii | reverse complement strand
GATGGAGCCGCCGCCGCCCGCCTGAGCCCCGCTGCCGCCCGGGGGGACCCCCGGCCCGGGGGGGATGGCGCTCAGCTCCCGGGCTCACGCCTTCTCGGTGGAAGCCCTGGTGGGACGCTCGGCCAAGAGGAAAGTGCCGGATGGTCGCGACGAGGAGCCCGGGGCCGGCTGCAGGCAGAGCCGCAAAGCCCCGGAGGCGGGTTGGTAGCCCGGAGAGGCGGGGTGGGAGGCCGTAGGGGACCCCCCGGCGCCGNGCGCCGGGCGGTGGCGGGGCGAGGGCCGCCCCCCCCGCAGCCTCCCGAGCCGTGCCCTCGCGTTTCTCTTCCCCGCAGAGAAGCGGCCCAAGGCCGGCGCGGAGGCGGGGGCCGGGGTGCAGGTGGAGCTGCAGGGCTCCGAGCTCTGGAGGAGGTTCCACGAGATCGGCACCGAGATGATCATCACCAAGGCCGGCAGGTACCGGCTGCCTCCCCCGCTGCCCCCTTCCCTCTGCCCCCTCGCTTGGTTTTTCTTTTCTTTTTCGTTGACTTTCTTTTTTCCCCCCCTTTTTTTGTTGTTGGGTTAATTTTCCTTGTTTGCCTTTTTTTCGCTATTTTTGTTGACTTTGATTTTCTTTTTTCTCTCGATGTCCCTTTACCTTTTTTTCCGCCCCTTTTCCGCCGAGCTCCCGCTCAGGCCGTTCCCCTCTGCCCGCAGGAGGATGTTCCCCTCGGTCAGGGTGAAGGTGAGGGGGCTGGAGCCGCTGAAGCAATACTACATCGCCATCGACGTCGTGCCGGTGGACTCCAAGAGATACAGGTACCGGGTGGGGGGACGGGGTGGGGAGACCCCCCCGGACCCACGCGGGGTCCTTCTTCCCGTTTGGGTGTTTGCAACCCGCGCTCTGCTCATCCCCGCCCGTGTGTGAAATAGGGTTGCGGCGGGGGAGGGGGGGAAACCTATAGATTCTATAGGTGTGCGTGGGCGTGGGAAGGGGTCCCCGCAGCCTGACCGCAGCCCGGTGCGGGGCAGGTACGTCTATCACAGCTCGCAGTGGATGGTGGCGGGGAACACGGACCACTCCTGCATCACCCCCCGGCTCTACATCCACCCCGACTCGCCCTGCTCGGGGGAGACCTGGATGAGACAAATCATCAGTTTCGACCGGGTGAAGCTCACCAACAACGAGATGGACGACAAGGGGCACGTGAGTGTGGGGCAGCCCCACCGGGGGGGCAGAGCAGCACCCCGGGTCCCTCCTGCCGCGGGGCTGAGGGCTGGGTCCCACCCGTGTCTGGCGTGGGGTTTTCCTCCTGCGCTTCTCCCTCTCGGGGGGCTCATCCTGCCTCTCCCCCCGCACAGATCATCCTGCAGTCCATGCACAAGTACAAGCCCCGCATCCACGTTATTGCCCAGGACTCCCGCTTCGATCTAGCGCAGATCCAGTCCCTGCCTGCCGAGGGGGTGCAGACCTTCTCCTTCCAGGAGACCGAATTCACCACCGTGACGGCCTACCAAAACCAGCAGGTACCGGGCGGTGGAGAGTCCCGGCGGTACCGGAGGGATGCAGAGCCCTGGCGGTACCGGGTGATGCAGAGCCCCGCTGTTACCGGGAGATGCAGAGCCCTGGCGGTACCGGGTGATGCAGAGCCCTGGCGGTACCGGGTGATGCAGAGCCCCGGCAGTACCGGGGGATGCAGAGCCCTGGCGGTACCGGGCGGTGGAGAGCCCTGGCGGTACCGGGGAGTGCAGAGCCCCGGCAGTACCGGGGGATGCAGAGCCCCGACGGCCGCTGCGGCTGGTCCCGGCCCGCCCCGTGCCCCCAAAACCCCTTTCACTCCCACCCCCCCCAGATCACGAAGCTGAAGATCGACAGGAATCCCTTCGCCAAAGGTTTTCGGGATCCCGGGAGGAACAGGTAAGGGCCGGGGCCGCCCCCCGCCCGCCCCGTCGCGCCCGCCGGCCCCGCTGCCGCGCTCAGCCCTGTCTCCCCCCGCAGGGGGGTCCTGGACGGGCTCCTGGAGACCTACCCGTGGCGGTCCCCCCTTGCCCTGGACTTCAAGGCTTTCGGCGCAGACAGCCAGGGTAAGTCCCGTCTGCTGCCTTTCTCCCGCCCGCCTCTCCCCGCTGACTCGGGGCTGCGCCGCGGCCGCTCTCCCAGAGGTCCCGCGGGCGCGCGTCGGGGGTCTGAAACCATTAAGATAATGAGGTGGGTCCAGAAAACGAACCGGCGGCACGTTTTGGGAAGAAAATTCCACGTGTTTTCGTCAAAAACTGCTGTTCAAATCGATTCGGAGAGAAGGGTACGGGCGCGGGCTGCCCTCGTCCCAGGGCAGAAACCGAGTTGAGATGCGCAGAAAAAATATCTGACATGCAGGAGGCTAATTTAGGGTCGGGTTGTTAGGGCTTTGATCCTGTTACACTAATTGTTTCCAACCCGCTTGAGAATATTGACTAAACATGGGATGGCAGTGACCGCCGGTGCCTTCTGCGGCTCCTCCTGCTCGGACAAACCCAGCGAGCAACAGAATATAAAATTATCGGCTACTAAGGGTGCAGTAGTTTCCCAGTCTGTTAACTCCACAGAAATGCAGGGAAGAGGGAAAAGTTTTTTCAGGGAAAACCGTCTCCCCCCGCCTGACAAACTCCCATCGCTCTCGTGCAGCCCTTTCCAGAATATCGGCTTTTATTATTTGAAAACTGGTTATTCACCGCGCCGGAGCTCCGGTTCGGGGTTCAAGTCGGCAGTTTAACTCTCATTCGTGTCAGGAACTCTTCAAAGGATGGGAGCGACCCAAATCACCCCCTTCTCCGCAGGGAAATCCGGCAAAAATCCCGGCAAAAATCCACGCTGAATGCGGACACATGAAAATCAGACTCGAGGAAAATTAAGAGGTTTACCGGGTTGTAAAGAGAACTAGTTTTTATTATTTATTTATTTATCATTAGAAAGACCTTTTGCAAAAAGCCCCTTTTGAACCTGTTTTGCAGGCCACGATGCAACGCCGAGGAGAGGAGCCAGTGGCTGGGCTGGGAGGGGAATGAGAACAGCAATTGCTGTCATTATTGTACAGATGCTGAAATATTCGGGCTTCCTGGGGTTTTTAATTTATTTTTTGCTAGTCTTAACGTAATTGGTATTTTTCTGGACTGATGTAAATATAATAATAATAATAATAATGTGTTTCTGAAGAAATGCAGAAAAATAGAAATAGTGAAGCCCTAAAACCAGGAGGTAAATTAAAAGAAAGCATGAACAATATGCTGAAGAGAGAACTGGCCATAAACCTGGGATTTTTAAGCCTAATAGAATTGGCAGAAAGCATCTGGTCTTTGAGCTGCTCTGTCGTCCCCACCATGATCCCGGTTCCCAAACTTGTGCTGGGAGCCGTGTGCCATTATTGCTTAGGATACCTTGAAGCAAATGTTAATGCTCATTTGCTTTGCTCCACCAGCTGCAGAGGGATCCATTTGCTGCCTCACACTCTCATATATCAGCTAGGTCACATCATTTTACATGCCCAGAAGTCCCTGAGTCCTGGGAGGACTCAGAGGGAGAGGACCAGATCCCCATCCTGCATCCGCTCCCGCTGGTGTCAGTCCTGAAACATCAGTGGGGAAGGGTGAGACGTCCAAACCTTAAAACATTCCCAGATCACTGCCTATAGGTGTTGCCTGCACCTTCCCAACCCATGAGATGCTCTGCTCACTGGGAGTCTGCAACATTAATTTACACCACGTCCAAAATCTTGGTGTTTTTTAAGGTTGGATGCCGGAGCAGATGTGGTTTGGTTATAAGTCGATTCTGTGTTGCTGATTGCGGGTAGAGCTGACTAGATCACATCCAGACAGTATATTAATTAGAATTAAATGTAAATCAGGAAAAACACAGAGCAAAAATGGATCCACTTTCCCTTCCATCCTTTCCCAGCGACTTTGGTAAGAAATGAAAATAAAGGGGGGGAAGAATGCGGTAATAACGAATGTGCAGCAGAGACATAGGGCTGTAAAAAGGCGTTAGATGAAACAAGCATCTGTTTAGCACCGGGGCCGGCGGCTCCAGAGCACCATCCCCACGCCAGAGCTGTTCCTGCTCTTGATGTTGCTGTGGAGGAGCCAGTGCTGCGTGGGGATGTGAGACCCCGGCAGCCTCGGCAGCGCTCACACGTGTGAAGCGAGCCCGCGTCGATCTCCTGCCAAATTATGAAAGTGTTCATTGATTCGTTTCAGAAAGGAGAATGTTGAAATGACACGTGCATTTAGAGTTTCTGGAGACACCTCTCGTGTTCAGGGGTATGTTTCAAATTGCATGGGAAGCTCAGTAAAATTAGTCAATTCCTGTGAGCCTAATACGAAAAATATTCTCCATCAGGCTGAATACATCTTTTTGTTCTCATATACAAGGGGGGAAAACTGCCTGTAATTTGCACAAAAAATAGGGGGAAATGGTGTATGTCCAACAGGAGAAGGTTATCGGTCATACAGCCCAGCAGGTACCTGTCTGTGTGGAGCTGAACCCTATCTTTTCCCGGTCAAACGACTGGGATTAGATATGCAGGAATATCGTTCTTAGGCAAGTGCCAAGTAACAACAACAAATAATTTACAGACAGATCTTCCCATTTTCCAGGAGCTGATTTTTGGAGCGGGTTTGTGCTTGGACGGACACCAGCAGGAGGGAGCTGCGGAGTAGGAGCAGGCGTCCTCCATGGGTTCCTTGGCTGTGAACATCAGCCAGCCCAGCTTGGATGATTTCTGTCTTCATTTTCAGGTGGGAGCTTGAGCTCTTCGCCAGTGACTTCCAGCGGTGGGACACCTTCTCCTCTCAACCCCCTGCTCTCTCCATCGTGCTCACCACCTACACTCCACTTGTCAGCGAGCAACATCAGTGTGTCGTGCCCTGAGACCTACCTACACCACCTCAACATGCCCCTCTACTACAAGATTTGTCCTACAAGCCTCTTAAGACAACAGTCTCTCTTCTTCCCGAGCACTGAAAAGCTGGGAGGCACCAACACACATCTTGTACCCCACTTCATGGTGGATATGCCAAAACTCTCCTCCCTCGGCATAACCAACCTGAAAAATGCCAAGGCTGAAGACTTAAACGGGCAATGTCTACAAGTACCCAACTCTGCGAGTCAAATGCTGTATGGATTACATGCATCTGGAAACATTTTCCCATCAAGTCCCATTGCTCGGGAAGCACTTAATTGTTCTTTACATCCTCCATATGGCTTGTACGGCTATAACTTCTCCGTGCCATCCAGACTGATGAATGCAGCGAGCCATTTCAAAGTGAGTGACAGCACCCCGGCTTCGCTGCGAGACGGCAGATGTAATCACTCTAACTGGCACCCGACCATTAACCATTGCCTTTAGTGGAATTATATACTATTTCTAAGCATTGATATGTAAAGCAAGCCTTTCCTTCCTTCATACCCAAGGGCTCGCTAGTTATTGACTCTGAAATCCTGCCCGGTACCGGAGCGGGATGTCCAGGCATTGAACTTCCTTTGTGGGCAGACGTGTGGTGTTGTTGGGAGGGTAGAGGATCGGGGAGCATGGAGGGTCTCAGATGATCTGCAGCAAGGTGACACCTTTTGGTGGTATTTATGTCACGGTTGTAGGTTAAGAGCAAAGTGTACAGTCGCCTTTTTCATATTTGCACTCTGAAGCAGGAACGTAGCGTATAGATTTCTACAAATATGTTTTCCTGAAGCTGTCTATCTACCCAGCTTGCCTCTAGTTAGCTCCAAGCCCTGGTGAGCTCCTGCTCACCCTACTTGAGTTTTTCCACTGATTTCAGAGGGACTATCTGAGACCTTGTGACAGAAAAGGAGCTATAATTGCCCAAGTGCTCGAGCATGTACTCAAGTTCCCTTGGCTTTAATGGGTCCTAATTATGGAAGTGCCCTGTCTCTCCAGGACCCAGATGACTCAGCAGAGTTGGGATGTAAATTCAAGTATTGGCTGCCAAGGTAAAGTAAGACGTGATAGAAGATGGATGTCTTCCTACCTTGAGGGATAAGACAGTGGAGCCTGAACCAGGCGTGCCCCAAGAGCCCTCCTCTCCATGCTCCTGCTTCCAGAGGTCCCCAGGAGGTGTTAGTGCAGAGCGGCACCAATGTTGACAGCATGGTGGGAAGGAACAGGGGATGGGAGGTCACACCTCTCCCCCATGGCGAGCTGGATCCATGCTGCAGGACATGATGGATACATCTCAGAGAGCTGTGTGGGATGAAGGAGCTCCAGGAGCCCTGCAGGACACTTATCCCGCCCAGCGCTTTCAGCTCTGGGGGACAGAGAAGATCCCCTGGGATCGCATCCGCTAGCCTGTGCCTGAGGGAAGGGGCAGGGATGCTCCTGGCTGGATCCCATGCAGAACGCAGATCCTTTCTGGAGAATTACAACCCTATGGGCCCCAAAACATGAAATTTTCAGTCCCTTCCCAAAGTTCTGTTTGTTTTATTATAACCTGTGGATATTCTTGTTATTCCTGTAAATAATCTCTGGCTCCCAAGGGCACAATGTAACTGGCAATAAATTGGGGCACAGATTTTATTCTTTAGTTGATCAATGCTCAGTCCTTACCTGAAGCCAATTTTATTACTTGATATATTACAGAGATTTGAAAATCATGCTTGGCTAGACCCAGCTGCATTTTGGGATTAAAATAAGAGAATCCTGTATTTAGAACCATAACCCAGCACTACGTAGGGATTAAGGGCAGGTTTGAGAATCAAAATTGCTATCAGAGTTCTGGTTTTATTTTCATTCATAACAAGACAACAAATTAAGAAGAGAACAAGCCATATCAAAAGCTGTTAAAATAATGAAAAGTCACACTTTTACTGTCATGAGACTTTGCTGAAGATCAACCGACACTGGTTTCCCTGCTTTCCCTGCTTGGAGTGTTTGCAGAGCCCCCAGTGCTACCAGTACGGAGCGGTGGGCTGCGCTCGTCCCGCTACACGGTCAGTACAACTGTAAAAATGAGCAAACCTGCTTCCTCGTGCTGTTTCTTAGCAGTTTATCTCACTATTTTTATTAAAAAAAAAAAAAAAAGACACTTCTCTTTCATTCGGGAGTGCTTCTTTCCAAGCCACCCCTCGTCACCAGCGGTGACCGCACTCTGCCGGCGCCTGGACGGGCGCTGCAAACCCTGCACATCTCTGCTCCCCACGGGCTGAGGGACCCAGGGCCGGCCCCCACATGCGGTTACAATTCTGGGGAGCTGGAAGGCTCTTCCAGATCAGTCACGGATTCGTGGGTGGATGCAATGGGTAACTTCCAATTTTCCAAACATTTGCGGTTGCATAAGATATTCCAGAGTCGCCGGCCATGAGCTGGTGATCCAACAGATCAGTGTTTGTCTAGTTAAAAACCTGACTGATAATGACTAGCATAAATGTTTTCTGCACAGACAATTTTACAGCGATAGATATTTAAACTGAGATCAGATAAATTCCATTTACTACAGCTGAGTAAATGCTCCCTTTGACGGGACCAACCTCTTGCAGATGGGCACAGTGCTTCCCAGAGCCACTGGTTTATTCTTGGTGTTTCAGTAGAAAACTGCAAACCCAGCGCTGGGGTGAGGTGCTCCAACAGCACGTTTATTAAGTGTGAAACTGGGGGAATCAAGCTCAATATTTCAACTGTGACCACGCACCTATAAATACACACGTTACACACTGCCTCACACTTCCTCCCATTCATGTTATTTGAAAACCTGTGGCAATTGCAAAAGCTCACAGTTCTTCAGGCTTGGTGGGCGAATACAACCACAAACCCAGTATTATCGTGCTATTTTTAAATGGGAATGGGGAGAAAATAATCATATTTTTTTTTAAAGACTAAAATTGATGAACAATTTTGGCTATTAGTCATTTGGTCTTGCCCAACAGCAGTTTGAAGTTACTCAGGAATATATATGGGATATATATATGTATTATATATTATATATGTGATATTATATATATAAAAAGTTATATATATATAATATATATATGTTATAATATATATCTGTTCCCATTTATAGCACTTGACAAATCCAAGCAGCCGTACCAAGGGTGCTGCGTCCTCACTCGACACCGGGACACAGGATGGGCTCGGTGCTCAGACACTGGAAAGTTGATTTAAAACCTGAGGAAAGTTGATTTAAAAACACCTCAGAGATAAGGTTTTTAATCAAAATGCCATTTACTATCCAATTCCACCCAAATTTCATCCATCTATTGGAGGAGCCGAACGCGCAGAGGGAGCGCCGAATGTAGCTTTTCCTGCCCCAAGTGCCTCGGTTTACATTACCTTCTGAGGTTTGGTCTGTAATTAGATGATAATTTGTATCACAATTATGCAAAACAAACGAGGATTGGCTAGCAAGGGAGACCAGAACAAATAAGCACCCAGAACATTTGAAATGCATCCAGGATGGAAACGATGTCCATGTGTGGCGGGGGCCGGGGGGACATGCTGTTCCAATAAAGCTGCAGAAAGGGAAAAGGCCAGTTTCGGCTCCTACAAACGTTTCAAATGCTCATGTTTACAAATTTGTATTGCACATTAATATGTAAACACGCCCGATTGGAACCAGATGACTCCGCAATATTTACGTGTCCTTTCCTCTTAGTTTTGCGGGTCTGTCTGTCTCCTGGAAGACACAAAATGTGCAGTGACTCTTTCAAACCGTGGCTGGGGAAGCTAGAAGAGAGGTACAGCACCAAGCTAACACCACGGCGGCTCTCCCTGGGTGTGTGTCGGGTCCTGGGTGCAGGGGGGATGCATCCCCCGGCTTCTCCTGGGGCTGTGCCACCAGCGCTGGCTGGAGCCGCGCTGTGCAGCGCCACAAGTGATACCTCCTTCCTAGGCGTTGACAACCGGAATGCATTTCCCAATTTTCCCTATGGCCATGTCACTTGGAAGCACTGGAGTGGTGGCAGACGGCCCCGGCATCGGCCCCAGCCCCATCCACACCCCCGCGGCTCGGCAGCCTCCGGGCTCCGCTGATGCTGTGGCCACAGAGCGCTGGAAAAAAACAGCTTTTAAACCAGAACGAGTTCTTTTTGATGCAGTAATTTTGCAAAGAAAAAGTCAAAACACCCTCCTTGCAATCTGTATAAAAGCCTGGGGCTTGTTAATCACCTTTTCTTTCACCGGGTGATTTGCATTTTGGGATGCAGGCTCCGGGCATCCCTTTGTGCTCGGCTGTGTCCCCCCGTCCCGCGGGGCTGCAGCCGGTGTTGGGCAGCCTGGGTGCAGCCACTGGGGCTGCTGGGAATGAGAGTGCCTGCAAGGACTTTTGCAGATGTTGGGTGTTGCACCGCAAGCCCTTCATGCTGAGCAAGGCTCTGCTCTCTCCAAGCACGGGTGGGTTCTGGATTTTATAGTTATTTATAAACTTGCACAAGAAGGACCTGCCATCTACTTCCATACATCAGACAATTTCCCCCTGGGATGGTTATTCTAAAGCACCCAGTTTGAAGCTTATTGTAGCAATTAAGTACAAGAAGTAGTGCAGGCTTTGTGAAGGAGCCCTTGAGCATATAAATCAAATGACACAAACCAGCAAGTAAAATTCAAGACCTTTCTGGAGAGATATAGATGTTTCCAGATATTTTCTCTTTTTTTTTTTTCAAAAGCTTTGCTCTTTCAGGTATTTAGAAAACAGCTTTTTGGAGAAATTCACTTTTTCCTTCTCGGCTCTGGCTCCAGATCTCCTCTCTGAGCTGGGTCCCAGCTACAACAATTTCCTCCGGGCCCTGCCCGGCAGCTGGGAGCACTTAGCAGCTCATCCGCCCCGATCTGCTCACCTGCCCCAGCCCTGACAGGTCCATCTGCTTCCAGTCAGACCTGCAAATAAAACAGGGCCTCGACTCCAAGAGAAAGAAAGAGTCATGGATTTAGGAGGTTACTTAGAGTTACCCTTGCTGTTACCAGATGATGCTCCAGGGAGGGATGCTGCCTTCTGCTCTGGCTGCTGGTGCATCAGAATGAGCTGCCGCATCCCCTCACCACAGACCTGCAGTCTGAACCCAGCAGAAATACCCTTTTTTATTCAGGTCTGGGAGAAGCAACTCGCTGCTGCTGCCCTCGCTAGGAGGGTTTCAAGTACACAATGCTAAGCACCAGTCAGCATCGCCGTGGGAAGGACCACGGTACCTGTTTGCAGTCAGATGCTGCCCTGGCCGTGCCCATTGCACCCCAAGCACTCAGTGGTTTGAATCATCATCTTCCATCCTTTACACACCCTGGAGATTCTGCTTTTGGTGGGGTGCTAAATGCACTACAGCAAAAGCCCTGAATATTGAAGGAAGATTCCATCCTCTGGCAGGAGGTTCAGGGGCTGGAATAAGGGGGTTCTCCCTTAGATGAGAGCATTTCACATCTTTCCCCACAAATATTAATTAGCCTGGGGATTTAAAAGCACCACTACCTGTGCACAACCAACAGATTTAATTTAGGGTTACACAAAGATCTTAATTTCTACAGTCTCACAGAGAATCATTATGTACAAAAATGTTCATAAACTAAGTGGAGAACCAATGATCTTTAATAAAAAAAGAAGGATTATCAATTGTTTTTCTTCCATGGAGTAAAAACCACGCTGGTTTTCCACTGCCCTGATCATGACATGCAGGTACCGCCCATCTCCATTTGCCAGCAACGCTCACAGCTTCAGCCCTTTGCTGAATTCTTCTTTCATCTTCATTAAAGGTCTTACTGTAAAATTAATTGAAGTCGATAAGCTATTTCCTGTATTGTATTTCTTCTAACGTTATCAATATTGGTAATAAAAATAGAGATTGAAACAATATGTTGTAATGGCCAGGATATAAGACAGATTCTGCCGCAGCTCAAGTAAATATGAATTCGGCCTTTGGCTTTCATAAAAGCAGGATAATGTCTCTATCTGGGCTATTCTAATGGATAACATCAGTCCCCTTTGCTTCGCTTCTCCATACTACCAGGATTTATGCTGATAGAAGAAATATAACTCTTGTTTCTTGGACATTTTTGAGATTAAACCAAATCAAAGTAAAGCAAAGCCCCAAACCATTTCCAACTGAGAGGAAACCCACCATTTCAGAAGCCTTCATGCGTTGCAAGTGCTGACATTTGCCATGTTGGACATTGGAATTGCCCATGCGAAGCTCTCAGGGCAAGGGATGGCAAGGACAGGGATGAGCTTGTCTGGGTCTGGTCAGATCCAGGTGCTCCATCCCTGCTGCCATCCTTCCTTCCCAAGCCAGTGTCCTCACTTTCTGAGATGGTTTTTGGTCAAATGGGCTTGAGTGGTGTTTGAGGGTCGCACGTGCCAGTGCCGACCTCTCCCCTTTGACTGGCATTGAAGACCCTACGGAGAGTCAGGATTTCCTCAATCCAACGTGTACGAAAGGTCCATCTGCAAACTCATCCTTCAAACTGCTGATCCTAGGAGCATGGTCACCAGGCCTGGCTGGTCAGACACCCTGCTCCCTCAAGGACTTGAGCTTCCCAAATGGCCAGAAGATCACTTATTTTTAATTTATTTTCAAGCATCATCCATGCAGCTGGAGTTACGGGATGCAGAAAGGAGGAATTTCACTGGGTAGGTCTCTTGGAAGCAGAACAGAGCAGATGGAAATGAGATCCAGCTCTGCTCAAGCCCAGATTTGCTGGAGGAGATGGCAGGTACCCCTGCAGCTCATCCCAGATCAGGAGCAGGGATGCTCCTGTATCCACCAACGGCTCCCATCACCCTTCATCAGATCCACACCCTGCTCAGGCTCCTGATGGGAAAATTGCCTCCAAAATTTGGAAGCTTCTGGATGTCCTTGGGGACACATCCTCCCCCAAGGCAGAGCTGTGGCTCAGGGGGAGTGAGGAGCGGGGTGGTGTCCCTGCAGCTCTCCCCATGGATTTGTTTCACAGCAGGTGAGAACACAGAGGAGTTATTTCCAGATAATTTGTCAGTTTAAAAAAAAATAATCAAAACATTCCCAGGGCAGGGGAAAGTGCTTGGAGGGGTTTATTTGCAGTAATTTGGCTTGGTCAGTTTTGATCTCCATGTGTCTGCCCAGCACCAGCCCCCCGCCCCCTAATTCTGCTTTTTTTTTCCTTAAAATAGGACACACCTGTGAGGAAGGCGAGTTTCTTCAAGACATTCCTGATCTGGAGCATATTAAACCGATATTTTTGTTTTGTATTTTCGATGATTTGCTCCAGTGATAACATAATAGCATGATATTTTGCCTGGGACTGATTAAAACATTTCTTTTGATCAGCGCAGCAGATTGGAACAGTTGTTTATTACCGGACGAAGCTTTGAGAAATGAAAAAAAAAAAGGAAAAAAGAAGAAAAAAAGGAAGGGCTGTGAGTGGCTGCTGGGTCTGCCGTTTGCCAGGGGTTTTTCCCTCGCTTTGGGAAAATTCTCCCTTCCAGCTGGGGAGGGAGAGGAGGGACGGGACGATCCATCACGCTGATGGACAAGGGCTGAAAACCTGGGCATTGGCTGTTAAATCTCCACATGTGCTGAATAAAACCCCACTCTTCCTCTCAGGACACAGCAGTCCCCCAGATCATAACTAATGAATTTCTAGAACCAAATTTAATGCTTCCTAGAAAGGTCGGCCTTTTAAGCTGTGTCAATCACCGCATGCATGGAAGCTACCTAAATTTAAAAATGTGAGAATTAAGGCAAAAATATCTTCTTTTTTTTTGCTTTCTAAACCAAAGGCAGCATCACGTTGCTGCAAACCAACAACATCTGAGTGTAAATGTGTTATTTTGGTTTAACTCCAGTCCCTATAAAGGCTTTCAAGACAATAGATTTTAATTACATGAATATTTTTAATAAAATCCCCCATTTAACTGCTGGCAAGGCTGCAAGGGAAAAACTCAATAATATCTGGCTCTGCCTCTTTGACAGAACAACTCTTCAAGTTACGTTTGCCACATCCACGCAGCTGTGACCAATAACCCCGCTGTCTTTATTATTCTCCTCCGGTATGAAATTAAAACGAACTGGAAATGTTTATGCCACAAATGGCGTGCAGCACATTACCCAGATAACGCCGGCGAAGGGTTGGCTCAGTGCAGGGGGTTTCTCCTCCAGCAGAGCCGCTCGGTAACCTTATCCCCTCCTTTCCCAGGCAGAGGAGATTGCTGCTCTGCCCAAAGCCTTTGACACGTAACGATGTCTTCATTAAAGAGGAGTTGCTTCCATCTCGCCATGCCCAGGTACCACTGAGAGCAGAGATTTGTTTCATGTGGCCACTTCCAATTCCTGTGTTTATACCGGCGGATTCCTTGGCTTCACGGGACGTTTGGAGATAAATCTCTGTTGGGTCTTGGTTGCTTCCCCTTGCCTCTTCCCCGCAGCATGTTTATAAGCTGAGCAGTAATTCCTTGGTCATGCCTAAATAAAAAAGACCCCATCACATTTAATAAACTCAACCCAACGTGCTTTTTGCTTGTTTGCACCCATCGATAAACGGAGCTGAATCGAATTCTTCCGGGTTGTTAATTCTGCAGGGCTCTATTCCCAGCTCCTGCACCTGCCCCGTGTTTGCCTTGCGAGGGGAAGCCTCTCCCCGGCAGACACACACCGCCGGGGCAGCCTGGCCGGGGAATGCTGGGGTGTCTTGCCGACAAGTGGCTGCAAATCCATCCTGGCCACACGGAGAGCCCCAGGGTGAAGCCAGGGGAAGTGAGGGAGGCAGAGCTGTGCTCTGGTAATTTGTTTCATGTGTCCCTCTGCAACTCCGTGGCACCGTGTTAGTGCATCAAACACATCAAGAAACAGCATGTACTTAATTTGTGTGTGTTTCCAATGTTCCCAGCACAACCAGTGTGGTTTCCACCCCACGCTGCTCCCTGGATGCTGCCATGACCACCACGTCTGGGTGGTGGGTCCCCATCCTCTCTGTCCCATTCCTCCTCTCCCACCCGACAAGCGCTGCTCTCCCCTTCCCCAGGTCATGAGACTCGGGTGGTCCCTGCAGGATGCAGCAAACCCCCTCAAAAACTCACCGATGAAGGAACTCCTTCCATTTAATGAAGAGTTAGAAGGCATCACTAATTGTTCCTCCATGGAAACCCAACCACTTCTAGACAGCACCTACAGGACAAAAAATTTGATTTAAAGGAGCACATTGTAATTTTGGGTGTGTGTTTGTTGTTTGTCCTTTTTTTTTTCCAGGCTGTTCTAATCAAGGCAGAGTTTAATTAGCACCCCCAGAGCCATGGCATAGGGAAGGAAGCGACCTGCAGCAGGAGCTGTCAGCAGCTCCCTACGATCTGACAGGGTCCAGCAAATGCTCCCCCCACCCTGACCCTGCCTGTCAATCAGCTTTCAGGGGAGAAGCCCCTTCTCACCCACCTCTCCTCTCCAATTTGGCTTAACTGTCAATTATGGAGGTTTTGGGGAGGCACTTTTCACCCTGAAGGTGCGGGCAGAGCAGAATTTGAGATGATGGGTTGGGATTTCCACCGGCACAAATGGAATAAGACTCGGAGCTTTCCAGGCCGTACCAAAAATAGCTGACCAATTTCAATCTCAATTACAGCTTGGTAACCTCAGAGTATAATTCAGAAGTCAGCTTCTAATATTTCAATCCAGGATGAAGAATAATATTCCACTTCCCCCTCCGCACCCCAAGTGATTTTCATTTCATAGGGACTAATCTCCACTTGAACATGTGTTTCGCTGAGATACCAAAGGATATGAGTGTGCTAAAGAAAATATGGGGAAAAAAGTGATGTAGAAATGTCTGTGTTAAGATCTGCAGAGCAGCCAGCTTAATAATACGGCTTCTTGCTACAGAATATTCCGTTTAT
This sequence comes from Aegotheles bennettii, assembly GCA_013398125.1. Taxonomy (NCBI): domain Eukaryota; kingdom Metazoa; phylum Chordata; class Aves; order Caprimulgiformes; family Aegothelidae; genus Aegotheles; species Aegotheles bennettii. The sequence continues at coordinate 133,871 of VZRW01009847.1, read as the reverse complement.
CACAGTAAAATGGGGTGAACGACTTATTTTATGTCTGCTGACAGCTGTTGTGGGGTTGGTGACATCTCTTTAGGTTGTAGCATTTTAAACTGTACCAGCAAAACTGAGAGCAGACAAAGGATTCATCATCCCCACCAGGCTCTGCTGGACGTGCCTGGTTCACCTGCACAGATCCACAGTGCTGCTGCGGTTTGTGACACAGGGAAGCACCAGCCCTTCATCACTGAGCCCTGCAAAACATTTGGACGTCTCTATCACCATGAAGCTCCTACCAATGGGCCTGGTGGAGGAGAGAAAAAACTCAATAAAATAATAAAAAATCCTGTTTATTTTGGAAAACATTCCCTTTCTTAGGCTCCCAGTCAATATTATCATCCCAATCATAAATGGCTTTAAAAATGACTGGTTTAAAAGGATCACCTGAAGAATGCTTGTAGTTTTAGAAGATGAGTCTCAACCTGCTCTCGTTCTGCTGACACAGAAAATGGATTTCATTGTTGAAATTAACATTGTTATTTAGGAACCTATGGGATTCACCCCTTCCACAGCCCACCTGCAAGCACTTCAGAGCAATGCTTTGCATTTAAAAGGACACAGCTGAGCAAAGAGATGGATCCTATGGGTGGGAAGAGGGGGATGCTGGAGGTGTGATCCAGGTATGTGCTCCTCCAACAGCAAATACTGATTTTCCAGACCTTCTTTAGTTTGCCACTGAAGAGTCCCAGAACAGAAAGGCTCCTTTGGAGCTTCTGCCCACCCTCAGACCTTCCTGCAGCTTTGACTCATGCCCCCAAGAGCAAGGGAGGGCACATGGAGAAGTGCCCCTTCCCCTCACTGTGGGCTTTCCCCCTCTGCTGTAGGAATTATTTCTTTGTTACTTAATCATCTGTAATTATCTCCTGGAGTAAATTCTGTTGGTGCATCAATTTTCAAACACAACAGTCATTTTTATCAGCCCTGTTTATTTAATTTTAGCTGATTAGCACAGAACCTAACAAGTGGCTTAGACTAACAGTGTGTCACTGCCCAAGTATTTTGTAGGTAACAAGAAGACATGGACTAGTGCACATGTTGCTTTGTCTGCATTAATCTATTTACATTGTAATTCTTCAACTGTTTTTAATGGCTGGGTCAGCTGGAAGCGATTAGTTGTCTAAATTAAAGCCACATTTCTCACGTTGTGCACTGGGAAGGTTGTAGCTGTTGTCTTTTCCTTGCTTTTTGTTTCCCCAATCAAGGTGGACACCATCTGAAAGTGCATGAGACCTTGTTGAGGAGATTGATTCGGGTGTTTGGAGCCGTGTTCCTGTTGTGTTCATCTCAAAGCCAACTGCTTGGATGGGCCATGGAATGGTATGTTGGAAACTGAACTGGACAGTGGGGATGTCTGTGCTGAAGCTGACCCTGCAGCTGGGCTTTGGGGGGAAACCTCGAGGTGGCTCTAAAAGGAGGGAGCAGGAAGGGCTGCAGACACCGTGTGGGAGTTTCTGGGCAGCTCTGTGAGGGCAGTAGCTGCTTGTTTATAAATTAATCAAATTAACAAATACATTTGTGTTATGTACAACATCACCTATATAGAACTTCAGACCAGAGTGCTGGCACGTGTTGGATCTCACCCCTTTTTTTTTTGGTGCTTTCCAGGAATAAAAAGTCACATTTGCAAAGCAGTTCTGGAACACATGGAGTCAGCCTGGCCTTTCTCCAGGATTTGCACTTGAGCAGCACCATGGTGCTTGTCCCATCTCCTCACACCTCCCTGCCTTCCGATTTTCCAGGTCTGGCCAGGTCTGGCACCACGTTCTTCTCCCAACACTACAGCCAGATGTGAGACCTGCCAAGACTCACAAGAGACCTCCAGCTGCAGAGGTTCAGAAGGCACCCATAGCTGTGGGATATGGCAGTTGAATGTCTCCCAGGAGGTTTGGACCCTCTGTGCAAGGTGAGGACAGATCGCTTTCCATCCCAGCACCTCTGCTGGGAATTGCTTCTCTGTACAAGGTCAGCGTGGTGCCCACATCCACGTTCATTCACAATGGCAATGGTGCTGCACCTTCTTCCTGCACAACTCTGAGGCTTTAGGTGAGTTTTTGCCTGTGAGGAGCCCTCCAGCTGGCTTCCATCCAACCTGCATTAAGACCAGGCTGAGGCTGCTGGGAATTACATTCTTGGGTGAGATGTATTCCTGATGCACAGACCTGGGACTTCCAAAGGCAACCTCCAGCCAGACCTGTGTCCTCCTGGTGGCACAGCTATGGACTCTCCTGGTAAGTATCAAGTGAGATCTGTTGGCTTTGTCCTTTCTCAGAGCTACGTGTTGGTGCTGCAAGGTGATGTCTGCCTTGAGGGATGACCAACTCTGCAAAAAGCTCATAATGCTGGCCGTGGTCACAGATCCCATGGGAAATGTGAAGTGAGTAGATGGAGATTTAGCTGAGGACACCATTTTGCTTAAAAATAACCAAATGCTCTCCACACTATCCTCTTATGAGGGCAAGGAAAGCAAAGCCCTGCTCTGCCCTACGTTGACTTCAGGACATCCCATGAAGTGGCATCCAGGGCTCCAGCCTGGGGAGGTGGATCCTAGGGAATCGCAGCCTCCCATGGCAGAACCCGCAAGGGCTGGTGGACAGGTTTTGGTATGGATGTCATTGAACTCAATGCATTTTTCTGTTCATTTCAGCAACAGAAAGAAAATAAAATTCACATGTGGTATGGTCCAAACCAAGTCTTCACTTAAGTCAATAGCCAAAGGAAATAAATCAAGCCTTTGCAGAGATTTACTCCTCAGGAAGAACTGCTCCAGTCAGCCAGCAGCACAGGGTGAAAGAAGGGAAGGTTGAAGCTCCTCTTCCAAGAGTTTTCTGCCTTGGTCAGTTTGTCCCAATCTGAAAGTCCCTCAACTATCTGTGTGTGTTTAATTATCCTATCTGTCCCATCTGTACCTCATTACATGCTCGAGCTGAGCGGTGCCCAGAGTCGGGTTGCGATGAGGCAAAGGTCAGAGGAACCTCCAGCCCACATCTTGCCATGGGTTGATTATTCAGATAACAACCACCCATCAGAAAGACTGAGGGCTTCTCTGTGGTGACAGACGGGACCCTATGGCTGTGGCAAAAGACAAGAAGGTAGTTAATGCCTCTTGTCTACCCACTGCCTCGAACATCTGGAAAACAACCCAGCAAATAGAAGGTATTTCTCCTCGGTGCATCGATGCAGAGCTGGTGCTCAGCAGTAGCCTCCTCGCTCTGCTGTGTCGTGCTCTTAATATACTGCCCAGCATCAATCAAGCAGTTTAGAAGCATCCTATATCAGTTCTGCAAAACAGAGCCTAAATGATTTACTGTCAGATTCTTTCAGCTCCTGTTGGACTCCTGTTTTTCTTTCATGTGGGTAGCAGAGGTCAGTGGCAGCAGGAGATGCATGCTTTCACTTGGTCTCACATTTGCTGCTGTCATTCCGATCCTGCTCCGGTCCCCGCAGAGCAGCAGGATGTGTTCATGCTCACAGCCCTGGATGCTAATTGATTTTAGGGAGCCCATTCATCAGTTGAATTTAGTAGATCACCCACTAGGTTTGCTGCTTGCTGTCAAAGGTAATTCAATTAAGACTCCAGAAGTGTGACTAACCAGGCGATGGTAAATATGTTTAGCAGCTGTGTCGCTGTATCTTCTCCATCCTATTGTGTCTGTGCCCCAGCCCTGGTGTAGCATGTGACTGAGCCACATACCTTGGCTGATTAATGTATACAACAGGTTTTTTTTTGCAGCAGGGCCAAGAATTAAGTCCAAATGCCTCCTTCAGTACACAATGACATGCAAATGTCTAAACCCAACAGCTCCAGCACAGGGAAAAGCCTCAAGAGCATTGAAAGGCAGAAGTGGCTGCAATGGCTGAATTAACTCTGTGCATCTACAGGGCTTGGGGTTTTTTTAGCAACTTTCAAAAGAATCAAATTTGGGTTTTCAAACCCATCGATAGTTTGGGATCTCCTCATTCCTACTTGTAAAGACCTGGTTTCCCCTCAGCCATCGGGGTTCATAGGGAAGCCATCTGCTATGACCTGATCCCGTGGCTGAGGCTGGGTATAAATCAGTTGGAATTGCAGCGCTCCCAGAGAAAGATGTTTCTATTAAACCCTGGAGGTGGGGGGAGCCTGGCTGAATTCCTCCAGCTGACAAACCTGGCTCTGACTCTCCTTGTCTGCTGGCACTGCTCTCTCCTGCCTGGTTTGGTAGTAATTAAGTGCAGTGGTAGTGATCCCAGTGTACACCATGGGACAGAATGGTGCATCTGCTCAAGAGATTAAAGGCAAACATCATCTGAAAAGCACAGGTAAACAGGAGACACATCCCCCAACCTTTCACCCCTGGAGACCAGGGTTCACATCCTACCAGAGTACAAATAAATAGGAGACTGGACTCTCTCGCCTCACTGCTGGTGGGTTTATATCCATGGTGACTATTCTGGAGCCTGACAGCCTGGTTGGGCACTGGGATGCAGGCTTGGAAGGGGCTGGGAGCAGAGGTGCATGAAGAAACTCCCCCCTCCATCACTGCCCTGACAGAAACTGGAATGTATTTCCTTACAGTGACTGCCTCAAATTATTCTTGTAACATTAATGAGGCACCAATGCCTGGTTTCTAATAGCTTCCATCACACTGGTCCTGGTTCATCAACTGCCTCTGCAAGAGCTGAACCCCACACCGACACTGAGGTTTCCTGATCTCTGTGTGATTGTAGAAAATCAGTGAAATCCAGTGACTCTGCAAACCACCAGTGTTCCTGCAAGTCTTTCATGAGCAGAAGGAGGAATTCTTGTGTGGTTTGGTAAACAGTACCCTGAGAAAACATCCAGATTCCCCAAACATCACCATAAACCTTTATGAAGAGCTTGGGAATACCTGGGCTATTTAATATGCTACCCAAGGGCTAATTGAAGTTGTAAAACTTCAACTAAAGCATTATGTTGGAAAAAGAACCCAGGATAGTCTATATTTACCCCTTTAAATCTGCTATACATGAGGCAACCTGGGGCTTGGTAAGTATTAACCTTTGCTGTACAATGTATATCTAAAATATTTGGATGAAAAGCAGTGCTGTTGTTAAATGTAATCAATTACCATTACCATATAGTGATATTTCTGCTGTCTTTACAAATAGAATTCTCTCTGCAGAAGGGGTTGTTAGAAGTATTAATTTTGTATAGAAATATTGAGTTTTTAAGTGGTGGTCAAATACTTACAGCGATGTAACTGGATAAACAATGACTTTGGTGTATGGCTGCTGCCAGGAATCCTATTTTTGCTGTTGCCATTGAACCTGCCCCTCCTTCTGGCATTCCAAAATTAAGGCACCTGCCCTAGGAATCAGCTGAAATCTGGAAAATTGTTATCACTTTGATGCGGAAATGATGCCCATCACGAAAGAACAAATGGGGTATGCAGCCTGCATGGGGCTCTGAGAAAATGGTTCTATTTGTCAAATTACTAGAGGAAAAGTTGATCTTACTGTTATGGACTTTATCCACTTCCAGGTCACATCCATTAGTTACAGCAGTCTCTCGGAGACTGGAACTAATTTACAACACTCTGACCAGGCTTGCCTGCCTCTCCCGTGTGTTTCCAGTCAGATGCTGGGGCTTCATAGGGGTACTGGGAACTGCAAATCACCAGCGACAGGAACAGAGCTGCATGGTTCTGACATTAACCCCTTTGGGGGGAGAGATGGGAAAGTTCCGACTGTGGTAAGAACAAAGTGAAGTATCTTATGTAGAGACTCCAGGATTAAATTAATCCTTGTAAATAGACATATAATAACTATAATATGTATAATATATATATTAAATGTAAATATTTATAATAAATATATATATTATTACATACATAGATATACATAGATACATATATGTTGAGTGTCTTTAAGTTTTGAAATGTATTACTGTCCCTGACAGCTCATTTTGATAGAAATTGATTGTAATAAAGAATTACGAATCAGACAGCAAGGAAATGAAATTAAGCTGGTTATTATCATGTCAGATACACTCATTGGTACATAGCATTTATTGCTTTAGACTTTTGTAAAAAGCTTGTTTCAGGGTTATAAAGTTTAGAAGAGGTCAGCGCAGCAGTGAACTATTGTAGATCAGGAATTTGTGATACTTTGCTCTGTCCTCTGAAATCACCCTTGCCTATACAAGAGGTTGAAAGCAGCCCATCTGCTGCGAGACAGCCAGGTTCTGGCTGCTTCTCACCACAACCAGCACTGCTGGAAGACCTTGGGAAGCTTTCCAATAGAGCTGGGAAGAGCCGGGATCCTACAGCCCATTGATTTTCGATCTCGAGCTGATTCAGCCTGACTTTCTTAATAAAGAGTAGCAAAGGTCGAGCGAAAGCCTGTAAGACTTCACTGCCTGCATCTTCTTCCAAGTTAATAAGGCTCCATTGGCACTTGAAATTAGTTACAGATTGTCTGCATCAGTCCTTGCCTTTATTTGAATGGTAATGAGGAGAGCTGCTTCCGATACAAGCAAGGCCACTGACCCTTCTCGGGGTCTCATTGAAAAAACATTGCTTGACAAAAAAAAGGAGCACAGAGCAGTTTGCTGCCGTTAGTTCAGCCCAGGCCTTTGTCAGGGATGAGTGCTAATGCTACAGCTGAAAAATGCAACGCACTGAATAGGCAGAGAGAATCCTGAAACCAAAGGGAAAACTCCAGCGGATCAAATCTCGGCGTGGCAACACCTCTAATAAGGAAATTTTCTATTAAAATACATTTTCCATCAGCACAGTGTGTGTTCCCTTCTGTATAAAATAGAATTATCATCACAGGAAAACAACAACAAGAAGAAAAAGGATGACAACAGCTAAAGGAACCTCAGGGACTTCTTTAAAAATGTGAGTTTGAAGCACAAAGTTATTCCCTATTGCACTCCTTACGACAGGTCTCCAGGTCCCAAATTCACACCTAAAGAATTATTCTGAAGCACATTGAGCACGGGTGGTTAGATGCTGACCCCAGTCAGCTGACAGCCCTGGGCAGTGGGTTGCCAGGTTGTATTTTGTGCAACAGCAGCTTTTCAGCAAGGGTCAAAGCCCCAAGACAGGCACCTCCTACCAAACTTTGGTAGTGCCCAGAAACCAAGGTGCCACAGGAGAGACCAGATCTTCATCCAGCTGGGGAGGGCTCTGCAAAAGTCCTCTTTGTTTTAAGAATTCGAAAAAGGTAATAATTTATGTAGGACTTAAGCAAAACCACAGCCTGAGGCTCCCTCTGCTGGTTCCCAACAACAGTGGAAGGGGAAAATAAAAAAGGAAGGGTTTTAGCTCAGGGAGGACAAGCTCCAAACCACACCATCTCCTGCCAGCTTTCCAAGTGACTCTTTGTTGTATCTGGTAAGGACAGAAGACCCTCAGATGTTAATAGCAGATTAAACATTTAAAAAAATAAAACAAATGCATAGAATTTTAACTAGATTATATTTTATGTTATACTTAATCTTACTCCCCAAACACTGTTGCCCCAAACCTTTCTTAATAGCACCCACTTTACCTTCTTCTTCTTTTGTCTCCATAAAGATTTAATTTTCTGTTTATCTTCTCAAGAGAAAATATTGATGACATCCTGACATCTGCCTGTGTATCCATGTCCTGAGCCCCGCCAGCAAACAGCCACAGAACTCAGGAATTCATCTGAAGTAAGTTGTCTGTACAATTTTATTTACCACTTGCAGTTACATTTACAAATTGTCCCGTACAAGTAAAGCAGTTTTCGAAATGAACTCTACCAGAGCTACAAAAATTATTTTTCCTCTCTATACATGTCACCAGCTTCAGAATTTATTTCTGTACACAGTTGCTGATTACATTTAACAAAATTTCACTATCTATCTTTTGGCTCTGAGGATCTTCACAAAGGCAACTTGATCATTTTAACCTATTGCAATCATGAAAGTTGAAGTTCTTGTTCTTCCTTTCCTCCTCTCTCCTTTAATCTGAAGCTCTTCATGGCTTTCAGTTTTGGAATTCAAATGAACAAAGACTAACACGACCACACACCAGCAGTTTTAGTAACCAAGGGAAAAAACACTGAGCAAAACCATCCTGCAACATTTCAAGCAATGTTTCACCTTAGATGTGTCTGCTCATAAGCATAAATATTGATATAATATCTGGCAACAAGGTTACATAAAAGCACATACTATTTATTTAACAGGAAATTAACTCCTACAAACACAAACTTACAAGAAACGCCAGCAAAGTAGGAGCCAGGAGCCAGAGCTGTTCGGAAAAGAGCAAAGGTTTTGAGGAGAGAGCCTGAATGGAGGAAGGATTCAAAACTCAAATATTGCTCTAGGAGTAACTTCCAGTTTTAAGCATTCCCAAAAGACTTGAGAAAAATATATACATTCGAAATGTAACTGTTAGAACCTGCTGAGTGCCAGCTCCCATCCACGGGTGCTTCTGCAGAGAAAAGGAATGGTGTTCCCCAGGAGAGGGCAGGTCTGTACACAGCAGCAGCCGTACAAACTCCCAGCCCCGCTGGAATACACAGCAACTCTCAGTGCAGTCAGCAGGGCAAAAATTCACCGTCTGAACCACGTCCTCATCCCCTGAGACAGCCAAACCTGCCTATCTCTGCATCACAGTCCCGCAGAGGCAACATTAATCATCCCAGTCAAGTCTTTATGTTTACTTGTTAAACCCTTTGAAAAAATGATACTGAAATCTCTTCTGGCACTGGAGTTGGCAAGCCTGGGGTGAGATCAGAACTACGAACCAGCCAGCAAGGTAACAAAGCATATTGATTAGATTGGTGCAAGGTGAATGTTCATCTCCCTGTGTTTTTAAATTCCTCCAAAGCCCCAAGGCTCTTGGCAAGGCAACATACTCAGAAAACCAAACACTTGGCATCTCAGAATTGCTGCCTACCCCCTCAAACAGCTTCAGAACGGGCAGGCACAGTCTGAAAGCAGCACTGTCAGTGTTAAAACAAGCCAGGCAAGCTGGCTGGAGCCAATACCAAACACCGAACACCTCGGCAGGTCACGGTACAGCTCCACCACCAAGCAGCCGCACAGTAAACTCAGAGGGGGATTTATCACACAACTGTAACTTTCCAATCCTACCATGAGATATGAAGTAACCGAGCATCAAAAAACTACAGTGAGTTGAGCAAGGCAAAGGCACACACACGAGCAGTCACCGCGGTGGCGGGTAACCGGCTTGCATAGATTTACTGTTATGATTTCTTTTATTGTTCAGAAGGAGCTAGGGAGAAAATAAAAAGTAGTATATAGTCACTTCCCTGTTTTATTAATAATTTGAAAGGATTGTACCAAGACTACATGGTTTTTAAACACCTTCCAATTTCTCCTATTTACAGGAGAAACACAGAAGATGTTTAAAAGGAAACCGCATCAAAAATGAATGTAAACAACTGAAAAGACCACATTTTAAACAAATTGTTTTAGTTTAGGTTGCCAGTGTGAGAGACTCGATTCCACAACATTTTAGGTTGTTTCGTCTATCTTATTTTCCATATCTTATTTTTACAGTAGCCTTGAATACTTCAGTATGTAACATCCTGTAAACCTTCAAAGCAATTTGAATAACACATTCAAAATACAGTTTGAGACCGCTCTGAAATATTTCATCGTTTTTGTATGTTTTCACTGAAAAAATCCTGCTGGACTACAAAAGAGAAGTATTTTTTTCTCTTAAGTATTTCCCCAACACTGGAGAATCCATGTGATCCTGAACACCAGCAAATTTAAAACTAATTCTAAATCTCGTGCTTCACATCCTCCCCCACCCCTACAAAGAGAAAACAAGCCCAAAGAGTCAGAAAGAGAATTTTAACATCACTGCTTATCACAACACATCACGAGTAGTCTCAGCTACAAATTTCTACAACCACTTCTTTACTTCACGACTGCAGCCAGAGTTTGAAGCTCCTGAAAGCAGCCAGCAGGTTCTTACTGTGCAGAAATGTAAAGGGATCACAAAACAAAGTGGCTTCTCCATGACTGCAGTATCAGTTATTTCACCTGTAGATGCTGTTATTTCACCTGTAGAGAGCATTATTACACCTTGCAAAATAAAGTAGCTGTTCTTAATGCAACATAACCCTCTCTGACTGAGCTGGCCGACACTACTCATCCACTTCTCACCTCCAGAGGAGGAAAAGTTGATCCAAGGGAGTGCCCAAGGGTTAGGACCTTGACTTAGAAAGGGGGGCTGTGAAGATCTGAACATGAGGATGAACACTTCTGGATTTTTCATATATGGAAGAGCGTGGAATATGATCACAAGACTTGTCCTTATGTATAAAAAAGTGACTGGATTAAAAGCAAAGACAGGGTAAGAAGGAATGGAGAAAAACAGGCTCCATTTATCTCACATAAGGCTTCTCAGCCTGAACCTAAAAAAAATGGTAGAATAGAGGTGTGAGTGGCAGAACTGGCTGCACCCCAAGAGACTGTGAAGAAAGCAAAATGGAGAAGCTACAGCACTTGACATCAAACAGTGAGCAAGCTGCAACATTCAACAGAATTGACAAAGAGTGGAAAAATAGATTTTATTCCTCCTGTACTAAAGTGGTGACACCGTGCAAGTTCCCAGTTCTGTGGAAACAGCTTTTGGTAACCAATTTTTGAACTTACTCACTAATTTCAGCACAATTACCCTAACTTTAAAAGACTAAAAAACTCAGGCTGAAGTCCACTTGTTTGTTTTAACAAGATATTTTCCATGAAGTCCACGCTGTCCACCCTTGTGTGTTCCAGGAGTTTGGCTGTGTGAGAAGTTATCTACAACAATCACCTGAACTGAATGCATCAGTTCTCCAACCATAAACAGTTCTCATAATTTAAAAAAAGAAAATAAATCACTTCATAATTTAATATATATATGAACAACACTCTGCTTGTCTTTTAGCTAGAATGTACCAACATCACTGGCTGACTTCAAATACCAACTTGATTTTGTGAAAAAAAGCTTGCAAAAAACGTATCAACTTCAAAATGTACAGAAAAGGACATTAGAGAGCTGATATTTTTGGGTTACTTCATGTATTTCAGAAAGAGTAGCAAGCTAGGAGTGAAGTACCCTACATTACAAACAGCTAAGCCATACTGTGTACACCTCTCTAGTGTAGTGAAGGGTTAGTCACAGAAAGGGTGTGTTGAAAGCACGTACAAAGAACTGCAGCTTCAACTTAAACTTGGTCGCGTAGGCGGGCCAACCTCTGTGACAGCTCATCCTGCAGAACGGTAAAACACAAAGAAACCAGCTATCAGTGACACGAAAATTAATTTCTGCAGAGTTCTGCAGTGCTCAGATGTTATGAAATTATCTTATGTGTACATAAGTCTTAACAAGATTTGATTAAGACCTCACGGATGGCTGCACCAGGTGAGACCCGAGGTCCATGCAGCTATCTTATCTCCAGCAGTGAGTTTTAGAACACAGCAAGCAGAGATAGGGTTGTTTTGGCTTTTTTTTTGCTAATGTATTATCTTTGCAAGTGCAGATCAGCTCTTAGAGAACTGCAGCCTTATTTGGAAGCAGCCTTGACTGACCAAGGCTGGCATCCAACTAAAGTGCTACACTGAGACAGCAGGAGGTCTGCTTGTTTCAGAGGGCCTGGTACAAGGTGAAACTGAGCTTCCCAAAGAATGTGGAATACCTGGGGCTTCCCAAACATTGGTCAGTTAAGGTGAGGCTCCCTAGAGCCTTCTCCACAAAGACAGGATGACAGAAATAAACCGTTCTCTTTCCACTCCCTCAAATACGTTCCCCTAGAATGGGAAAAGCAACTCGCAAAAATCTGCATAACCTTGACATCAGGATCTGCCCACGCATGAGAAACTCTAAGCTATCCACCCAGAGCAAATGTGGGATCCTTCCCACTAATCCCACAAGACCTTTCACACATTAAGAGCCTCGTGCATGCTATGGGAAATGGCTGGATACAGNCCCACAAGACCTTTCACACATTAAAGGGAAAAACCTAAGAGCCTCGTGCACGCTATGGGAAATGGCTGGATACATTAAAGTTGGAGTAGGTAGGAAAGTCAACTGCTTGGAACTCTACACAGCTATGCAAAGTTACATCTGAAACAAACTTTCTGGATTTACTAAGTAGACAAACGTGTTTTTTAAATTATTTTGATTGCAAGACTGTTAACTACACACTTTTCTTTTGGACAGCTAAAATCTAATTACAATTTAGCAAGTTTTGAGCGAGTAAAGCATTCGCTCTCATACCACATTTCTCTAGAAAACACTGAATTGAATTTAACACTTACCTGTTCTGCTGAGGCAACACTGGTACCAACTGACCCTGTCTGCCCTTGAGGTAGCTCCATGTTCAGATCAAGACTAAGAGAAGAAAACAAAACAGAAAAAGGCAAGTCAGGCATTCACAGCTAAAGGCAGCAGCACAATAAGTGACCAGCAGAGCAACACTGGGACAGCATGAGGCCACCAGCATCCCAGGAATACTGCACTCCAGCTAATTCGACAACTCCAACAGTAAATGTGATGCATTATCAGGCAGACAAGCCACCTATTGTCAGTAGCAATGGCTAAATAAATTCTGCTTAATCAGGACCAAGCAAGGTTTCTGTTGAACAGAGGTGTATCAGACATGGCACACACACCAATGACAAAACATTCAGTCGTAAAAAAGAGTTTTACTACAAAATTTGTCAGTGGTATTTGTCCTCAAGCCAACAGAGCAACGCTTCCAACTCATGCGTCACCAAGAAGGCAAGAAATACTCTGTGAAATACTTCAGCATACCCCCAAGGGCTTAGATATGTCATGGTGACCCATGTTTGCAGTGTCTAACTGTGACAGGAAATTTTAATGTGGTAGGATGGGAGGAAAAAAAGAGTAAAAGCATGGAGAAACACAGCAAGGATTGCTAATGCTAAGGCAAATCCAGTGACAGAGTGCTATGCTGACATGACAAGTGAGATACAGTTTTAGGCTTCTGCACAACCACCCCCTGCAGCCTGACATTCACAGGAGCTTTGAGTAAAAATAGAATGAAATTCTGGCAACTAAAATGGAAGAGAAAGATGCCTGGAGGTGAAAGGAAAATGGTGATTCCTCTCTGCTTCCAAGACACAAACATACATACAAGGGATTTTACCCACCCTGCTTCATCTGCCATCTCCTGGAGAAGCATATCCACTTGGTTCTAGGGTAGAGAGAACAAAATTGATTGCTGCACACTGTAGTTTATGACAAGCTCTTCTGTTAAATCTCAAGAACAGAAATTATTTTAACAAATGTGATTTAAAGATAAAAGCCTTTTACAGAACATTTTTGGGTTTAACCACCAGAGGGCCCTGTGTGAACTCAAAAATCATGAGTAGAGGTGCTCAGTCTGTTAAAATCCCATTAATTGAACTCTAGCTTCAGAAATAATCTTCTAAAAAATTAAACTTACCTGCAAAAAACCCTAAACACATACTTGAATATTTCAAGTGTTGATTATTAGCTATTAAAAGACTGCTTTGCAGAACATGGAAAAATCCCATCTCCAATAGATTTGGTTTACTGGATTTGGGTTTAAGTCTGTTTGCTTATTTTATTTACAAAGCACTATCTCCAGTAAATTTCTTTCTATCTCCAGTAAATTTCTCTCTCTGACAAAATCCCTATTGGAATAACATGTTTAGCTCCTTCTAGAACAGCACGAGGAGATGGGTGTGAGGAATTCTTAACCATGCCAGGCATTGTTTAAGGATTAATTTTAGTAAACACATGTCCATAAATTGAAAGTGGGTAATTAACAACCTTTCCATTGCACATACTACCACTAATTTGTTAATTTTGTTAATATCAGTGAGTCAGAACTATTGATCTTCTCACAGCATATTCTGTTTTGATAATTAATGCTGCAGTGCCTTATAGTTCAGAACCTCATTAAGAACTCATCAAAATGCTGCTTATTTAGAAAGCTTTCAAGATATAATATAAAATAAAGCCTGCTGTAAGGGTGAAATACACTAAAATACAGATATGTGATGCTCTGAGACTGTATTTGAAATAATCTCTTCACCACAAAGCAGCACAAAGAAAAAGTGAAAAGGCTCCAGGTGCTGCTGTGTCTCAAAGCAGGCGGAAAGAAGAGAATCAAACATTTCCATACAGTTTAGACATGTAAATTAAGATTAACTTTTTTAAAAAATAATAATTAATATCCTTACTTGTGGCGTTGTTAGTGTAGTAGTGTTGCTCATTGTGTCTTCCATCTGTTGTGTCTGAACATCTAACGTTTCAAACTGATGCTCAAATTTGTCCATTAGTGCAGATATCTATAAAAAAAGGGAATCAAATCAGTGATCTGCAGGTAATGGAAGAGAAATACACCTCAGCTGGCAAAACCAGAATCACACTACACGGAAGTCTATTTACCTTTTCCAAGTTCATGCTCTTCAGCGTGGCATCCATAGACTTCACTACCCCTGCCATCGACTTTGTTACCTGAAATGAGGTAAAGAAAATTAATACAAAGAAAAATGAGCAGCTTCTTACCAAGCTCTCTTATCTCTACTCACAGAGTTTCTACAGTATCAAATAGCAGGGCACACACTATTGTCATCTAAAATGTGACTTCTTATGGCTCCTACCATTTCAAATTCTGTGAATTAACTCAACCACTTGAAATATGCATTCTGAGCTGAAATTCACCAAAAACTGAGCTGAAATTCACCAAATGTTTGTGGGTCTCAAGATCTGTCAAATGTTAAGGGATATATTTGGTATACAGACCACAGGGCAGAATAAACCCTCTGGTTGAAAAGCAGTACAGTAGTGTACCTTAAAAACTACCTCAGCTACAGAAGTATTCACAAGCCCTAGGTCATGACTCTGCGTCTTTGGAAGGCGAGCACTGTCTTTGCAAAATCATCTTCAGGGTGACCAGTAAAACACACTGTATCCTTAGAAGCAGGAATAATATCAGTCAACAGGAGTCACAAGCTACAAAACTCAGTGGAGAGCAGCTGCCAGGGGGATTCCAGCCCCTGGATTAATACCTGAAACCAGAACTGAAACTTTTCAGCTCCTTACAGACAGAATTAAGTCATTTCTAAGACGAGCAGAGGTCTCACTCTTGCAGCAGATTTGTGAGAACAGACTTGCCTTCCCCATTGTCACTGCAGTCTGAACTCTTGCTGCTACAGCATCTACCCTGGCACTCATGCGCAGGAAATTGATGGCTTGGTTCTTCTGGCGGATCGCGTTCTCCGCGTGTATTCGTGCCACTTCCATGTTCCCCTTCTGGATTGCCTGTTGAAAACAGACAGAACAAAAAGCATTTTAACCTTCCCTGCTCTTGTAAACATGGTTTCTGAGCAACCTATTTAATCTTTTAACCAGGTATCAATTAATCACAACATCTTTTCCATTACAATAGAAAATAAAACCCTCCCTCCTCCTCCAGTAGTTCTCAAACTGTTTCAAGGTGTGGAGCCCCAACCCCTCTCCAGGGAAGGGATCCTGCACTCACTACAAGTAGAATGCTTTACAGAGTTGCAGAAACAGAATTTTCTCATTCCTGAAAGTTTTCACTCCCAACACCCAAACTCAGATACCCCTGGTACGATTGTATCTCATGGATAAGAACACAGTCGAGTACATTTATTCTCTCTACTACAAGGACTCAGAAACCATTCTGAAGTTACTCTTCATAACCCCTTTTAATACACAATGATAAACATTAAATATTTTTCCCTTTGAGAACAACAGTCTCTAACACAATACACACAAGACAGTTCTCTCAGGAAGCCAGTGCCCAAGCTGTACGAGAGGCTACACAAGAACGTGTCCTCACATTTACCAGTAAGCATGGGGAGATTTATAGTCATTTATCTTAAATCACAAGCATCTATCACAGCATTATTAGCATGCACATTGGGAAAATGGTAAAAACACCAGGTATTTTCCTGTTATGATATGTAAACAACAGACCTAAAGAGCTTGTTTCAGACATACTGCTTACCTTCTTAATTTTAGCCTTCTCAGCCTTTTCTTCTTTGTCGCATTTTTTTGAGTTCCTGTTGAGTTCCTTTGCAGCAAACTTCAAATTAAACAAGTGTTCTGCAGCACGAGTTAAGGATTTCATGGTGGCATTTTGCCCTCCCGTTTGAAGTGCTACCACACCTAGTGCATACCAGGCTTCCCCATTAGTGATATCAAAACTCAGACATGTTATTTAAGCAAGCCTTTGAAATTCACAGTGTAAGGAGACCTGGTTTGCAACTGTAACACCACTTATCAGTGGGGCTCTAAAATGTAGCCATGAAAAAAGAGTTCAGATCCCAAGGTGTGGCTCCGTTGAACATCAAACCTACTCCAGACTGACAAACCAAACCTCCCCCAGAAGAAACCGAAGCTTTACCCCGCCAGCCACTTTCACTCACACCCCCGGAGTGAAATGGAAGTGTGGTTTGCTGCCCTGCCTGGAAACTCCCCACCCAAAGAGAAAAAGCCACCGAGGAACAACAGACAAACTAAACTAACAGATTAACAGCCCACAGGCCTGGCTGACTATGCCCGGGTCCAAGCCAGGAGGCAGGGCTGCCCTTCCAAGCCACAGCATGATCTCGGGTGTAAATGGCTCATGGTTTCTCTGCGGAGCAGCCTCCACGCCCTGGGTCATGCGGGTGATGTCAGGGTCCCTGGCAGCTCTGTCATCTGACTGCTGGGGGAAGAACACTTCAGTCAGCAAGGGAAACTTTTCCTTTTGAAAAGTTCAAGTCCTCTTACAGCTTTCAGCTGAAACAAGACAGCAGAACAAGCCTTCACCGTGACCTAGAACGATCACATTAAACTGTTGCTGTCAGAGATTAAAGCCCGTGCTGTAAAAATAACAATTAAAACCCCACACTCTTAAAGGACTGCTGATGAAAGCTTCCAAATAACATCCGTCTTCCTCAAACAAAACTGAAGCTCAAAGCTTTATGAGCTTCTTTCAAGTCACGTTCTGCTATCCCGAGAGGAAGATGGAGCAAGTACTAAGATGTTTAACAGTTAAGTGGAAGCACACAAAGCCAAACACTATGGAGTACTTGGGGTTTCTTTAATATTTCAAGTGCATAAATTATTCCAGAAGTGTTTCTTTTTTTCCTTTAAAGTCCAGTCATCGATCTTAGAGCTCTGACAGCAACCTGAAGACATCAGGAAGTCTGTTGATGTATTTGTTACCCTATAAACATCACAAGCAGGCTGCAAAAAGGTAATGGCTGTGCCTAGACACCTTGGGTGTCTATTAAGGTAACTAGCAGCAACCCTAAAATTGCTGCTTGTGTTGATATTTCTGTGCTCCAACACCCAGCTCACCACTCATTTCAGCAGCAATAAGTGTGCTGCACTGAGCCACGGATCAGTAATTACCAAACAAGAAAACACCTTTGGGTTGTTCATTCAAGTGCACTTTGGGTCAGAGCCCAGGACAGCCAGGTAAGACACGACACCACCTACTCACAGTGGCTGCAGTCAGTCAGCACTGCTGAGCAGCTTGTCTGGAAATCACCTCCTCGGTTACTCACTCGGGGCACTCACCTTTGCCACCAGAACAGCTCACCCTGCCTCCTCCACTGCTCTCCCAGCCCACCCCTCCCT
>VZRW01009847.1:101904-114933 GCA_013398125.1 Aegotheles bennettii | reverse complement strand
AGGAGAACCTCTCTTGACCTACTGACCACCCCCCTTCTAATGCACCCCAGGATGCCATTGGCCACCTTGGCCACAAGGGCACATTGCTGGAAGTATTCTTCATAAGCTTAATTTCCAATAACACTTGACTTAATTATAAATGGACAGCCACTAGATCAAAAAGTTAGAAGTATTGTTCTTCACACCCAACACGTTCTGTTCCCTACGCTCAAACCCTGGCGTTTTCATGGTCAGACTTTGCTCACTGCAGACCAAATGTAACAGCAGCTCTCAGGTGTAAATGCACCCTACTTCAGAGGAGCACAGCTTGCAGTTGGGCCAAGATTCTTTCCTCTTCAAGACCTGATCTTCCGTGGAGGATTTTAGGTTCCATTAATCACTTAATTTAGATGAAATAAGCTATCAGACTAGGGCTTTTTTTTGCTTTAACAGATCTTTCCAGCTAATGTAACTAGATTAGTCCTGCTAAAACCTGAAGAACTTTCTTGCTGGTTTATTGACTGATTCTCTTGGAGAGCCATTAGCCTTCAGAATAGGGAAGCACCTGCATTTTTCAAATGGGATGTATAAAATGCTTTGTAGAGTACAAAAAGTCCTTGTTAACACAAAGTCATCTGTTTGTTGCACAAATAGATATTAAGATTCTGGTGTTTCTTCCAAATGGAGTGTAGTTTTTTAATGTCTTTGGGCTGGTAATTGCAAGCTGTTAGAAGCAGTGAATATTGGATGATGCTAAGAAGGTTGATCTTCACTACTTCCATCAGAGGATGCTTCCGTCAGGCATCAGAATGCTTTGGAAGAGATGCTGATTTATTATTTCATAGCTAGCTAAGCTTTCAAACATGAAATCACATTTTTTCTTCATGAGAATGAACTTATCTCTCACTCTTAAACACGAGTGTCTCTATTCTTCATAAATGGGGTCTTTAGGAAAGGCATTGGAATGGGAAATTTAATCCTGCTTTATGATAATTCAAGTCTGTCTTTATTTCTTAGGCTCAATCTGTGCCTTTTAGGTTCTTGACGTAATGACCAGGATTTGTCAGATATGTCTGTGAGTGTTCCTTAGCTTTGCTTTTTATGGGCAGACAGCAGGAATAAATTACTTCCTTATTTTTGTTACTTCTGAAAACACCATATAAAAACCTATATAAAGGAAAACTTTTGAGTCCTGGAGCTGTGGCCAGAACACGAAGTTTGAGATTGGGTCAAGGAATCCAGAGGGCTTCCCTAAGCTGCCTTCTCCTGTGCAGATGGGGGGTGCTGGGGGGAGGACGGCCCCGTGGGCTGGTGGCAGGCACAGCAGCACTAGGGAAGGCAGCTCGCTTGCTGCATTTTTAATATCGAGTTCTGCTGAAGCATCTCAGGCAAAACCCGGGCAGTAAAGTGACGTATCTGAACTGACAGCTTCCTCGTTTACCCCCACGGTGCAGAATTCATATATGACTGCTAGTAGATACGGTAATAATGTGGGAGTACTTAGAGCAAATGAACTGTAATGAGCGTGGCAGAAGATGCTTCTGAGCAAAGCCAGTAACAGTAATTATTCTAGCTTGTGTCTCGGGAGTCTGAATTCATAATGATAAAGATTGCTGAATCCTGACTGTAAAAGCTTTGCAATACCTCCCAGTGAAAGCTGTGCGGTCAGCAGCAGCCGCACTGCTCTGCGCTTTTAATGGGAGGTGGGAGAGGGAGGTCTGGGGAAAGGTCTCCCTTTGCAGGCGATGGGAAAAGAGGCAATTATGGTGTGTGATTGTCTGGATCCCATCCACGCGGGTAGGTAATTCTCAATATCAGTGGTTCACAGAGGTGAGTATTACTGCCTGCGGTTTTGAAACCAAATCGGTGGAGAGGCAGAGCAGAGATTTAACATATTTAACTGTATGAGAACTAACTGTGAGCAGACTGCTCCTGCATGAACAGTCCTACTGAAATCAACCCCTAGATGCCCATGCAATAGTTCTCACGAGTATTACTTAAATGAATAAGGTTTGCCAGGGTCAGAAACAGACACCAGATCGTTGAATACTCAACACTTCTTTTCTAGGATGTTACTGGAACTCATTAATTAGGACAAGATTTGGAGGTGGTGGCAACATTAGATACAAACTATTACCGTGATCATCTACTTCGGAAAAAAATGATTAATTTCATAGATGGCAAAGAGAACTAAAACTGACCTGATTAACCACAGCAATGGTAGAGGACAAAGCAGCAAAAACTGCTCAGAAATAGGAGCATATAATGTTTTACCTCAATCAGACCTGAAAAAGTATAAATCAGATTCCCACAGCTGACACAGGAGGGAGCCAACTGGGCTACAACCTCTCCAGTGCTGCTCAGAGCCAAATTTCAGCTTCAATCCGTCTTTCCTCTTGACTGCCACAGAAATACCCTCCTGATGATGGGCTCCTCTCTGTCTTCCCCATTTTCTCGAGAGCACAAACCTCCTGCAAATCTGCGCGGTTACAGACCAACTCTTTCCTCTTGCATCGTTCACAGCAGCAGAGATACTTGATCACTATTTTATGTCCTTCATCTAACAAAAATTAATACCAGTTCGAGGGAAAACAAGAAGGGAGAGGACTTTATGGAAGCCCCCAGGAAATCAGTCCGTTTGCCTCTGACTTCACTGCTAGCTTCACTTCCCCTATTAAACAGCCAGAGGAAATTCAGAAGGATAAAATCAAGCTATGAAATCCTGGCAGATCAAAAACAGTGTTAGTACCATGACACCACCAGGAGAGAAGATGTCCTTTAAAACCTGGCTGTCAGTTCAAGTGAAATTTAACATCATGAGGTTCAGAGGGCTGGTCAGTTGAGCAGTTGAAGAATAAACTTAATCAGGTATAACACCTATGAAAAACTGCAAATCATTGCTTGCTAATTTTAAAATAGCAAATATCTGGAAAAAGTAGCCTGTTGGGTTTTTGACTCACACTATCATTTATTCCATTTTTCGGAAAAGCCTTTAAGTGGCTGGAGGATTGCAAATGAGATATTGCCAATGAAGCTCAATCATTGCCATGGCAACATTGGGGTTGTGGTTGTGTCACAAGAAAAACAAATTTTATTGCTTTGCAATTACCTGGTCAGCTCTGTGTCAGTGTACAGTGTGTGGAGTGCTAGGGCTCCTGGTGTCTCAGTGGGAGATGGATTTCACCCCAAACACCATGTTGTTTAAGTGTAGCTATGCCCGAGCACAGCATTTAACTGCAGAAATGAACGCTTTGGTGGTCTCCACTCTTTCATCCACCTATTATTTTTGAGCTTATCTGTGTGGCTTGTTCTCTGCAGAGTCCTGTTGCTTTTAAGAAGATTAAAACACGGAGCAGACTTTAAGGATTTTTTACCTGTTTATTATCAAATCTTATCAGTGTGGCAGTGATTAAGAGACAAGTATTATATATATCTTAAATGCCTAGTTTTCCTTGAAAGATCCAGTGAATGCAAACTCTTTTAGCCATGTTATCACTTTGATTCAATTTACTGCCTTGGCTCAGCCAGCTTGCCCTGCAGACTGCTGCAAGAAGACTCTGAGCTTCTCTCCCATCCTTGTAGCAGCCTCCCAGATATCAGGAATACAGCAAGGGCTGGATGCTGAGAGTGCCACGAGTGTAAGGCAGAGGGGGCGTTTCTCCCTGCTGCTGTCTGGAGAGCTGTAACACAGTCACAGGGGTGGAACAGGAACGTCCCTTTAGCAGTTTACCCACAACATAAACACCTTGTATATAACACACTGAAATGAGATAGCTGTGTTGCCTTTGGGCTTTTCCAGTTCAGCTCCGATTCAGTAACTCCAGAGCTGGCCAGAAGCTGTGTTTCGGGGGAAGAATGAGACATCACCAAAGGATAACTCCAACAGTGCTGAGACCCTCCAGCCTGTGTCATCGAGGAAAAAGGAACAGTGATAACTCTGATATTTGAGTCAGTGTTATTTGGCACTTGAATGACCACCTCTTTGAGATGAGTGAAGCTGTTGACTAATCTCTGAACTGTCGGTACAGACCTTGTGCCTCTGGGAAATGAGGAGGAGTTTGCTGTGTCCTGTGTTTTTTGGAAAATTTAATTGCAGTTGTTGGCATTTTCCAGCCAATAAAATTTTATACAAATTGGTTTACTTCAAACGAGTCACAGATTTCCAGCACTGATTGCTTACTTCTCATTTGGCTGAAATCACCCTGCACAGCCACGAGTTCTGAATGCTTTCCTCCTGCTTTTTGCAGTTCAAATCTTGATATGTCCATTTTAGAGCCTCAGCCATTTTGTACTTTGAGTTACCTACTCTCAGTTCTCAAACCTCTTCCAAAAGAAGCAATTTAAAGTTTGCCTCCCACTTCCTCCCCTCACCTTCCCTCCTACACAATCTCCATCTCACCTTTGATGCAGCAAACATTTATTTTTCCTTAAACTTTATTGAGTTGTGAATTGTATGTTGCTTTTCCCATAGCACTTTGGAGAAATAAACCAAACTCAGCTGCAGCAGAGGATGAGCTAGAAAAGTGAACTGAAAATATGAAAAATATCAGAATTATTAAATAAGAGTGCTAAAGAACTAGAGCAGAACTCAATTTCTGGGCACGGTGGAGGTATATGGATTTGCCATTTTAATGCATACACTTACAGGTGGTGATGGATTTTTTGATGCCTTTCAGCTAAGCCTACAGAAACAGGCGTTTCTTTGTGTTTTCTAAGAGGAAACAAAGGTATATTTTATTTTCATGATACCTGAGGTCCCATATTGCATAAAACCCCCCAGCGTTGGCTCTTGCTGTAAAATGGCTCAATTCTGAAATGATTTCAAAGCCAAATATGACTTTACCACTATGTATGATGTACATAAACAGAGCCTGCTTTTTATCCTCCCGATGATCAAATACTGTAATTTCGACATAGCAATAATTCTCCTCTACTCAATGGGATTCTCACCGTGTGTAATGGCTGCAGGACGGAGCCAGATGAGCTCATGTGCGTTGGTGTGTGAACTGTGACGCCAGGAGCGCGCTGCAGCAAGGATCAATTTTAATCACAATTAACACAATGATCTGTACCCTTAGTCATTCCTGATGTCAGTCACACAGGATGTGCGGAAGAAAGTAAATGGTAAAAAGAAATTCAGGGGACTGAACATTAGAAGAAGTAGATCTAGGTGTGATACAAACATTGCTGAGAACTTTTAAAGTAATGCTGTGGAGGATACAGTTGTAATTAAAATGCTCTTTTCTTAGCAGATGACAAGTAAGAGCAATATGAGGAATTGATTCGCATTGTGTTTGAAGTCCCCATATAGCAGAAAGAAATTAAAGTGATAAAGACATTTGGGAATGAGGGATATTTGCTTGCCAATGCATTTATACCCCTCCGAAGCAAAAGCAGTTGGCTACAGAGGGCTGAATGATGTTAGCCAATGGGGTGAGCCAGGCAGCTTGGCCTCCAGCCTTCTGCTGGAGGAACACTGGCACAGGAATGTGCATGCCTTGCCCACTGTCTCCTCTGCTCTTCTACTGACAGCAATATTCATTACAGCAGATGGGCTTCAAAACTGTGGGAGTTACTGATGGCCCGAGATGCTCGAGTCACACCAGATTTCCACCACAAACCGTTGGCAGCTGCAGCGAGTTGAGCTCAAGGAGTTAACAGAGTGCAATTAGTCCTGGTTCAGTGTGGAGAGGCGATGGCAAAATATGGGTCTGCCCACTTTCTGTGCTTGGGTAAGCACAGATGTTCTGGCTACAGGGGGCTGTGTACCTGTGGGTGTAAAAAGCCTGTTAATCCAGGCACTTGTAAGTGGTGCAAACCCCGGATTCCTACTGGGCTTCCTACAAAGCGTTTCCTGGTGGCCATGTGGTTTCTAGCTGGAAGGCTGCATCAGATGGTAAAAAATGTGTTCAATAGGTCATTACTTCCCCTCCTCTGGTGAATAGCAGAGAGATGTTATGTGGCTGTGGCTGGCGAGGTAGATACAAGAACAGGATTTAGCAAGGTAGGTGCCCTCCAATGCAAGTTCTTAACAAGCAAGTGTAACTGAGAAACTACTATCACACCATTTCTCAGTGGCCCGAGGATGATGTTGCTGTGTTATTAGAAAGCTTGTGTTACAGTTGTGCCCTGTGAGCTGTGGGAGGTTGTTTGGAATCTGAGCTACCAAAGCTGCTATTTTGAGAAGTCAAACAGGTATTTCACACGATGCAGCTCACATCATCTACCTCCAACTCATTTGCTGAAAGTAATTTTCCTCCAAAGGAATTACATTTTTCTCAAAAGTTTCTGAAAACATGGAGATGGAAACAATATAAGAACAAATGAACAAACACACCCATTGCATCCACCGGAACACAAGATATTGCTCAGGAACTGCTCGGGGCACACGGTGGTATCTGACTGCTCAGTGATGCTTCACACGACCTCTGCTTAACAAAACAGCCCGGGGCAACCTGGCTTGTGCCAGCACCTTGTAAAATTCCGGCACTGTCCCCCACAGCTGGCACTGTCTGCTACAGCTGGCACTGTCCCCCACAGCTGGCACTGTCCCCCACAGCTGGTGCTGTCCCCCAGAGCTGGCACAGCTCCGGTGCTGGGGGTAACTGGCAGCTCATGAGTTCAGACACTGATACAGAGCTCCACCAAGGAGCTAAAGGACTTAAAAGAGTTTTGCTCCCTGCCTGTGCTTTACTGAGTATTTAAAAGCTCTTTTCCCAATGATGGTCAAAACAAATCCTTGCTCTACGCAGTGTTTGTCAGAAGGGTTTGTTCTCTCAAGGAATCGCTGTTGCTCTGTGTGTGTCATTCATTTTGATCACTACAATATTGCACAGCATAGTAAATCACAGCGAGCTCTGATGCAGCTCCTCTCGTACAAAGCCTGTGGAACAACTCTTGGTCGCACACGAGCGCTGCTGAAGAGCCCTGCAGCTTTGCTAATCCACCTCTCTGTTAAAAATACC
This sequence comes from Aegotheles bennettii, assembly GCA_013398125.1. Lineage (NCBI taxonomy): Eukaryota > Metazoa > Chordata > Aves > Caprimulgiformes > Aegothelidae > Aegotheles > Aegotheles bennettii. The sequence continues at coordinate 107,989 of VZRW01009847.1, read as the reverse complement.
ATGAAATCCGACCCAAGCTTTTTCCACTTTGCAAATGTGGAAACTACTCACGTTGTTCCTGTCTACCCCGGGTGACTCAGCGCTGCTGGCGTCACGCCGCGTGGCAGCTGAGCTCTGAAGTCAGAGCATGCAGCCCAGCTGCATCCCTGCCACCTCTCATCCACTGCCACCTCCATCACGGCGCCATCGCTGGGGCACCAGTGCCATCATCACCTACGGGCCCTGCTCCAGGGCTCAGCCAGGGCACAGGACAGCCCCCAGCCTCTGCTGCCTGTGGGAAGAGCTGGGAAGGGCTGTCTCAACCCTTTTTCCCCACACATTACTCAAGACAGGAGCAGATCTTGCCCCAAGTCATCTTCTAAACAGCAAACCCTTCCTTACCACCAAATTCCTCTGTACGCCTTCCCATCCTCCCTGCCTGATGTCACCGCTGCCTCTCCATACCCTTCAGGGCTGTGTGCTGCTCTCCCCCCCTGTCCCTCTTGCTGAAGGAGCAGATGAAGATGCTGCCTGACTCCAGAGTCATGAGTCACAGGTCTTGTGAAGTCACCATGCGAAGTTGTGGCCCTGGTGGCATTTTTACAGGACCTTTCATCTGGCTCCTAATCCTCGTGCCGGAGGACAGGCAGAGGCTCAGACAGCTGTGACATCCTCTGGTGCCCAAGGATGGGTTTTTTTGGCAGGAGAAGTCTCTCAGTGGATAATGTGAATTTACAGGCAGTTAATGCTGCTGCAACAGCACCAACGAGTGGAGCACGCAAGGAATCTACAGCCAGGTGTGCAGCCAGGTGTGAGCACATTTGGGGACGTGTCCTGCATTCAGCCCGGAGCTGAAGTGCATGGTCCAGGTTGCAGAATGGTCCCCAGGTCTGCAGCAGCCCATATGGAGGGACAGAGTGCTGCTCTGCTTCGTGCTGTCCTCTGAAGAGCTCCAGGCAAAGCCCTACGGCAGGAGGTCACCTGGGCTGGGGAATGCCCAGCGATCTCCTCGTGTGGTTTGAGCTCTGATGCATTTCAGGAGCTTCTCTGCTTGCCCACAGTATTTAGGCAGGATTTCGTCTCATCCCCCAGGTGCTCCAGGGTGCCCTACACACACAATCAAATTATTTGAGCTTTACTAGGAGAGAAGATTGGATTAGCAGCTAAACAAGCCAGAACAGGTTGTACATTTCTGTGCAGTTTTATTTTCTTCCTACCACCCCAGGGCTATGTGTAAGTGGGCATATATAGAAAAAGGCCAGCATTTGCCAGGCAGGGAGATCTGATTGTAACTGCCACACAGTTCTTAACTGCAAACATATTTTTTTGGGGTTCTGCTAGAGGAGTCAGAGGTGAGAGGCACACACAGAGCTTGTCTTTCCTTCTAACAGGACAGCCAGGAAATAGCATTTTTCTGAGCTTCCCAGCTGTCCCTCAATGATGAATTACTGCTTGTTCCCATTTAGCCCAGCTTCAGCTGCTCTGAGTACATTCTATTTACAAATGCCCCGAGATTAGTTCAAGTTGCTCCAGACTTCAGTGTGCTGACGTTGGAGGAGATAAACAGAAGTAATTTGCTGATTCACCATAATGATTTTCATAAAATATGAGTCAGGGTTTTCTTCTTTTATGTAACACTGAAATTAGGTTAGCATGCTTGCCGAGCACTTAGCTCTACTATGTGTGTTCCCAGTAGCATCTAATGTTCCTACAGGATATTTTTGGAAGTCTAACCAGATTTATGAGGCCACATGTTCTCCTGTTTCCCTTGGCTTCCCAATAAATGGACATTCACCACTATTGTCTTGAATTAGAAGCCTCCTCTTCACCCCATTATATAGTCACGATACCAAGTGGACTATTAAACTCACCCGTTGGACTATTAAACCTCCACGTAAATTCTGTGCTTATGTGGGTTTCTCCAAAACTGGACAGCTGGAGTGAAGCTGGAGAATGTCCCAGGATCCACCTCAAATGCCAGAGTCAGGAGACACCTTTTCCCCCAGATTGCTCATTCATCTTGGAGCAGGGTCTCCCTTCTTGGCATCCCTTTCCCCTGGGACCTGGCACTCGCATCGTCCCTTCAGCATCTCTTATGCTGCATCTGCTGTCCCATTGGCAAATCCTCCTCTCCTTCAGATTCTGAAGCTGCTTTTCTGGTTTCCCCCAGTTAAAGAAGCCATTTCCAAGAGAAATAGTCACTGTAGAAAATGACATCAGCATTTAAATAGATTTCCTGAGGAAATGTTTTAATGGTCATTTTCCCAGCTTATTTCGTGCTTTTTAACTTTTTTCCTCTCTGGCCAAAGGTCAAGAAATTATTTCATACAGACCAGAGCCTGAGCATCAGTACAGGAAAAGAGCTAATTCTGACTAATCTCATGGTTTTGATTGTTTTGATTAATTTTCATTCCGAGCACCAACGACAGAAGAAAAAGTCAATTGCGTTCCGTCCTCAGAGAGACCTTCTAGGCTGAATGAAAGCACTCTCCACTTCTGGGTTCGGGCAATAAATAAACTTCACAACTCCCTTCACATTTAGAACTCTGTAGAAGGTAGGAGGAGCCATAAAAACTCTGACCTCGGTGAACTTCTCTCCTTCCACTTCCCTTAGGAGAATCTGCACGTCGAGTCATTCTCAAGACTTCTGTGCAGCGAGAGCTGATTATCCTGCTCTGGCTAAACTGAAAAAACAGGCAGGGACAGAATAAATTCCTCCCAAAACCTGGCAGAGAGCTCGGTGTGAGGTGCCCGGTGATGAGACGAAGAGCTTGCGGTGCTGTGGCAGTCGTGCGTGCAATTCACTCTGGCAGGCTGGGAAGGAAAATTCCCTACAGTTCTATTTCTCTCTCTTTATTTTGTTTTTCTTTTTTGGTGTGTGCAAAAGTGAATGCCCAGTTAAGCTGGAAAGGGCACTTCCCCCCTCATGTTGTCTCAGAATCGTAATGCTTAAAATTTAGGCCACGGGGATTTTTATTTTTCCTCCCATTATTTCCTTTGAGGCAGAATATGCATCATTCATGACATGAAATTCTGGAGTTTCGGAAGGAAAACGTAACCCTGCGATGGAATTTTCCAAAGGTAAAGATGATTTCCTTCCACCTTGCTGAACTGCAGAGCGGAGAACTAAACATGCAGGATATCTCAAGTCTAAATACACGTGAGAATTGGGGGAGTGTAGATCAGGATCTGACCTTTACAGCTTCAAGCTACAGCATTCTGCGACTGCCTTTATTGCTATCACAGTTTGAATTGCTCTGCGTATCGAAATCCCTAGGAAATCTGGCAAAACCTGAAAGGAGGGCTGGACACCACCGTCGCAGCTGAGGATTTAGGTGCTGTTATTTTAGCAAAGCAGGACCTTGCGTTGGGTTATCTGCTGCATGCTATGGACCTTGAGCTTTGCATTCATAAAGCCCAATAAAGGGCACAGTTCCAAGCCTCTGTGAAAAACTGGCTGTGCTGCAAGAATTTTATTCAGCAAGAAATCAGTGCTGTGCGTCACTGGTCAAAAGATGACTAAGCCCTGGTTCCCAACGATATAAACGATAAGGATTTACAGCAGGATTAGCCCACCTTTTACTCCTATTGAGCAGCACCTTCCCTCTTCACCAATGAATTAGAGATAAGCGAGTCTTTAAACTAGGTGTTTGCTCAAAAGCTTTGCTGAAGGGAGATGTATTTATGCATATGTTAAGTGCTTTCTTGAATTAGGGCCAAAGTAGGAGGAGGCAGGAAGAGCCCAGGCTTTAGAGAGCATCTCTTGTGAATCACATCGGCAGAGGTTACCTTGAAAATCCTCCTTTCCAGAACAAAAAAAGTGCTCTGGGTGAAATCCCAGCTTTACTGAACCCGGTAGGAAACGTCCCAGCAAGCTCAGTGGCCCCAGGATGTCATCCCACAGACATCCTTCTCCTTCACTCAGTCTCCTGCCACTGTTGGATTTGTTGGAGCTTCCTTTGCTGCCAGCCCTGTGGTCATGTCCCTGGCCATTGACAGCAGGCGGGTGACATCAGGATGGCACAGATTTACATCCGCCTCCCTGAAAATGCGCAAAGAGGTAAAGGCACCATTCCAAGAAAACCCAGCTCTCCCTGCCTGACGTTAAATTAGGTTTGCCAGCCATGGAGCATCAGCTTTCCTCTGTGTATTAAACACTCCCCCCACACCCGTGCCAGGGTGCTGGCAGTAGCCCAGCCATGTAGGGGGTTGCAGAAGGAAGTTGTGTAGCTTTTACTTAGCCATTCACTGCTCGCAAAGTGCAGTACAACCATTAACTAATTAATCTGCTCAATGAATCACTCAGCAGCTCCATAGCACGGCTGGGCAGAGCTGTGGGTTCCATCCTGGCATAGGCTGGGCATGCTGCTTGCCCAGGGCTACCGGCCTCCAGCTTGGCCACCGTGGCCCAGAACCAGGCGAGTAGCAAACACAGTTGTTGAGGCTGAGAATTGCCTGGTGATTGGAGTTTATGAGGGTTTTGGAAGATACAAAAGCTCCATCAACCTTTTTTTATTCGTATTTTGACAACTGGGAATATAAACAAATATAATGATAAGTGATAAATAATAAACCAATAAATAATAAACTAATATAATAATATAAACTCATTTAAATATAAATGCTCTTGACAGCTGGGAATGTAGACTAATATAAACTAACTCGGTGTCCATGACACAAGTCGGACTCTCTAATTACCAAGTGCTTTGTAATTGCTGCAATTGCTCTATCTCTGGAGTCATGAAACTGTTCTCAGGAGGAGAGAGCCATTGAAGATGTTTTTAAGGGTGCTGAAGAGTAACAGCTGGTTTGGGGATTTTTATCTTTAACAGGGGTCGTATTTCATTGCCGTGGATCCTTTTGAGATAAAAGGTTCAAATCTTACTTCTGCATAATACCTGAGAGCCAGCCTAGAAGGGTCTGGGTGCTGTAACTTAAAGTACAGACACGGCTATTTAAGGTTATTATATAAACTTGCCTATGATAAAATGCAGCTTAAAATACTCTCACAGCCTTTTCTTGCCAAGGTATGCTCATTGTTATGAGTCACCGTAGTACTAAATCTGCAGATTTTCAAAAATAATCGTGGCTCTCCCATTTGGCACCATTTCTCAGAAGAGTGAATTACCTCTTGTCCCAGTTCCGTGTGCTTAGGCAGAGGTGGGTGCTACAGTGGAGCGGGAAGCACCAAAGAAGGCACAGATGCCACAGCCTCATCACATGCAGGGTTTTATTCCGTCCAGCCAGTTAAGCCATCGAGCCCAGACAGTAAATTTTGGTTGGAAAGCCTGCTTTCCCAAGCCTGCCATTTCTAACGGGAAGGGCTCTGCTGCAGGCAAGGAGAATTTGGAGGCCTGAGCGACCAAACCACATGTGCAGGTGCCCATGTCTTTGATTTCTTGCAGGACTTTAGCTAAATCACCTTAACCCTTCTGTTTGCATCCCTGAAACTTCAGATTCCTCGCCGAGATTCCCTCGGCAGCTCCCTGTCCTCCTGCTATGCAGATATGTGCATGCACTATGGAGATATAGAGATATATGTATATGTATATGTATATGTATATGTATATGTATATGTATATGTATATGTATGTATATATATATATATGCCCTGGGGTATAACCAGGTGAGGGGCTGAGCTTGGCTGCGCCTTCGGGTGAATGACGAGGCTGAGTGTGCAGGAAGGATCTGGAAACCCAAGAAGTTTGGGTCTGATGTTTCTGGGGGTGAATGAGCAGAGAAATGGGTACACCGGGGGACGTGACCGCCTGTCCCCAAGGGCACGGGACCTTCCTTCCCCTGGGTGGTCTCAAAGGCTCTTTCCAGCCTAAACCGTTCGATGGTTTGATGGTCTCGGATGTCCTGTCCCAGCCCGGCCCGAGGGGCTGCCCCGGCCCGCGGCTGTTGGGGAGGTGGAGTTGCAGGTGGGGAAGAACAAGGGCTGGTGGCCACCGTGTCCCTGCCGCGGGGTCCGCACCCCCCGGGGGTGCAGTCGGTGCCCCCGTGTGTGCGGGAGCGCGGTCGGTACAAGGGTCCCGCTCCTCCGGGGCAACGGCTGTGCCTGGAGTCCTCCTCGGGAACGGGGGGGCTGCGGGGAGCCGGGAGG
>VZRW01009847.1:56576-101053 GCA_013398125.1 Aegotheles bennettii | reverse complement strand
GGGCTCGGTGCGGGGCTGGCGGGATCTGTGCGGGTCCCGCAAACTTCCCGCATTCCAGGTGGGACCTGCCCCACCGAGTGAACGCTGTTCGCTGCCTGCTGTCCGGGGAGCTCCATCAGCTCCCCCGGGTGGCACGAAGAGCCCCGGTGTCTTTTGGGCCTTTTCTGGGTGTTTGTGTTGGCCGGGGGAGGTCGGAGCCCGGAGGGGACAGTCAGGGAACAGGCTGGGATCCTCTGCCCTGAACCACAGCGTGCGTTTCAAAAAGATGCACCCAATCTCAACTGAAGTTCCATTTCAAATGGGTCCATGTTTTTGAAACACCCTGTATTTGGAAGTTCTTTTTCAAACACCCGATATTTGGAAGTTCTTTTCAAATACGCATGCAGAGCAGAGCAGAGCTGACTTCCAGCAGCTTGGGGCCAGTATTCTGTGTCTTCCTAGCCAGGAGATGCCTCTCCTGTGCTCACTGCCCGTAAGCAGGGCTCTTTGGTACGTCTGTTAAGTCCCTACAAATCTTTAACCATATGTATTACTCCATCACAAAGAGCATGGTTGACTACACAGGCGTACACGTTGTCTTCCGTGTGCTGCATTAACAGTAACAGTTTGTTCATGGCTCCCATAAAAAGCAACAAGGCAGGTGTGAATAGTGGTGTGGATCACTGCCAAAGGCCAAGAAAGGAATAATGAATGGACGTGAATCAAGAGCAGGGACTCTCCCACACTTTATGCTCTGGTGTCCTCCTTAAGCTGGAGTTAGTTGTGACTTGCGTATGCCCCGTTCATAAATGTTAAAACGGTCCCATTGTCCTTTCATCCTCTTGTGTGCTGTGGCTGCAGTGTCCAGGAGTAAGTAACGAGGCTGTGATGTGTAGTGGGGAGAACAGCAGCATCTGGACTGTCCCTTCTGCTCCTTTATATCTCAGCCCTCTTGCATTCCCGCAGCTTAATTTAAAGAGAACAGCAGTAGTTGCTTTGATTTGCAGTTGCTGCAGACCTTTGACCTGGTGGTGGGGTTGCTTTCACGGTGTCCCTGCTCAGCTATGCATAACTTCATAGTAAATTTAGTCTCGTTGCTTCATTAGGCATCAGCACTGTAGTAAGGAGTATGTGCTCTGTAACGATGGAGCTGCCAGGAAGAGAGATGTCTAATGTCCACCCCTGCCTGGGCTGGAATTCCTGCCCTGGAGAGTGTATCAACAGCTCCTGCTCAAGTTCAGAAGGAGCTGCTGACGCAGTAGGCGCTGATAATTTATGAATGCACTATAAATCAGGGAGAGATAAGTGGACCGAGTTCCTTGAAAGATCACATTGAAATCACATTGAGATTGAGTTATTTTGGAGAGTAAATTAAGCAGCGTTTAGGCTGACCGTGGAAATTCATTCATTAATTAACTCTGCCCGAAGGGATGAAATTGTACCCGTCTTTTCAAAATGCTCCCAGTGCGGATTGGTTACGTGGCCTTCCTCATTCGTGGCTCTGATGATCAGACTCCATCCTCAGCTGTAGCTCTGGGACTCCTGAGTGTGCATTCTCACCTCCAGGATGGGCTTGGTCTGTGCCACCAGTGCTCGGCCATGGGAAGGGGTGAAGATGTTGGTGGCTTGTGCTTAAACCATGTTGAGCTGCCCTTGTTGGGTCACCATGGGGTTTGTTGGGATCCAAGTAGCTTGATAGTCATCTGCATAGGGGGATAGAAGTTGTCTTATGGATTTAAGACATACCTACATCTCACATGTTGCATATATGTCTTACCTGCCGATGCTTAGCTCTCACTGGTTTTAATGGGTGAAGCTCAATGAACAGTTACAAGATTTGTAGGAAAATCCAAGTGAAATTTCACCATCAAACTATAGGTAACATGGAGGGAGGGATGGTCCAAGTAGAGTGGAACTGAGCTCAGAATTGATCTGGCTGAAGTCAGATGCCCAGCCACACATGTACTGGGCCAGATCTACTCTTGTTTCTGGCATGAGAAATGAATTTGTGCCATTAAGATTCAAACCTAAAAAGAAAATAAAATCTTTTGGAATTTACAGTCTGGCTCTTCTGCTTTGCCACCACGGCCTTCATGCAAAAGTAATTATTTGAAACATCAGTATAGAACCTAAAATACTTCAGGGCATCAGCAACATACCCATTGCCTGCTGCCACGCAGAATTACAGTGCAGCACATGAGGGGAGAGCATAGAGCTGTAAAAGCTGAGCATAATACTGAATGTGGCTTCTTCATGCTGCAGAATTGCTCACAGGCTTTGGGCTTTTTTCTAGCCAAGATATTCCTGTGGCCCTACAGACTGTTTCTTTCAGTACATATTAACAACAGGATGGTTCTCCTCCATGAAACTCCACAAACTGCTGCAGCAGATGTCAACTTATGTCAACATCAGCTGATTTTCTCCTCCATTGTGCTTTCTGCTGGGTCTTTGCTTATCGAGCAGGTCCTGTCTCCTCGACATCCATTGTCAGGTTGAGTGCTTTTTCACCTTTGGTGATAGAAAGCTTGACTCAGTCTTTCTCCAGAACTGATGTCGTCATCCGCGTGACGGCCACTATGCATTATTGATAGTGATGGAAAAGTCGTGAATACACACAGCTTTGCTGCAGGGCCTGAGCCTTTGCCTTTGGTTTAGCATCGCTTTATCTTCTCTCTGCATTTTGGTAATAATGTCAACAGAGAGAGGCATTTCATCCTGCCTCCACCACGGAAGAGCAGCAGTGCCCTGGGCTTGGTGCTGCAGCCACAATCCTTTTTCTTGATGTTGTGCAGGTTTTTTATTTCATCACAGAACTCTGGAAAACATCTCAGTTATCAAAAAGCTGTTTTCTAGGGGAATCCTAGCTCTCACTGATGCAGAATTAAGAGTAAACTCTTGTACTTTGAAGTTAATAAATAACTCATAGATTTCCCCCCAGTTTTACAATATAACTCATAAAATTGGGAAAAAAAGCATTAAAAAGAAAACCCACTACTGTATTGTGTAGTCAGAAGATAGCTTTCTAATATAAGTATGGAATTTAATTCATAAAAGTATGAGTTATATACTATCATTGTAAACACAGATAGCAACACACAGAGAAGTCTTTTCCAGCTCAGTTTAAGCTCACCACTTGCTGTAGCAGCCACGAAAGAGCCTGGATTCAGAGGGATCCCAGACTGCTTAACAAATCATCCTGGAGCCTGTCCCAAGGGTTTATCTTTTAAAATGAAAATACTTTTGGAGTGAAACAGGATAATTGCTTAACAGCAGATACTTCTATAAAATATGCAGAGGGGAGCAGGAGCTTTGTGGAAGATGTGTGCGTTTGTCTCCAGCTTTCTGGCTCACCCCAGAGAAAAGTCTCCAAATCCATTGTAGTACTGTATGTACTATCAAAATCCACCCTCAATTCAATGGCTCAGCACTGAATCAGAAGGAAAATAAAATAGAAAAAAGCATTGCATTGATTGAATGAGGTAAATGCACCTTCCAGCAAGGCACAGCAGTTTTGGTGTGTTCAGTGAAAATCAGGGAATTCGTTGGGTTTGTGGCGCTTGTTGGGCTGGAACCCCCTCAAACCAGACACGGCTGCAGAGCTGGTGGGACCCTCTAACGCTTTCATGGCCAAGGCTGTCCCACGGGGCAGGTTCCCGGGGACATTCTGCCACTTCTGTAATTTGCTGGGTCCCCCCCGGGGCAGGAGAGGGGCAGGAGCCTCTGGGGGGTCTCTGACTTTGTAGCACCCTCTGTCCCCTGAGGAGAGCCCGGGATTAGGACTGTCACGGCACGCTGCGTGGCTCATCCCTCTTCCTCTGGCATTTGAAGAGGAGAGATAATTATGAAGATGGTTATAGAGGGAAAAGGAGGATTGGTTCATTCTTTACCTTGCCTTCTTCTGCTGCAGTTTAGTCATAATGACAAGAGTTTTTGATAAATGAGCTTCAGATTGAGTCACTGCTATCTCGAGTGAGTAAGTAGGGGTTGCGATTAGTCTGAGGAGCCAGGCAGAGCAATCATGCATGGCTCTGGGAAGCTGGCAGGCAGAAAAGGAGGCAGCAGCATCTCTGCCTGAGAGGGGAGGGCATCCTTGGCTTTCCTTCTTGCAGACTTGGGGCAATCTCCTTGAAATGCCCCAGGTCAGATATGGGGTGTCCAAGCAACCTCCGCGTTCACCGAAGCCCATGGGAGATGCAGGCACCCAAGAGGTCTGGGGGTCAATATGCCTCGTGGTAGGACCTGGGAGCAGGGACACCCAAGAGCAGTGTCTGGGAGCTTGCTGTCACACACAGCGTGTAGAGGGGGATGCCCAAGGGCAGAGCCACGCGGTATCTCCCATCCCCCACTGGTTCTCGTTATGCAGACACAAGGGTAAAAGACTTTGAAATGAATTTGTGGGTACGTAGCATCCCAGTTCACATTTGGAATTCGGGAATAGGAAGATATTACCTTTGAGATACAAGGTAATTGTCAACATGGTCATTTTTATCTTTGTTTTTACTTCAGTTAGAATAATCCTGGAAACCCCGAGTACAGGACACTGACAAACTGCACTTCTTCATGGCAGAGACAATAAAAGGCAGTGGTTGAGAATAATGTCCCAACAGCCAAAGCACTTCATCAATCTCAGCTGCTGCTTCTATGAACATATTATACAATAATGGGTGTTCTTCGACAAAAAAACATAAAGGTCTCTCTCTCCTTCCCCTGAGTATCACCAGGGAAAGCCATTAATTCTGCTCCAGTGTTAATCTATTCTATCATGATGATATACCCTTTAATGGGTATCATATATCCATTAAACCTTCCACCCTTGCGCAGAAAGAAATAACAATAGTTCACTGTTAAAAAGACTAAATGATGTTTTTTTTTTTTAAGTAACTGATTATGTATTTGTCTGACTTTTCCTCCAGGAGACCAGACTCCACATGCTGAGATTCTTTTATCTGAGCAGTTCAGAGTCTCTGTTCCTTGCCGCTGAAGACAGAACTGGCTCCTCACTTTCAGGCCTTGCCAGGCTTAACCCTTTATTCCCAGCAGCAAACATGAGCCATCACTGCAAGGGTGGTGGGGAGCAAGTCAGGGAACAGGCACTGATTCCATTAGGAACCCATCATGAGTTGGAAAGCAAATGAAAGCTGCAGACAGGTCCTGGCACAGCAGGGCAGAGAGAGGAAAGCAAGTACTGGGCTTCTGGCGGCAGTAAAAACAGTGTATTCAGTGATAAAAATCTGACTGCTGTAGCATGGGGAAAAATCCATAATATTCTTAATGAGATGACTAATACAGTCTGTACCTCCCTGGGCTATAATTTCAGCTGTTCCTGCAGATTATGCATCTATTTACACTCAAGACATACTTGCAAAGTTATCTTTACTCAGAAGCATATATAATTTCATAAAGAATGAATCCGAGATTGTGGAGCACAGCTCTGCAACAAGGAGTAAATTCACACATGTATCAAATCACGATGGACAGGGCTCTGCTCGGGCCAGTTTGAGGAACTTTGCGTAGGTGTTAGGAATTTTGTAGGATGAGCTGCTGGAATGGAGGTCTTTGAAGGAAAGCCTAAAAAAGGCTACTTAGTGATCAGCACTTCTTTGGAATGAGAAACAAATACTAAAAAATGTATACTAACATGTACAAAACCAGTTGTAATTCCTGCCTGGCCACTCAATGGGCTCTTCAGTGCATGGCGACTCCAGCACCAGGCTGGGGCTTGCTGTGAATGAACCAGCAACCCCTGTTCATGATATTTAATCTTGCTGAGTTGTTATTACTTCTATGTTATTCTATGATTCCACTATGTCCCTGCTAATTTGCGTGCCTATTAATAATATTAAATTCTTATTCAAAATCCCACGGAGAAAACAGCAAGTTTGTTAACATCCTTGCAGTGGATTAGGTAGGACCTGCAACCCAAACCTTCTATGAGCACTTCTGTGCCTTTCCACTGCTTTTACCTTATAATTTCTGACATAAAAGGCTATTGTTATGACTGCAGGACTGCCACGTTGTATTGCATGATTTATTATGTACAGCAGGTGACTGGTAGTTAACATTTATCTCAAAATTAACGTTATTTTTGTTGTTATTTTGTTGTGGTTTATTTCCCTGCAGCTTTCCCTGGAAGGTTCGTGTTTTTGTCGGTGGCAAGATGACAATGCATATTTTTACCAAAGGATCCAGTGAGTCATCCTATTAACTCTGCTGAAATACATGCTTGCCAATCGTCCTGCCACGGTGAGTTGGTGGGATTTTGCATTCTCTTTGGAAATGTTACTCAGGAGTTAGTATATATATATTATATATATAGTTAGTATATATATGTTATACAGATAATTTTTACCAAAAGCAGTAACTTCTCAATGATGAGCAAAGCCCCAATTAGACCAAATATTGCACGTAACACCTATTATTTTTAAAGTTCTTAAAGTATTTTGGAGCAAATGGGAAGACTGAGTCTGCCTTGTACCGTGCTATTTACAAGGGCTTTGTTTATTTGAACCTGGAGGCCATGTGAGAAGGACCCTCATGTGTTGTGGGAACGACTGCAAAGGCATAACATACCTGGCCTTGGAAATGCTGCCCTGCCAGGGGATCCCCACGCAGATAAGAACATGTGTACCATGAATCATGATGGAAAAATTCAACCTCCAAAAAGCCCCAGCTCTCCAGGATGACATAACATGGGTTGTGTGTTCAGACTGGTTACCCAAATTAAATTCCCTGGTTCTTGTGTCCCTCCTGAGAACACCCAGCTCCTCCAGCCAATGTCCTGTAAGCTTCCAGCAGAGGTGTAGGTGACCTGGTTCCTTTTCCCAGCTTGGTGCTATAGGAGGGGACGGCTGCCCTTGGGTTGCACTGCTCTACAAATCATTTTCACCTTGGAGATGCAGTCTGGTACATGACTCTGTTGCTTTTCCCTGTTCCTTGGGCTGGGTTGGAGAAAAGGCAGGACACATTTTTGTTGCTAAAGTCTCTTCTCCTTTCTCCTTCCTTCTTCTTCACTCCTGAGGATGGTGTGTCTGTAGCCCAACCAAACTGCACTCTGCTTAAGTGTATTTTGCACACCACATATCCTTATCTCCCAGGGGAAAAGCATATGGCCTGGAGTTATTATTTGTTATGTCAGGGTAACTAGATGGTAACTGTACTGAGAACTTATGGCAACTCATGCGTTATCTGATGATAACAGGATAAATAAACAGTATCATCACCGCATGCATTAACATTAATGGGAGAAAAAACTCATGAAAAACACTTGTCACACCAGTTTAAATATGTCTCCATTTAGGGTGCCCCAGATGCTTTACTGCTTCTACTTGTCTCATACTCATTTAAATTATGACTGGGACTCCTTCCACGTTTGACATTCTTTAGAGCTAGTGCCAGCTGCAGTCCTTAAGTCAGCGAGCATGCAGAATACTTTAAAATGTCCAGCTTAATAGAGAAATGTATCTCTGAATTAAAATAGAGCTTTAGCGAGATACAGTGGAAACTATTAGTGATGCATACAAAGTGTATGCAGCAAAACCAATACAGAGATCTAAGGGGGGAACTGCAGTAGTTAGAGTATCCCTGGGGTAACCCCAAAAGCAAGGCTGTAAAAGGTCCCTCTGTGACAGATTGCAAGTGCCAACGAAGTAAAGACAATTGGAGCATTAAAGCATTCTATGTAATTGTTGTAAAACAGACAAATAGGGCAGCAGATAAAAGAGAATGGAGCTAACACAGCTGTACAAGAACTGTTTCAGATGTATTCTGCTTGAATGCCAGCACATTGCCAACCCTTTGAAAATACACTGATGCAATGCTGTGGAATATATAAAAAGAGAATCTTAAACAGTTTATGGGTAAAATATGAGCTAAATTTGAGGAGTCTGTCCTCTGAACTGTAAGTATCCGTCTCTGTGAAAGTTGTGTGGAACATAAAGCTATCATTAGCCTGGCAAATTTTCTCCATTCAGATGTAAAGCCAGATTTGCTTTATTTTTTTTGGATGAAGCTGGTGTATGGCAGAGTGCTAAGAGGTGGTTAACTAAACCTATCAGCAGCATTGTGAAACCAAACTCTTCATTGTTGGGGCTGAAGAAAATTAGAGCCTCTGATCTCAATATGAAAATAAATAATAGGAAATAACAAAGCTGTCTTTCATGATCCCACAGTAACTAAACTTTTTTCCATGTTGCAACCACTCCATCAGCTGAAGGTGACCACTCAAGGACAAGCTGGAACTTGAGTCGGGGGAATATTTTTCTAACCTTAGAATAAGGATAATATATCACAAAACTTGACTAGGTCTGATCCATCACATTCTGTGCTTTTCTAAATGTAAAAGAAAACACCTTGAAAAGTGTTTTTCTTCATTGCCTTATCTGGCAGAGATCTTAAATCAGGCGAGATTCGGGGACCATTGCGGTTTATAGTGATGTTTGAAATCCCATAAACAAAAAACTAAGAAAAATCACTAGGGAAGAGTTTCAATAAGTTACAAATACTGATGAAGTGAGGGAAAAAAACCCCCACTTTTCAATACACAATTTCATAGGCTGCTTGTTCCTTCCCCCACCACGCTGTCAGTGTTTATGCAGCTTTCCATTTGCCCAGGTATGCACTTTAAGATAAGAAAACACCAAATGTGGAACACATGAAATGCTTTTAGGTCCCCATGTGGAAGAGATTGCAGAAATGGGGTTCTTGGGTGGGGTGCAGCAGGGCAGTCGTGGGGAAGGCTCCTGACCTTCTCGCTCCACCCAGTGTTGTGCTGCTCCCAAAATTCACAGTGCCTTTCTGTAACAGCTGGTTTGGAGGATAGAAGTGGATTGAGGCATCATGAGGGCTATGAAAGATGGATAGAAGTTTTCCATAATAATAGCTTGTGGTAATAGAGGAATAAGCAAGGAATCATAATAATAAATATCTAATGGTAAAGTCATAGGTGTGCAAAGTCAGCAGGGCTGTGGATGGCAATTTCTCTCCCAGTTCCAATGTCTTCTAAATGCCTGCAAGAATGTGTGTATGCAGATATCTGTATATTTACATGTTATGTGCATGGTTATGTACATACCATGTAACCAATGCCAGGAACAGCATGGTTGTGCCAGAACTGGATCCAAGACCTTCACCCCATCAATTCAGTGGCAATTAATTAACCTCCCAACTTTGGTGCTGGTCCAGCCAACCCTTACAGCATGTGTTTAACTTCAAAGATGTGGTTAGTTCCATTCTTTGTAATGAGGCCAGGAGGTGCTTCGAGCTCCATATGCTCTTGACTAACTTACTTTGGAGCTGAAACTATAGTAGAAGTCTGTGAAAAATAACTCTGTCATACTCCCAAGGCATTTGTTGGTCCACAAGTTACTTGAAATCACTGAAATACAGGACATGGAATCTGAAGGCAAGGGAAGGAAATGTATGACACTGTACATATGTAGTCACTATGGATTAAGGAACAACAGTGTAGACGTGTTGGTGGTGTTACCACTCAGTGTGATTTTACTTTATTTTTATTCTTGAATTTTAGCTGAAAAAAATATGGTTTAGCCATCTGTCTGCAGAAACATTTCTGGCTGCTGCAGCAGTACGTGTGCCGTGCTGGCAGGCACCCGGCAGTCATTCCTTTCCCACCATGGCTGGTGACTCACCGAGCTGTTCCAGATCACCCCTGAACACCTCCGTTCACTTTCTTCAGTCCCTCCATCCTCCAGCTTTGCCTCAGCCCGGCTGGGGGACACAGCTTTGTCTGGGCAGCTGTCCTGAGTGCTGCCTTCTGAGAAACAGCCCTCTACCTACAAGGCATTCCATAGTTTTCTGTGGAAAATAGGTTATGAAGTTCATGGTCATGGTGCAGTTCCCACCCTGTTGGTACATGGTATTAAGGAATACAGAGACCTTATTTTTTGTATTCATTTTAGGTGCTCAGGTAATGTTTCAACAGCAATGATCTAAACCCCCTTGCTACATAACAAATACTTCATTGCAATTATTGTAAAATTCTTTTTAGTTTCCCTGAATTGTCTCTGAACTGAGCTTGCACAAAGGGTCCGGACGAGAAGGGATTTTCCTGACAGTTCTGCAACCCATAACTTGCAGCATTGGTACATTAAAGTGGGAACATGGCTAATAGGTTAGAAAGATTTTGCCTCAGAAACATAGTGGAAATGGCTTTGCAATTATCGGATGTCCAGTTCTTACATCATTACGTAAGTGGTATCAAAGGATGTGTGCGTATAGAGGATCCATAGACACTAAAATACACCCAAGGCTGGATAAACAATGGGCATGTTGCATCATTCCTGCTTTCTGAAACAACTTCCTGCTCTTTCAGTAGTCTTGAGTACTCAAGTCACTGGAGATGGAGATTTCGAGGCAGGACATTTGCTCATTTTAGCTCTTCACAGTGAAATTTATTTGGGGTTTCATTATAACCACCAAGTATTTCATGTTGTTAACCTTTGAGTAGTTTCAAATGAAGTCTATATGGTTTACTGCATTTACTTTGAGTCATGGATTATACAACAGCACAATGGATTAAAACCCGGGTACATTAAAATTCAATTAAAAGCCTGAGACAAGTGCAGTGGTTGACTCAGACCATTAACTGGGATTGTGTCTCTGTAAAATGAAGTGCTTTGTCACTGCACTGAGGAAGGAGGATATGTTTGGCATAGCCTAGTGAAATGTCAGGCTCTCTGGTATTTAAGCAAGTCCTAACATCTGTCTCTTGACTTCTGTTTCTCCCTAGCTAGCCAACCGACATCACAATGACTGAGGACCTAGACCACAGATTCAGTAGTCTCACCTGGGATCAGATTAAAATCCTGGACCAAGTTTTGGCTGAGGCAATACCTATTCATGGGAGAGGGAATTTTCCAACGCTGGATGTAAAGCCAAAGGATATCATTCACATGGTAAAGGAGCAGCTCATTGAAAAGCAAATCAACATTAGAGATGTCCGCCTGAACGGTTCAACAGCCAGTCACATCCTAGTGAAGCAGAACGGAACCAGTTACAAGGACCTTGACATCATTTTTGGGGTGGAACTTCCAAGCGAGCTGGAGTTCCAGGTCGTTAAGGAAGCAGTCCTTAATTGCCTGTTGGACTTCTTGCCAAAATGTGTTAATAAGGAAAAAATCACTGCTCAGACCATGAAAGATGCCTATGTGCAGAAGATGGTCAAAGTCTCTACCGACCACGATCGCTGGAGTCTCATCTCGCTGTCCAACAACAGTGGCAAGAATGTGGAATTAAAGTTCGTCAACTCGCTCAGGCGTCAGTTTGAGTTCAGCGTGGACTCCTTCCAGATCGTCCTGGACTCCATCTTAAACGTTTACAGAGCAACAGACTGCAAACTGACAGAAGACTCCCACCCCACTGTCATCGCTGAGAGTATGTATGGAGACTTCAAGGAAGCAATGGACCACTTGAAATACAAACTGATCTCCACGAGGAACCCGGAGGAAATCAGAGGAGGTGGCCTCCTGAAGTACAGCAATCTCCTGGTCCGTGACTTTAAGCCAGCGGATGAGGCTGAAATTAAATCTCTGGAACGTTACATGTGCTCCAGGTTCTTCATTGATTTTCCAGATGTTGCTGAGCAGCAGAGGAAAATCGAGTCATATCTGCGCAACCACTTCATTGGGGAAGAGAAAAGCAAGTACGACTACTTGATGACCCTGCGTGGAGTTGTGAACGAGAGCACAGTCTGTCTCATGGGGCAGGAACGAAGACAAACTCTGAACATGATCACAATTCTGGCTTTAAAAGTGCTCGGAGAACAAAATATCATCCCAAACGCAGCCAATGTAACATGCTACTATCAGCCTGCTCCTTATATCAGTGACAGAAACTTCAGCAATTACTACGTTGCTCATGGACAACCACCTGTCATCTACCAGCCGTACCCGTTTCACATACAAATGCAAAGCGGCATGGTTTAGGAACACGATCACCTCCTCAGCACTTACACTCCTCTCCCCTTTCCAGCCCTTTCCGTAACAAAGACCTCATTAAAGCAAGTTTTACCATCACTTTTGGTTTAAGGACATATTTTTGTGCAAGTTGCCAAAGTTATTTGGTTGGTCGATGTCTAAATCACCATTAGGCAGATGGTATGAGAAGTGAAACAGCTGTCATTCATGAAGTATTTATACCCCTACGTGTGTTTGGGCTATACTATTTATTTTTTTTCCAATGAAAAGAGAAGGATATAAATTATTCTAATTTTATAAAATGAAATGCACTGTGTGCTGGGTTCTAAAAAAGATCTTAAGGAAAATTTACATAGTGTAAATGGAAAATTAAGCCAATAAAGTACCTCTCAATAGAAATGCCTGACTTTAGAAGTGATAGTGTTCTGGGTACATTAAAGCAGATCATCCATCAGTTATACCCATGTGGTTCCAGCAGCATTTATTTGCAGCCCAGTTAGAGAACACACGTTGATGGGCTGGCTCTTGGTGGTTTGTGCTCTGCTTTACAAGGCTCTGCTCTGATTGCTCTCCAGCTCCCATCAGAGACATGAGGTCCATCTCCTCACCAGAGCAGCGTTTAATGATGGTCAGCAGGGAGCATCCCTGCCAAGAGCAGACCCAGCATTTTTGCCTATCCAAAATTTCCAGTGATCTGAGTGAGAGATTTGGCTGCTTAAGTGATGGAGCTCTGAACCCCAGGATCTGCCTCACAGATAATGGAGGTTGTAAGAGATACAACTATCCTGATTAAATTGGTCTTGAAAAGCAATGTAATAGAATAAGAAAGAAGGTGAAAATTGAGCACATGGGGCTTGCTTTCAATTGCTAATTTGTTATTGATCAGAGATGCTTCAACGCATAACAAACAGGGTCAGGAAAAATCAAATAGCCCAGGACCGAGTTGTTTTTAGGTGAATTAAAACAAATCCTTGGCAGTGGCATTTGAAAAAACATATTTTATACTAGCAATGTCCTGTACATGTTTACGTACCTGCACACGTACACCAGTAGCAAATGGAGATTTCTCTTATGATCAGGAAGCAAAATATTAGTTGTGAGTTTTTTGTGTGCGTATGTGAGTGTTTACCAAAGATAAGTTTTGAACATGTCACATAAGTGCCTCCCTGTGCCAGTTGCTCCATGAAACCTGTTGGCAATCATGCAAGAGAGCTTTGGAAAGATGGAAAGGGAAACGCTTGCCCTTGGTACCCCACCGATGGGTCACAAAGTGTTCGTAGCACCGATGGTCAGAGAGGTGGGCGCTGTTCAGGACTGATGGGTCCAAGGGATTCTCACTGAAACTCCTCCAGTTTGGATGCTGAATGTGGTACAAGAAGGAATAGTTATGAAAAGGAGATTTAGAATGGGTGCGGGTGTAAAATCGGGACAGCCAGCTGGGAATGCAAGAGTAGAGTTTCTTACACCCGACACTGAACACATCACTGTGTCATACATTGCTGGTACATCACCACACGTCCTCCTTGTCACCTAAAACACGGACCATGTGTTGTCTATTTACAACAGGTGTCAGGTCTTAGAAATTTCTGCTCCTTGGGAAAGAGTGTTGGATTTATTTTACACAGAAATATGCTACGTACCACTCTTTTGAATCAAACCTTTCTAAAATGTCTAAGGTCTATGAAGTCCTATTGCCAGTGAAATGGAGCTTTCCTTTGTCTCGTTGTATGCTTGTACAGGAGAACGAAGAGCTGTTTAAAGACAACTTTGCTGACCATCATCACTCATTTCTGTAAAATATAGTGCAAAAAACAACGTTTCTGCAACATAAGAAGGGTATACTAATCTACTTGGAAGCTGATTCATTTTGTGATGTCTCTCATGAATATAGTGCTATTATTTTTGCTGATTTTTTCAAGTATGTTCAATTCCACATCTAAAAGCACACTTTATTTCACTTCCTCTGGTATCATTCCATCGGCTAAACTGTATTTGATAAAATTGGCAGCTCTAGTGCTAAGTTATCAACTATGGTAATGCTATATTTGCATGTAATCACTTCTGGGGAATTCCCCACCAGAAGCAAAATGTAGTGAAAAATGGTGGATTTTTATTTTTTTTAATTGAGCTGTTTAGATTACAAACCGAAACCTTAAACTTAGTTTGGTATTTGCCAAATTAAACATCACTGTGAAATTCTGTAAGAGCCTTATGTAGGTTACATCCCTTTTGCTTCGACGCTCGGCTCATGGGGTCTGCGGGGCTGGAGAGCCAGGAGCTGGACTGGCCACAACCAGGACCTTCCGATGAGCCTGCGGGAATTAGGCATCCAGATGCCACGAGTTTCAGGAGCAACTGGGTTCCTCACCTCCCTAAATTTGTTTGAAAATCCCAGTCCATCTGCACTGGCCTGTGACCTTCATGTAATGTAGCCACATCAACTTATTCCTCCTCCACCCCTGGTTTCCTCTCTTGCTGGGGGGAGAAATGGGTTAATCCTCTAAAGAACTGGGGAACAGGTCAGCCAAGAAGAAGCATTTTCAGCATGTCGTGTGTAGCCAATGATCCTGGAGAAATATTGCAAAAAGTTGTGTTTTAACCAACAAGTAGAAACATGTATCACCCTGTGTAAAGGACTATAGAACTTTTTTGAATCAGACATTGTGAAAAGCATCAGGAATGCTGAACTAGCTCTGGATTTGTATAAATCAGCCCATCTGCTTGTACAGCAACTGTTTATTTAAATAGATGTATTTAATTGTTATGCCTCTGTTTATACATCCAGGGTAGACAAGGAAGGACTCCACCAAAGTCCATGGAGTTAGTGGGAAGAACCCACCTACTCCAAAGGGCTTTGTGTGAGACCCTGGGGAAGAGTAAAGGACTTCAGTGAGTACCTAGAGGTAAAGGTACAAAGACATCAATATGCAAAAAAGTCTCAGGTATAAAGAAACCCTTTAAATTTATTGAAAAAAGGTCTTGTATTTCCTACCTAGAGGTAGTTCAGTCTTGGAGGTAAAGTGAGGTTTATGATTTTATATACACTTATAAAATCTCACATATCTACACATACACGGGTGGTTAACAAAATCTGATGGTTTAAAATATCCCCTTACAAATGTTCTGTTGATACCTGGCAGCAGTACTTGACCTGGAGATTTTATTTTCAAGGTAGTGGTGATTCTGTACACTGATATTGAGAGGGGAATGATGTTGTATAGACTGCTGCTTGCAAAACACTGATATCAATGTGTAAGGTGAAATACTGTAACCTCTTCCCCAGTTGTTACAGGTTTTACTATGTGCAGATATAAATCTATGAAGAATTGAGTTTTCTCAGTACCAGTCTCCTGAGCTTCATGTTTACAATTATATGTTGTCGTTAACAATCTGTTCAATAATTATAATACCTGGAAATTGTAATGCTGATTTTATTTAATCACATAAAACTCGTTAAGGTTTACAGCTTAAAGTAATCTATGTTGTCAGGACCTAAGTGTTGAACTTTCAAGTGCTTTCCTAAAAAATGTAATTTGAATTTTGTGTTTTATTGTAAAAGGTTTGTTTGAAGAATATACTTTATGGTCATTCCTTTAAAATGTAATTTGTGAGCTTTATCCTCGACACATCCCAAAGGTTTTTGCAATGGGTAAAAGAAATGTGAAATTGTCCTCGGTTGAGATGTTACATGGTCTGTAACCACAGATCTGGGAAGCAGTGGGTCTGATTTACCACCTCCTCACTTCAGCTTTTGAGCTGTGTAATTTGACTGATGTTAATGGAATTCCAGCGACATAAAATCTGAGTTACACGGGTGTGCATCCAATATGATTTGTAGGAGTGTCTGGAGTCGGGACAGCAGGGAGGGTTTGGCAGGTCAGCATGATTCCTACAGCCCCATTTTTGCTCGATACATTTTTCTGTTAAATTAAACAAATGGAAGGGTATTCAGGACGAAGGTGGTGCAGAAGAAAGAAGAAGTATTTCACTTAATGTGTCATCTGAAGCTGTTGAAAAAAATATTGTAATGCTAAAAATGTGTACTAATCACACAAATTTGTAGGTCATTAGTCCACAGTGTTGACTAGTGCCTTTGGGTATTTGGGGAGCGATCATTAAAATAACTTTCTTTTTTAACGTATGGTTTGCTTATAATACCTTCATTATTCTGGTTGGACATCAGTTCTAGCACGTGGACTTCTAGCAGCCAAACTGGTGTATTATAACTGTGAGAGTGCTACAGATTGGGTTATGGTTCGTTAGGTCAATAAAACACCAACTCAGATTCACCCGGCTCCGCTGTCGGACCTGCACTGAGAGTGAATATTTTGGATCCATCTGAATGTCTCTGTGCTAGTCGTTCAACAGGCTTGTGTCAAATATTCACATTTTAAGTGCCTAGAGATATATTTATATAACAAACAAATACATGACTGTCTGCTGGGTAAATAAAATTAATACTTGACAAATGGTTTGACTTTACATATGCCTAAAAAAATACATTTCACCTATGCATTCCCATAAATCGAACCACAAATATATCCAGACTGGGCAATTTCTGTCAAGTGTGAAGATGGCCAGTGCCAGTGATGTTGGACCAAGCTCAGAGAAACTCCTACAAACCCTGAGCTTTCAGCTGAGCAACATAACCACATCCCTCACAGTCAGATGTCTGGGTTTTTGAGGGTTTTTTGGTTGGCTGGGATTTTTTGTTTCATGGGCTGGGTTTTGGACTACTGCTTAATAATTCAATCATATTTTAAAAAAAAGAACAAGGCAATAATATTCTTTCTTTCTGGGGTGTAAATACACTGTTAGACCCTATGGACCCTCCAGTGCCTTATGGAGAAGGCGAACCAACACACCGGAGGTTTTAGCCCTATGTGAGAGCTTGGAAATTCCTAACTTGTCTGTTTATTTGCTTTTAGACTCTTGGGGTGTTGTCTGTGTAGTTTTTTGATGTTTTAATGTTTTACCACTTTGCTCCACACATGTGTGGCTCCACTTGGGTCCCCCCGGGGCACCCAGTGCCATCCTGAGCTCTGGGTGTGGAAGGGCAGTGAGACACCCACAGTCTGGGGAAACATTTTCTTTTCATTTTTTTTTAATATTGCTCAAAACATACCCTTTCACCAGTTTTTCATAGTGGAATGGATATATTTTGGTAAAAGCCTTTCCTGTTTTTAACCAGTAATAACCATTTAATCATAATTTCATTTCCTGACCATTTCTCTTCTTTTATACAGCCAGATTTTTAATAGTCTGCTTCTTAATAAAACAGTAAGTGGGGAAATGGCAGGGCAGAACGCAGAGGGGGTTTTCCTTTCCTTAGATATTCACCAGACACTTTCCTGAGGAATTCAAAATCCAAGGGAACACATGAAGGTAATGGAGGGCTGCCTTGTTTTCTACTCCCTGCCACCTGCCATTTTTTCTGCTCCATCAGTCTCCATCATTAAATACTATTTCATAAGTAAGTGATTTTCTTCTTGCCAGCTGCTTCCATATTCAGCTCCATTTCATCTCGTACCATTGCAGAACCTGTGTTTCTGAAATCACAATTAGTTACCATGGAAAGCAATTCAATACTGTAATAAATACACTCGAATGCTGCTCACTCAGCTATGTATTACAAAATCAAAATTAAAAAAGTCCTCCAGAGGACTGGATCCAGCTCACGTGGATATATGGTTAGGGGCAAGTGTGTGCTTGTACCTACACAGGTTAATGTAGATTTTTATTGTATTTTCCTTGTCTGCTGAGTGGTGGACACAGACAGCACAGCACACCCCAACGAGGTGCAGCCCTGCTCTGCCCTCCAGTATCAGTCCCTTTCCCCCATCCCATATTTCATTTTCCTGTAGATACTCTCATCCTATTGTTGATACACATTTATTTTGCACTCTTTCTGCTTTGCTCTCTGGAATATACAGGAACATGACGCTGCCCATATGTTCCTGCATTTCTGTGCAAACACAGCATTTCCAGGTCCTGGGCAGCAGCCCGGTGCTGGCTGTGCTGTCCCATTGGCGATAAACCTGAGCTCAAGGTGTTGGTGCAACCCCATGGTGCTCTGGCCATTTATTCCAACAATTCCTTCCTCCAGGATTTTATCAGCTCCTCACATTTTCCAGAATATCAGCTGAAATTGCAGCTTGAAGTTTTGCCTAAAGGATAAAAATGGAGCTGAAATCAATCCCTTTTTATTGTATTGCCTGCTTATCCCTGGCAGTTCCCAGGTAACGACATTCTCCAGGCGAGGGTCTGGATCCACCACCTGCCGTGAAAGGCTTCTCTACCCCATCAGGTTGGAAGGAAGAGCTGTGAACTTCTCGTATTAAAGTCCAAACAACTCGTTACGCTTCTTTAGAAGCTGATTAGACTGTAAGCTCCAGCCCAAACACTCAGTCATGTTTTCAATCAAGAGGTGGAAAGATGACCGTAAGAAACAGCATCGTAATTGTTGGATTTAATAGCGTGGGACAAGCACAGCTGGTCTAATACTAAACTGGAAATAATTTATTGCCTCAATTAGTCCTTCCATTAAATGGTGTATTCAGTCGATGAATTTCTCAACTCTTATTATAGGAAACAAGAGTGTCAGAAGGCTTTACATGCTTCATATGGCTTCCCGGGGGCTGCCCACAGAGACACAGCC
Organism: Aegotheles bennettii; assembly: GCA_013398125.1. Taxonomy (NCBI): domain Eukaryota; kingdom Metazoa; phylum Chordata; class Aves; order Caprimulgiformes; family Aegothelidae; genus Aegotheles; species Aegotheles bennettii. The sequence continues at coordinate 82,483 of VZRW01009847.1, read as the reverse complement.
GGGGGTGCCTTTATGTGCTCCTCTGAACGGAAACAGGAACATTTTTCCATGGTGTCTCAGGAAGGTCATAACAAGAAAACAGGTTGTAGTACAAAAACTGGTGAGTATTTGCAGGAGAAGCATGTTTTAGGTGAAAGATGTGGTCACTGCTGGAGCTGTGATGAATTTATGATTGTACAACAGTCAATACCCAGGTCATGGGGTTATTTTTAATTATTATTCTTTCTTTATTCATCCCTCATTAAATAATTGTGTGTTTCTCTACCTTCCATCACTGATGTGCAGAGACTTTGTGCAGTGACAGAGAGAAAACAAAAATACATCCACAGAAATGCCATCTCCTGGGAGCTACCGGGGTGGCTCAGCAGTTGTGTTCACCAAAGCAGCGGCTTTCCCAGCAAACAACTTCTGAGTTAAAATGGTGGGGAGAAATCAGTTTGAAGGCCACAGCATTCACACCTGATTGAAAAACGTTACAGATTTTGCTTGCAGTTTAGCTCTGTCTGCTTTAAGGGCATTCAGTCTTTGAATCCTTGTAGAGGGCTGGCAATCAGTCCGAAGGGCTGTAAGGTTGCTTAAAATCAGTGGAAAAGTCTTTCTTGGCTCTGCTCTGATGGTCCACCTCCTGAACTGGAGTGGTAGACCCCTCCTTTGCACACCTCTGTGCTTTGAAAGGATAAGCAAAGGTGGCAGAGCTGGAAGTTGTGTGTGTGGAGGCTTTGTGCAGCTCATGCCAACTGCCATCGGCGATGGTTTCACAGTAGGAAGTTGTAGAGCTCAGTAAAAAGTAGGTAAGAGGAAAGAATTAAGTAAGAAAATGGTAAAGACAGAGACTTTGGGGTTTTTTTTCCAGTCACGGTTGCATCTCAGGCACTGTAAAAGCCAATTTTAAAGTCACTGGAAGTCACTGGGAACCCTCCTTTGGATGCTGATGGAGCTGGGAGCAGGCTCAGCCCTGTGCACGTGGCTTTCTGCTTCTGATTGGACATGAACAGAAGATTTCAAGATTGCTTTTCATTTAAAAACATGTTCTCATCCTCCTCTGTTCTCGCTGGAAGCCTCCTCCAGGCTCGTGGTTCAAGCCCAAGCCAATGAGCCTTCCAGCAGCTCAGCCTTGAACAAGCCCGGGGGCCACGGTTTGCCCCTGGCTGCCACAGCTCATGGCTGGCAGTCACCTGCCTTTGCCCCCTTAGGGGAGTTGCTTGCTTGGCTGTTAAAATAAGAAGGGGAAGATGTGCATTTAATCAACCTGAAAATGAAGCAGGCAGCATTAATGGAGGCAGTGGAGCAGCTGGAACCAGCCGAGCCCTTTGCTTCGGTAGAAGGCTGAAATAATTGAAATTATAAACCACAGCCTCTGGGAAACACGGTGAAAGGAGCAGGCATGAGTGATTTTCTCCCATGGACAAGTTCCTTCCCAAACCGTTGTTTAAAACACGTTCATTCCCCAGGCAGGGACCACCAGGACATCAGATCCATCATAAACTCCACATTTCTGAAACAAATCTGCAATTAAAATTAAAACTATGGAGGACAACAGATGGCAGCGCCTGGCAGAGGTGAGAGGAGTTGGGTTTCCCCACATTGGTGATCCCCAGGGACCAGGGGACATGTGCAACACGGGGTCAGGGGATGATGCCCATCAATCCAGAGATCTGAGCTCCCCTGCCCATGCAGCGAGCCGCCAAAGAAGTGGTTCTCCACCAGAAACCTTTGGTCAAAGCAGGTTAAACCCATGTTCTTCCCCATTCTGACAAATCAGTGGTTTCCACTGGAGAATCTCCCAATCTTCTCAGTCAGCTTCGGGGAGGCCTGGAGGCAAGGTCTGAGGTTTGGGCTCCTGCTCATTACTTCCTTGTGACCAAACTCAATGTATTTACACACTAGGATGATCTCGGCTTTGCTGGCTTGGGCGGCAGAATGGAAACTTGCCAAGTCCATCTCCTGCCCGTTGACTGTGAAGGACCTTCTGACCCTTTCCTACCGGGGCCAGCGGCTCTATGGAAACACCACTGAATAGCATTATTTATGGTGTTTTAGTCACCCTGGAAACAAAGTAGATGCTACCAGACATGACTTTTAACACAGCTAATTATATCATTAGTGTCAGTACCACTTAACGACTGGCATATACCTTCCCTGGTCCAGCGCTGGCGACGTTGCCATGGGAATGACCCGGCTCCGCACCTCGGTGGGGACGTGCACAAGATGCACCAAGATAATGGTGAGGTGTCCCAGCTTTCTGCTGCTCATCCCAGGGCAGGTTTGTTGGCTAATCTAAGTTCTGCATTTGCTAAAAAATACTATCTAGGGGACAAGAAACCGCTCCTGGGTTCAGTTGAATTTTGTAAACACCCTGCTCAGAAACATTCTGCGCTGCCATCCCTACGTGTGATGCTTCAGCCTCTTGTTTCCCAGCAATGCTCCCATTTCAAAATCCACTGAAGCAAAAGAATTCATTAAATAAATAAATAAATAAATAAAGATCAAAACATGAGAGCAAAGCAAAAGCTTTCCCCTTTCTTCACCCAAGATTTCCCAATCAGTTCCAGCACTGCCTGTCAGTGGTTCCAGGTTTCAGAATGGCTTGGAGGAGATTTTGGTGGGCATACAAACCATTCATCACCTGCCATGAGCCATTAAATACACAGGGGACATGACCATGTCCAAGAGCCATGTCCAGCCAGCAGCTCATGGGCCAGCTGAGGTCTACGAGCAAGCAGGAAAACACCACTTATTTTTCCTCCTCAGTTGTATGTACCTGAGGCCAAATCATTGCTGATGGACCCTCACAAAGTTTAACGGTGTTATAATCACACACATACAAGAAGAATGTTGGCTTTGATTTCTGAGTGAGAAGCAAACAGCTCTGTAATTAGCTAATGAATGATTCTTGCAAGAAAAAATGATACTCAGTTATTAAATCCATGTCCTGCACACATCAGACTTATCAAGCCCTGTCCCCCCAGGAGCAGCCAGTATGGATGGGTTGGTGGATCTCAGACTTTTCATGGAGATTGAGCTCATTCACAATGATGCTGTCCCCACGGCCCAGCTGCAGCTGGCAGCAGGTTTGGGGAGATCCATGTGGTTTGAGGGGCTGATCCCCCCGTGGAGCAAGCAGCAGGTTCTGAACAAGGGGACATGGGAAAATGAGGGATGGATCAGCCAGTTGAGGTTTGAAAGCAGAAACCTGGAGACAGTGTGTTTGTGGAATCAGAGAATTCTGTTAAAAAATGAAGAAAACAATAGGACTGCCACTGAAATCCATGTGAAATCCACGCCTGGGAGAGATGGAGCACTTCACGACTTGGTGATTACCGAAGCATCCAGCATGATGGGAGGTTGCCAGGGTGGGAGAGCGTGGCTTTGGAGGGGGACTATGTGAAGTAACAGGGAGATAAATGTTATGGAGATGTGCCCAAAGCCTCAAGAATAAATCCAAGTGCTCGGTGGATGTTTTTCAGCAGATGCAACCCAGCCAGCACCTTTCTTGAGGGCATTAAAAAGAAGAGGAGAATAAAAAGCTACAAGATAAATTTGTCCCCGAGGGTGGTGTAAATCCAAAGACACTTGGCAGAAGCGTCTCTGCTGCCCACCACCATCCCCAGGCAGCCTCTGGGGTCAATTATTTCCCAACTGGCTCCAGCTGAAGAGCACCTGCTCATAAATGCCCACAAACCCTCCCGCATCCTGTTTGCATCATTGCCCGTGTGCTGGGGTGGGAGGTGATGTGAGTAAATAACTGACTCACAGGGGCTTATCTCTCAAATTTCATGCAGTTTGAGAGTTTTCCTTGTATTCTCCATTAAGGTGCTTGTTCCTTTTATAACCTTCATTACACATCAGGAAGAGCACACGCAGACCCAAACAGCTCTTGAATTTATAAATACGGAGCAATCGATGTATTTTATTTTGCAATTATTGCCATAAACAAATGGGATATTTCAGTAATGCTCGAATGTGCTCTGTAAGTAATGCTTCTCATTGTCCTTTAATTGCATGTATTTGGTAAATGAGCTTTAAAGGTTCTATTAGTATTCATTAGGCAGAGACTACCATGCATTTGCTGCAAAATTAATAAAAGGTAACTTTTTCCTCTGAACATGACGTAGCTGAGTTGCAGCCCAGGGCAGTGCACTTTTATTACAGGTATGTATTCCTGTTCCTTCCCAGAGTCTGGTTATGGAGGTTACAAACTGGTTATTTGTAGCTGATGGTTGTGTAATGAACACGGGTGCCTGCACTCCCCAATTTTCTTACAATTTGCAGAGTCCAATACTTGAAATCCAACCTGCTTTTGGTGCTAAAATGCTTCTATGAGTGTTACCAAGCCACCAGCTTTGGGGTGTCCTAGTGCTCCCCTGGGTCAAATGCCCATGGGCAACCCCAGAAATGCAGCAGAGGCTGCCAGTGTCCCCTGCGGCAGGGGATGAGGAGGTGACTGAGTAACACAGCAGCTCTGTGGACCCCTGGTTGAGCAAGGGGAGACCAGAACTCAAGAGAGCTGAAATTAGTAACCCTGGGGAAAGGCAATGTGCCTCTTATGCCACAGAGCCATTAATGGCTTGTCAATATTTTGCTGCCATTAGTGCTCACTCCCCCTCACCATCCATAGAAAATTCAGTACAAGCAGGAGCCTGTTCTTGGAGCCATCATTACTTCAAGCCCTCTTGGTTACAAGCTCCTGCTTGGCAAAACACATTTTTTTTCCCCTCCATGTCCTCTGTTGCACTACTCAGCAAAGTTTGTTGTCCAAAACCAGTCCTTGTTGTATCTTTTCATTAGGACCCAGAAGCCTTTATTTCTCTAAAACCCAGGGCAGTGGTGGAGTTCTCATCCCTGAAGGGATTCAGAAGACATGGAGATGTGGTGCTGAGGGACATAGTCTAGTGATGGCCTTGGCAGTGCTGGGTTAATGGTTGGACTTGATGACCGCAAAGGCCATCAACCAATTTGATGATTCTATTTCTCCCTGCCTGTGGGGAGAACCTACATGTAGAAGCTTTAAATAGCCATGAAGACCCGTACTGAGTCTACCTCCAAAGAGACATCAAGGGGAAGCAGATCCACCTCAGAGGTCCAGCCGGAGGTGCTGTGTGGTTCCTGGTGAGGTAAGGAGAGCTGCCTGCTTGGCTGGAGCCATGAAAACTTGACCTAACAGGTCACTGGGTGTTGGGTCTTGTCATAGCAGAAAACCCTGGAGCAGGTGGGGAAGGTGAGGTGGCAGCTGACAGCTTCATGGTGGCAAGGAGAAGAGGTGCGTGGTCTGGTGTGAATGTTCACCCCCATTGGCTTTTCAGGAGCAGGAGGCAGCACATGGCCAGAGCTGAATGGACCGTGGGAACAAACCTTCCTGAGGAGCAGCCGGGCATCATTCCTGGAAAAAACCACCCAGCTCTTGTCAGGGTGTGAGGATACAATACAATAACAGGGGATACAAGAGAAAACACAAAAACAGCCACGTGTGGTGAGCTCTGCTTGGAGAAGGAGAAGGTGTGTTATGAGTTTGTTGTGGAGACGCTAACGCGAATCTTGCCAAGTCATTAATTACCCCAGATTGAAAAGCTCCATCAATCCGTTTGAATGATGAATGACGGAGGGCAGAGCAGGGGCAGAGGCTGCAGAACGTGTCTGGTTCCTTCAGAGGGATGTAAAAAATGACAGAGGGGAAGTGTATAAAAAAGAGACGACTCAAAACCAATCAGGAAAACTGTGAAACCAATCCATTAATATATAACGAAGACTAAGAAACACAGAATATTCCAACATTCATCTTCCCAAGCAGGCTTCCCAAAAGGACTATTAAAGCAAGGCAGCTCCCGCTCAGAAAAGACAACGCTCATGGGAATACCCATACATCAAGCAGCGAGAAAAATTCATAACCAGAGGATTAGGTGTGGCAAAATACACCACCCCCACCCCCAAATCACAGCAAACTGTTGGATTTGGCTCTAAGTCACTACAGAAACGGAAGCAGCCACGTTGATTTAGCAAGGAGGAGATATTTAATATAGAAGGAAGCGGGTCAAACAGCCGAGAGCTCTATATAAATATTTAAATGGCAACAGAGCAGCCCATCATGTGGATTGCCATGGGATTTAGGCTAAATAAATGAAGTTGGCCTTTCCTATCTTGTCATCTGTGAGTCGGTAAATATTTGGGGTGCTCAGTCACCGAGTGCAGACACTTTGGGAAGGAGAACCACCAGCCTGCACTGAATTTTAAAAGCAAATAACTTCATGCTCCCAGAGTCAAAGGGAAGAAATGGTAGCTGGTTTCTGTCTAAGGCAGAATAATGAAGAATGTAGTTAATTTTTTGCTTAAAGGCATCTGCAATTACAAGTAAATTATGTAAACTGAGATCTTATCGACCTTTCCTTGATCCGTTACGGGGTCAGGCGAGGGCTGGCGTGTACACGTTAATGGCACAAGACATTAATGCACAGAAAGAAACTCCAGCCTGCTTCTGCTCAAAGCACAGGAGGCACTGGGTTGGTTTTAATGGCCCTGCCACTCAGGCACTAGGAGAATGACATTCAGGGTGTGAGCAGTGGCACACAGGTGATGCGTGAATGATTCCCGTGTTTTTCTCTCCTGGAAGAGGGCAATGTATATGTGTGTGAGCACAAGCATCACCTCTCACTTTTCAAGGATAGAGCAATATATTCCTCCCACTCCATATCCAGACTTCAAGAGCTTGCACATCTCCCTTCCAGGCTAAACACTAACCAAAAGCCACTGTGCAGGTACATGGCGGAGTCTGTGTTGAGCAGCGCAGAGGCTCCGCAGCAGCCACCAGAAACAGCAATGGGCTTGAGCCTCCTGCTCTTCACCAGGCTGCAGCTCCCACCTGGGGAAGGGATGTGAAATAACTGCATAACCCTGCTGACGTTGGAGCTAACAGGCTGGAAGGTCCCCAGAAAAGTGGTGCAGGCACAGGAGGGGATGAATCCCAGCTGGAAATCTCCGAACTGTTTCTCTGCGACTCAGGCTGGCAGCAGGCATGAAGGGGAGCCTGGTCTGAGCTGGAGATGACATAGCATGAGCTGAAAGTGCCCCACTGATTTCCCTATAAAGCAGTTTTTAATTTTATAATTTTATACACAACACAAAAGTATTTCATAAATCTTCCCCTCCCCAGAACAGAGCCAGGTCGGTACAGCCAGGTGGGAGGGACAGAACAGACACCTGGAAATGTAGCTCCAGCAGCCAATGCAAACCTCTCTTGCTAGGCTGAGGCAACACATATGTATTGAGCAGTTAAAATCATGTTATCGAGGAAATAATATCTTCAATATGAAAATTTACCCCACTGTGTAAGGCTTGGCAATGCAACAGTGTTTATACCCACTCCATGGCTTCATCCCCGCTCCTCAGAGGAGCAGCTCGTTGAGATAAAGAAAGATGGGGAATTATAGAGTATTGATTTAGATCCTGCAGCTTGTTTTTCATCACAGGAGCTTTGCTAGTTCCAGTCAATTATCCATTTTAAGTCTCAACGAGAATCACTTCTAGAGGTGGAAAGAAGAGGGGCTCGTATCACGGTAATGATTGAAGATGTGCATGGCTGCTGCTGGGGATGGTGTCTTTCATGGAATCATAGAATCATTCTGGTTAGAAGGGACCTCCAGGGTCATCAAGTCCAACCTTTATCCCATCATATTTCTAACCATTAGACCATTAGTCTTTCCCAAGGTCCTTCAAAAAGGGCAAAAAAACCTGTGCCCAGCCTGGAAGAGCAATCCCGTGAGCATCCACCACCTGATGTATGGTGTGGTCTGGCCGTTCCCTTCCCAGGACAGCTGCTTCTCAGGCTGATATAGTCCAATATGGGACTCAAATAAAAGCAATATTCACCTATGATAACTCAGTGATGGAAAAGATGAGATTTCTCCTAAAATGAGCTAGAAATGTAACATCCTTCCCAGCTCTGTGAGGTGCCCACCAATGCACTCTGAATGGGAGAGAAACCGAACACCAGCACTGTGAATGCTGCTCAGGGACCTGTTTGAAAGCTCTATTGCTTTCCTTGAAATGTCACACATAAATGAACTCAATAATGTAAAACCGCAGGGCAAATCAAGCAGATATTAAGCGTTTGGATGACAAATAATTATTTTATGTCAAATTCTGTACAAGATAACATCTTAATACCCTGGGCCATCGTGTCGTGCCAGGTCAGGCTGACAGGAGGTTGCTGTTGGCTGTGACAGAGAAATGGGTCCTCATGGGCTTCACGTGTTATTCTACATGCTCTGCTCTGGCATTTGGATGTGAGCTGGGGAAGCAAAACCCACAGGCAGGGATACTGGTGGCATCCAGGAGGCATCTGCCACACCAGCCCCTCATCCTTCCCCAGATTTACTTCATCCTTGGGTCTCCTCACAGCTAAACCCCACTTTGTCTCCTGGGCTATGAATATCAAAGTGATTTTTCCCAGTTTCCCTTTTTTTCTCCCCCTTTCCCCACTTAAGGAATATAAAAGTACACAAACTCCTTTATAGTTGTGGTAGCATGCGAGATTTAAAAAGAGGAAGTCCTACACTCCCCATATAAGCAGTCAGTTGTGCTCAGGGGGTATAAAATGAACACAATGGACTTTCATTACAGGGGAGTAACAGCGAGCCAGAGCTGTCGCAATGAATAATGTGATTTAGGAGACTCAAAGGAAAGCAGCAGAGCTGTGTGCTTCCTCGCCAAGCCACAGCCGCCTGTTCTGGCTGCAGGCACAGGGAAAACCCCCAGAGCTGCCCTGGAATATTACTTAGAAGTCCAACTCATCGCCTTTTCTTCCTGATAACTTCATTTTTCTTTTATATTATGTATGAAATGAAATGTGCATAGACACAGTGCCACGTACACCCAAGCCCCAAGCACACAGCTTTGTGCTCACCTTGCTCTTCTTCTGGAGGTGTCCTTCAGATGCTGGTGAGAAACTTCACTAGAGGGGTGTCCTTCACCCCCACATAGCTCAGAGCTGTCGCACTTCTGCCATCGCCCAAGCAGGGAAATGGAGGCAATGGCTCGTCCATTAATGAATCACAACAAAGCATCTGTAACAACCAGAGCATTTCCCAAATCCTGGCTGGTTTTGCCAGAAATAGTTAATTCTCCAGTGGATGGGACCTGCTCAGAGCAGCTCCGTCTCTGCAGGCTCAGTCCTGTGGATCCAGGTGCTGAAAATCAAAGGGGATGCCATGAGCCCTGGCATCACTTCTGCCTGCCTGGAATAGTCTGGGGGCTGTTTCATCACTCAGGGGGGGTATTTGCTGCTTCCCCCATGCCCCAGAGCTCCCAAGCTTTAACTGCCCCACTACTGCTCTTTTAAATTGTTTCCTTGCCCAGGTTTGGGGGCTCTGATCACTTACAGCAGGATTAGGTTTGGCATCCTCTGGAGGGGATCATTTCCGGTCTTTTAGAACAGAAACACAATTTTTAGAGCAGAAATGCAATTTTTATCCTCACTAGAGCACAGGGGTGGTTTTGCCACCCCAGATGTGGGGGCAGAGGGTTTCCCTCATCCCACTACTGCCCTGGGGTGCAAAGCAGCCCCTGCCTCTGGCTGCATCACACCTGGCAGGGAACCAGGAGCAAGCATTAAGCTCTTTGAAGGTATCAAGCTTTTTCCCTGATTTCTTGGGTTGTTTTTTTTTCCAGGAAGACAGAAACACCAGAGGATGTTTGGACCTGCTCAAATAAGAGAATCTCAGATGGAAAAGAAAAGGGCATCTGCCTGCAGCAGCAAGGAGACAACTCTGCACCCAAAGCACAAGGAAGCTCTAATGAAATAAATATTGTTTTCTCAAAATTGAAGGCAGAGGTCTACCTGCAGAGCCCTGCCTGACAGCTGCCCCTCCTGCCCTCACTCCTCTCCCCCAGCAAGGCAAGCCCCAGCCCAGCCTCTCCTTTTATTTACCCAGGGCACCTGGCAGTGATTTCTTGTAGAACATCACCAGCTTCTCATTGACACTTGGGTCATTTGTCACCTGGACCTGATGAGCAACACCCTGGGTGCTGAGTATCCTGCCCTCCTTCCTGCCCGTGCTGGACCTTTGCTCTGAGGGTATGTTTGGTGCAGTATGGAGCACTAGGGAAGTTTATTTCTTACAGGGTTTCTGTAGCATGGGCAGAGTTGTTGCATTTCGTTACCCACCAGTAGTGAGGTGCTCGGAGGCCAGAGCCCTCTCCCCTGACCACAGGGAGCCCCTGTGGAGATTGTGAGTAGTGAAAGGGCTGGCTCTGCTCCGGGGTGAGGGTTGTTGAGGTGAGTCTCATGGCATGAATGGTGCAGGAAGGAGAAGAAAGGTTTGGACAGGGACACCTGCTCTGCCGGTTTGCCGGCTGGTTCTGGGTGTGCCCACGCTGCTCTGGCTGTGCCTTGGTCCCTCAAACAAGAATTAAAGCAACTTCTCTTGCTCTGCCCCAGTGCTTGGCCAAGTGGGAGTGGGGGATGTTCCTCTGGAGGCATTTCTCACAGGGTGCCCTGGAGCCTGGCAGGGTCATGCTTAGCGTGTCCTGGGTGCACAAGGTGGGGCTCCATGTCCTAGCTCCATCCAGAGCTTGGAGGTGAAATGAGAGCAGGGAGAGGAGCTTGGGGGAAGAACACTTTTTTACATAAAGCCATTTGTTAATCAGGGTGGGGATTTACTGAGAGGGGACCTGGGCACACACAGCAGTGCTCTCCCAGGCACCTGCTCTGAAAAATCCAGGTAACGTGGGTTTGAAAATGCTGCTGAAGAGCACAACTCAACTGTCAGGGTCCCCTAAAAACCATAAATCTTTTCTCTTGGGTTTCTGTGGGGAAAAGAAAACTGGGTAAGTACTTCATACACTGGTTAGGAAGAGTACATTTTAGCAGGGAAGGGTTCTACCACGTTCCTCTCTAACAAACGGCTCTTTCCTGGAGCTCCTGTGGCTGCTACAGCTCCTTCAACAGGTGCAGTCTATGCAGAAGTTCAAAAAAAAAACAACTAAACTTGGAGAAATACCACAGAGAACGTTTATGTTGATAGCTCTGAGCTACAAAATATTCTCTGACATGTATTGATTTAGCAAAAACTCTATAATATATAATAATGCCACTTTGTCATTTTATATCCAATTATTTCTGCTCCACATCCTTGGGATTTCCCAGCTGAGTGTTATGAAGTGAGTAAAGAGGAGCCCTTACTTTTTTGCTTGCTCAGAAAAGCCCAGAACAGATGCAGCTGATGTTGGAGGAGCTGCTGAAGTTCTTCAGCGTAGGCTAGGCAAGGACTCAGCTCCTGTGACCAAAATGCTCTGCTCTGGGATTCTGCTTCCCTGTTTTTTCTGGTCTTTGCTTCTTTCTCCTTGCAGGAAGCCAATGTTGAATGTATCCCACGTTCATCCCCTGTGGTGTCTGAAGATGCACACCAGCCCCTTCAACCAGCAAAGTGTTAGGGCTGGGGGCACAGTCCTGGTTCAGTGAGGTCAGGAGAAGTTTGTCTCATGAAGATATCGTCACCCACCTGGAGTTCAGCTGAAGTTCCAGGTTAGAACCTGGAATAGCTGTAGTGCCTCCAAAACACTGCCTGAACTTGTTTCCCAAATAACCCATGTGATAAATTTTATGAATTAATCATTATTGATGCTTAAACCTCTGCAGAAAGACTGTGTGCTTGTGACCGTTGCCCCAGTTGAAAAGCCTTCTGCTCTTAATACCTAAAACCTGAATGAGACCAAGAAAAAAAACCCAATGCAGAAGAGATTCATCCTCCAGATGAATCATTCCTCCTCCTGAAGCAGGGCAGATGCTTCCCGTAAATGACAAGAGAAGAACCCATTGTAGAGAACATCTGGAGCCATCAGGGGTTCAACGTCTGCTTTGTGTCCCCTTGCCAAGGAAAAGCCACCTCAAATATTAACAGCCAAGCAGCCGGAACGCTAACACGTGCAAACACCAGGTCATGGGCACCACCAGGTTGTCCCTGTCATCCTGCCCTTAGTCCTGTAGCCTATGAGGACACAATGCAAGATTTTGCCATGTAAATGAAGTGAACTTTCACCGTTGCTTATCTATTTATTTTCCCTTAAGTATTGCAATTGTTATTTCTGTTGCACAATTGCTGCTCCAGGTGGGTTATGAATATGCAGAAGCGCAGGCTCCTTCACGAGTCGTTGGCATTCATTAGCACTTCGGGTCCTAATGCGAAGGGAACCTTCCCTCTGCTCATTGTCATTCCCTGTGTGACACCAACAGCAGCGGGGACGTGTCCAGGAGGCGACAGCAGTGACACTGATGGCAAATTCCTCTCGTGGGTTCACTGGGGCTCGGAGCTGACATCAGAGCATGCGTCACAGTGGTCCTTCGCAGTTGCCCCTGGAGACAGAAGAAATCCGGGGTGATAATTATTTAGATTCCTCTTGAGCTCCAGAGGTTTCCAAAGGCTTTTTCTTTCACTGTCCTGTGCAATTGTGTTGTCATGGTGACCGGAGTGGGATGCTGGACACAGCCTGGCTCCTCTTCCTGGAGGATGGGCTGGCCAAGTGATGAAGCTGATGGTTTCCAGTGGGGAAAATGTAGCTTCCTTGGCACTTGGGTTGGGGGTCTCAGGAACATCAGTGCAGCGTGTAGGACATGGGGTGTAGGACACGTGTCTGAGGCAGCAGCACCTGGCAGGGAGCCCATGGGCAGTGTTGTCACCAGCTCTGCTGGCTGAGCCTTGATCTTCAATACTTTGGATGCCACTGAGAGGATGAGGCTTTGGGCTGACCTGACTGGGATACAACAGTCTAATGTTTAGTTTGACAGCTCCACTAATAACATTTTACAGCTCCTCCACTGTCAAAACAATACGGCTTTCGCATGCCTGTAGATTAATTAGACGAATACATGGAGATAATTTCTCAACCATGTATGAAACACTGGGAAAGGAATCAGCATTTGTCACTGAATATGTGTTTTCTTTGTAGAGTGCTGGAGATGCTCTATTGAGAGGGCACCTTCCTTTGCTGGACCCTGGGTCACCACAGGCTGCCAATGTTGAGTGGTGGTGGAGTCACCAGCCTTGGAGGGATCTCAAAGCCATGTAGCTGTGGTGCTGAGGGCCATGGGTTAGTGGTGGCCTTGGCAGTGCTGGGTTAATGGTTGGTCTTGATGATCTTAAAGGTCTTTTCTAACCAAAACAATTTGATGATTCTCTGTTAGTGGTGCTGGAGAGCTGAGGGCTTGTTTTCCTCCACCTTCCAACTTCTGGTGCTCCATAAACACGCAGGGCTTGACCTTAAACCACCCCCGTGTCAACCCCTGAGATGTCCTTGGATCTGTATTACATAGACAATAGATAAAATATCACAAAACTCTAAAGAAGTTGGTGAAGGCCAAGTAGCTACTTTTGGGTTTTTCTCTTCCTAGGCAGGCGTTAATCCTCGGTGAATTATGTTTGTATGAATGCAGCAGTCCCATTCATTTTATCTGACCTTTGTTGAGTCCAATTATTGTTATAAATAACTACTCGATATGCAGTCAGTGTACAAGTGGCTTGTACAGTGATTCAGGAACAACCACAAACTAATTTCCCACTGACAATTCCTAAGATATTTGAATAAAAGGAGGTTGTATTTGCATATCTCCCCAGAAGGAAATAATCTCTCTAAAAAAATATTCTGGTTTGCAAGCTGCATTAGTCAATGACTTGAGCACAGCCACTTTTAAAGGCAATTATGCTAATACATGTGGAAGATTTCATTTTCCTTAAAAGATAATGTAAGTAAGAGACAGAATGGACCAGACGACTGGAGAGAAATACACTGCCTGGAGTAACTGAGTGCAGGATCCATTCAAATAAATTGTGCTTTGTTAGGAGAAAAAATAGGCAAGTTAAAATCAGATATAGCCATAGCTCAGTCTTCAATAAACAAATGGCATTCAGGGTTTAATTAGAATATGCATACACTGTGTTACACACAGCACGCCTGTGCTCAGCACTCGCTGTACTCAGCTACTGTAAGAATAAGCACCTCTGGAACACCCAAGAGAGCCAGAAAACAGCTCAAAGTCTCCCATAGTGTTTAATATAGTGACAGATAAGCAGAGATTCCACACACGCCTGAGCCACCCGGGCACGAGCCCTGGCTCCAGCATGGGGGTGGAAATGATGCCCCTCCCCCCATAGTGGCGTGGGGCCAAGTGACCCCACAGATCCCACCAGCAGCAGGGCATGAAAATAATGTCATATTTTTACATTATATATAATGAATATATCTGTAGTGGGTTTGTGGCTCCTTTGCCAAAACACCCCAGTTCTTCATTGCTGGCTCTCAAAGCCGTATCTGTTTGGATGGCACCACCAAGCTGGGCTTTAAAGCAGCCTTTTCATGGAAGGCAGATGGGTGTAGTCTCACATCCATGAAGCACATGGTTAGCTCAGAACCTCATGAGAAAGCCTCTCTTGGACCGAGCCTACAGCCTGGCTTGTGAATCTTTAATATGCATTCCTGCAGCTCTGTTCCACGCTCAGCAGATTCATATTCCCTTGGACAGAGCAGACATTTTCATCAAGTATTTATAGCAGCCGAGTGAGATAACTGTGTTTCTGGAGCTCCTGATCCACAAACAGTGTTTTTCAGAAATGGTTTTTTAACCGAGGTTTTCAGAAGTCTGCTCCAAAATCCCATTCTACACAGTTCTCCTCACCACTGAACGATGATCCAGTTAATGCTGTTGTGTCACCAGAGCATCCTGCCCCTACTCGTAATCCTTGTGGATAAATTGGAGGTTGGCTGTGTGTTACCCACCTAGCAGAGGATCCTTCCCCTTCTCCCTGGGGGAATGGCTGAAAGCACCGGTGGTGTCTGTGCTTCCTCCAGGGAGGGTCAGAGCCCTTTTGATGATTTCCTTGAGTCCCGGGATTTCCTTGAGTCCTTTCCATTGATCTCCTTGAGCCCCGTGTGCCAGTTGAGCCACAGCCCATGATGTGCATCCCAGGATGCTCTACAGCCCTGCATTCCTGCCTGCAGCCCTGCTGCTGTCTGGCTCTTCAACGCCTTTTCTCCTGCCTTGCCAGCCATAATTCATTTTTATTTCTATTTTCTTGGCAGTGCTGGAAGATGGGCTTTGCCTGGGCATCCTGGCGTTCATCCATCTGCTAATGGCAGCGTAGTGTGAGGGACTTCCCGATCGTTTGCTCGACACAGGCGACCCCAGGACCTTCGTGAGGGATGAACATGATTTTCTACAAATAATCAAGACTATTAGAAGCAAGAGGAATCATTTGTGCACTTTGAGTCGGCCTCTAATCACGTTTAATGGGCTGTGATGGGCTCCTTTAGTGGGAAGTAAATATGACAGCAGGGTCGAACCTCTGCTCCTCCTTCCCATTCTCACAACAGGAGGAGATCAACACTGAATATGTTTCCACACACCATCAAATAGGAAATAATTTCAAATATAACAGGTTGCAGGGAGCTCCTGCCTCGCTGATACCAATGCCACAGAGGGAAAATGAAAGGTGAGTGTGAAGGAGAAAATAATCTTCATTATTCACTTCAACAAAGTGAATGAGAAAGCTTTAACCTATTGATTTGGGGCTTGGCATCATAGGTGGCAGCGATCCCTTTGGGTGCTCAGAGGCTGGATGTTGAATTAAAGCATTCAGCACACTCTCACTGAGGTTCTGACACTCTTTTCTTTCCAGTGTGTGTTTTCTTTGGCTGCTGTAGGAGCTGGATGTGTTGTGGCCGTGCTAGCAAACTGAGCAAGATGCTTCCCAACACAGAAATTATTTGCCATATGATGAATAAAATTATTCAATTGTATAAAAAAGGCTTTAGCTCCAGTTTTGATCATTCTGTTTTCCCTCTTTCACGGCAGTTTTAGGCACTATATCATGGTTCCTTTCCAGCACCCACACAAAGGGAAACATCACTCATGAAGGAGATCCCAGCTCAGCCCCTGCGCTTCTGCAGGCGCAGAAGAACAATTCCCCCTCTCCAGCAACAAACCTACCACAGAAAACCCCACACTTCCCACTCCTGGCACAAAGCTATTTTCCCAAGAACATGTGTTTAGCTGGGAGGAGCTGGAGCATTTTTGCTCCTGCCATCCTGTGTTGAGGCCATGCTGTCCACATTTGGCTGCCTCTATTAAATACCCCCTGATAAAGCCCTGATAAAGCCACGAGGACATCCCCGATGCTGAGGTTTGCATTTGCTTATGCACAGCAGTGCCAGGATCACTGGCTGCCAAACAGCCCGTGAGCAAAGGGAGGTCACAAGCAAGAAAATTGGGAACACCAGCCCATGGCATCCACCATCGCCAGCCACCTTATTTGGGGGGGGATAAAACAGCACCTACCATCAGCAGAACCATCAAACCTTTAATCTTCCTTTTGCCTTTCTAAAACTTAATGGCTCCCAAATCACTTGAAAATCAAGTTTTTTGGGGAAAAAATTGTCTCCCTAAGCAAAGACTTGGGCCATTGCAATCCTGAGTAACTGTTTATGGCTGAGCTATAAAGTGCTGGTAATGGAAATGTTGACAATCCTTTAGCCACAGAGGTCCCCGCTGGCCCCTCTGATAATAAATCACATGAAAAGAGGAGTGAACAGGACTTTCTGCTTCACCAGGGCTAGCGTGGCCAAACCAAGCTGGATTTTCAGTGCAGTCTCATGAGGGTTTTTTCCCCAGCTTCTGTTTTGTCCCAGTGGCCTGAATGTTTTAAATTAGTGCTGGGGGGTGATTTTGCACTGTGAATATTTTGACATGTATGAATCTTTAATGCACCACCGCTCGGCTTAGCTCAGGAAATCTGAAAATGTTCATGTAGCGATGGCACAGCTTTCATAAAAACATTGTTGTGTGATGCACCAGCGAAATAACGAGCTTGGATTTGTCATAGTACTGGCTGCATGTTTGCAATCAATTTAGTTTTGTACAAATGCAAAAATGTTCCCCTTGAGAATGTGCTGGGTATCGGATTTTTCCAGTGCCTCCAGAACACTAGGAAGGGATCAAAAGTGACCCAAAACAGCATCCATATGGATGTTTCACTGCACAGTCTATTAAAATGTTTCTAATTTAAAATATTTTTTGGCCAAACAAGTGAAAATGCTTTAATACCCTCAGGAAAAGCTGGGAAAAAGAGGATCATGCAGTTTTGGAGTAGTGAATTTGCAGGTTAGCTGGGTAGAACCCAGCGTAGCCAGAGCTTGGCCACAAGCATCTCAGCTGCACACCAACTGCTAATGAGTTTCATTATTTAATAAGAAACAGCAACATTTAATTAACGCAACCATTATTATACATGAAGTCCTTTAATTACACTGAAGGCTGGTGGAAAGAAGTGGGTTTGGGGTGAAGCTGAGCAGGAGGCTCAGCTCTCATCCATGCATGCAGGGTGATGGCAGTGGGCCCCTCTCTACATGACCCAAGGCTCTCCTGGGCAGTGTAGAGAAACTGGAGCTTGGCAGAAATTAATTAAGAGTTTTAGTGCGCAAAAAGTCCAGACCAACAGACATTCCACGTGTATTTTCAGGATCCCACAACAATTTCCAACAATTTCCTGCCTTACTTTAGGCGAAACCACTCGGGTGATGAGCAAAGGCTCCTGCACAGAAATCAGAATTGGTTTAGAACATGCTGGGTGCTGACCACCCATGGGTCCTCCTCCAACAGAGAAGCTGCCAGAGGCCGGCCCCAACACTGTCTGCTTGATGGGACAGGACTGCGTGGTGATGGTGTGGGCTGAATCCACAAGCCAGGACTTCAGCCCCATCATTCTCTAGCACTCTGCATGCCAGGGAGGCTGCAAACCATCCACGTTGCCCTCAGGTCCTTCCTCTTCCCTGGCATGTTTTCTCCTCCAAAATGCATCTGCAGACCTGTTCACGATTTTTGCCAGGATTTCCTTCCCAGCTGGAGGGCAGGACATGGGGCTGTCCACCAGCACGGGGCTGTGGATGCCCCTGCAGCCACACTGAGCTAGAAGAAGACATGGCTCCAGCCTTCATCTCCTCCAGCATCCCTTGCCCAGACTGTCACTCCCCATCCTTCAGCTCAGAAGGTGTCTAATGAGGGATTTGTAGCTTTCCAGAGCGGTCCATCTGCCGTGACTGTTCCAGGAGGAAAATGTGTGAACCCACACATAAATAACACCTTCTGTCACCACCAGTGGAGACATCAGGCCTTGGTACCCACGTGGCAGATGGGCTGGAGGAGGCTCCTTGCGTCCTTGCTGTTGCCAAGCGGTTAAATGGCTGCATGTGTTGTCACTACACAGGAGAATAATTCTGGGACACGGTGTGGAAGTGATGAAGTGATTGAACTGGAGGGAAATCACAGCTTGTTTGTCCCTGGTGAGATAAACCGGGATGGGATGGGAACCTCGGGATGGAGCTCGCCAGAAACCGCCACTCAGATTTCCCTTCACTCCAAAGCCTTTGCTTGTGTATCCATCTGCCCCCAAACCCAGGAGAAGGCTTCAGGGCACTAGAGTGAAAAGCATCTTCCAGCTTTGCCCACGTTAGATTTGCTCAGGAATTTTTCAGATTTTTTATCATTAATCAAACCTTTCATGGTTATTTTTTTTTTCATTAAATTGGTTTTCTCAAGACATCTGGAAATTGCTGAAGCCCTTTATTTTAGCTGTGCCTAAATGAGAAGTAGCCATTTAAAGCATTAAAAAAAACCACCCCAAAAGCTGCTGAGAACACATTTGGCAAGGACAAACACGTGAAATACCAGATTATGGTGAAACCACTTGAAAGAAACTGAATTTTTTTAACTTCCTGATGTGGGATTAGGGACATTTCAAGACCTTAAGATGTTAATGGAAAACTGGCTCCTGCCCAACTCCCTTATGACACTGGTGTCTAGAAATGTGGGATATGGTGAGAACCATCTGCGACAGCCATGGCCATGTCCAAGGGTAGCACCCAGCCATGTGCTGGGCATGGTGTGAGCACTGAGGGCTGTAGGTTTGTGTAATGCCTCCCATAGACCCAGGAACCCACAGCTCTGCTGGGGGAGGTGAGAAAAGGTCCCACCAGCTCTTCTGGTTCTGGCTTGGGTGGAGACTGGGGAGGACACGGATTGTTCATCGTTCTTGCACAGCCATTAATTATAAAGGACTTTTGGTGTTCAGGCAGTACGTCCTGGCATGAAGATGTGCCAGGCTGAGTGACTCTGCGGAAGCAGTGATGTCCACCAGAGCAGAGCCACCACAGGTGGCCGTGCAGGGAGGGGAGCAGCCACATTCTGCTCCTGCCAGCCTGGGAGGGGAGGTGCGGCTGCTGAAACCACACTGGCATCCCAGAAATGGGAATTTGAAGGTCCAGATCCATCCACCCTCTGCTCGGTGGCACAACTGGGTCTGCAGAGCAGAGGAGAGCTCAAAACACAAGGCTGTGACTGTGTCCATGTCAGCTCGGAGACAATGGCACAGGTAGCTTGAGGTTCTTCAAAGCCTTCCTGGCTCTCCTGGCTGCCTACAGCTGCCCAAGTCGATTGATAAAGGGGCATAAATTGCAGTGTAAGAAAACCTGTCCTCTCCCTGCTGACTCTGCTGTCGGTTGCCACGTAAGTTGCCTAAACATTAAAATAAATGATAAATGTCTGGTTTTATAACAAATTCAAATTTTGCAAGTTTGAAAACTTGAGTTTCTTTGTGGAACATATTTTCTTCCTGGAACTTTGCGCTTCTGCCTTTACTCATCAGCAATGTTTTAGCCTTAATTTAACATTATTCTGTGGCTGCTTTATGGATGAGAAACACATTGCTCTCCCCCCTGCTCGCATCTGCCAAGGAGACAAAGAGATGATGTTCTGCACCTGCCCTGCTTCCCAACCAGCTGAAACGAGATGCGATTCAACCGTCGCTAAACAAAGTGCAAGCCATGACTCAGTATGGAAATAAGACTTATTTCTTTTTAACTCCATTATGTGCCAGCATAAGAGAGCGGGTACGCTTGCTGGCACGGGGTATATATATCTGCTGTGCCTATTTCAAAATCTCCTTCCAATGCTTTTTCGACGGCTCGGAGACAAAAGGAGAAAATACTGTATTGCTCCTCTGCATCAGACTGATGCACATCTGCTCCAGTCACTATTTACATTTCTGAAACTTTAACTAGATGTGGTTAAAATGGAACAAAAATAGAGGAAATGTCTTTGAGACCCAGGCTACAGCCAACCTGCACTTGAATTTACCGAGTATCCACCAAACTGTTAATAGAAACTTGTTTAATAGACCCCCAGAGGGGCAGCTTCCCTAGAGGATGTGAAGTCTCCATCCTTGAAGGTTGTCAAGACTTGGTTGAGCAAAGCCCCAGCTGAGCGGGGCTGGAGCTGGAGATAGCTGGGTGCTCCAGAGGTTGCTGGGCTGGATGAGCCAAACAGGTCCTTTCCAATCAACACTGCTTGGATTTTGATTTCCTGCTGCTGCTATTATTATTATTTGATTGGATCTGAGGAAGAAATTCTTTGGTGGTGAGAGCCTGGCCCAGGGTGCCCTGAGAAGCTGTGGCTGCCCCTCCCTGGCAGTGTTGAAGGCCAGGTTGGATGGGGCTTGGAGCAACCTGATGTGGTGGGAGGTGTCCCTGCCCATACTGTTCCGAACTGCAGTAAACACAGTAATTATTTTTTTGACTGTGTAATATCACTATTTAAAAAGTGCTAGTTGCTTCTTTTGGAAAAAGTGCCTGAATGTTCCCATTCCAGCACAGAACAAGCAGCACATGTACGGTGCTATCAAGATTGTTTATCTTCCCTGCTCCTCTATTCTTAATATTCTCCACTTCAGCTATTCTGGCAGACCTGGGATAAAAAATTGGGTGAATTATTTAGCAAGTAGCCCTTTC
The DNA here is from genome assembly GCA_013398125.1 of Aegotheles bennettii. Taxonomy (NCBI): domain Eukaryota; kingdom Metazoa; phylum Chordata; class Aves; order Caprimulgiformes; family Aegothelidae; genus Aegotheles; species Aegotheles bennettii. Next base: position 61,663 of record VZRW01009847.1, on the reverse strand, counting down.
AGAATTGAGCTGAGTGGAAAATCACCAGCAAAATGGTCTTTTGACTGTGGAGTTAAGCCATCCCGGTGCAGAACGCCGTGGGAAGGCTCCCAGCTCGCTGCCCTGGCTGCCAGGTCATCTCCAGCCCTCTGAGAGGCCCTGATGTGGTTAATTCTCTTCCAATTTGCACAGCATTGGAATTCAATGCAGAAATATCCACCTTCTGAAGAAAACAGCTTGAAGGTAAAGAGGCAGGGAAGGTCTAAGGAGGTGGCTTTGCTGAGCTCTCCACTGGCTCATCCAGGTGCATGGGAAGGGGGATTGCTTCTGGAAACCTCTTTCCTTTTCCAGCTCCAGGTTTGATTGGCATCTCACAAGCCACGGGCCGTGGGGACTGGTCAGGGACCCAGATCTCACCGTGGGGCAGATGGGCACCAAGCAGACACAGCCACCCCTGGGGAGACCCCCCCTTGGTGGGGGGGTTGGATGGAGGGTGATGCAAGGATGATGCTCCTGACTGAACTCTTCGAGAGGGTCAGTAACAAAAGGCAAATTTCTTTTATGTTTTGGAACAAGCACTGAGAGGCAACCCCAGCAGCTTCATCAGATGCCACTGCAATGGGGTGGGAGCTCCACTGGTGGGCACGTCTGCTTGAAAATGTATCTGCTGAGCTTGGTCCTACCCATGTGCTGGGGTCAGGGCGGTGACACACAGGGTGAACACGGATGATTGTGCTCAGTGAAGCAGGGACTGTGCCCACCCGAGGGAGGTCACACTGTCTCCATCACTGACCATGTTACCATTGTGTTCCTCTCCGCGAGCAGGACACGCAGGTATGAGTCAGGATGAATCAGGTCCTGCTGGCAGCCAGGGACAACTTGCTCAGATGATGACCGGGTGGCCTGAGGAGCAGGGCTCACTCCCACATCACAGCTTTCTGCCACAGCAAGAGCACTTGGGCAATACCACAAGGACAAACAAGACCCATGTGCATCCCTTGCTGCATATTCGCTCCATAAACAGGGTGACAGAGCCCCAGAAATTCATCTTAGCACCCACAAGCTACCCCTGCCCTCTTTAGCAGGGCACCAAACCACCCTGAGCCTGCTGCTACCTTTAAACCACAAGCAAATACCCCATTTTTTTTGCCTTCTGAAAGACAAAGAAAGAGAGAGGAAGAAGCCTGAGGTCTCCAGATCTCCTCACAGCTGTGTTCTGACCTTGAATGCTACAGCACACATCTGCAAAAGCAAAAACAAAAGACTCCCCTCATAAAAACCCCTACAACAGCCTGCACACACCTGAATGTGCCAGGGATAAACTAAATTCCATACAAATCGCTCCAGGTGTATTCTTTCTTCCACGTTACACAGCTGTAAATAGACATTGATAGCAAGAACAAGTCATTGAAATGGGGTGTAAATTGGAATTAGGGAGCAAGGCTCTTCCCTGTGCCCAGGGATGGCGAGCACCTGCCTCGGATCTCAGATCCCTGCTGTATCCCCATCCCAGTGCCACGGCCTGAAATGCTCCTGGTTCACACACAGGTACAGCCAATGTTGTGTATNTTAATATAATTTACTGCAGTTTTTAAGTAGCACACATAGCGAAGAAGTCAGTGGGGCTGCACTATTTCATGTCATGTTGGGATCTGAAAATATTACTTTAGTTATTCCTCGTCAGCTGCATTTCTCAGGAAATGCACGTATTTAAAGCAGCATAGCTAAATAAAGTAACAACCATGGAAAAAGACGGTGAGTTTCTGAATAGCCCAATAAATCCCAGGGGGTTTTCCCCCCCCCCGCTGGCTGGTGACTCCTCTCCTGCCCCATGCCCAGTGTGACTCCTGCCTTTGCTTGGCTCTGTTTTAAGGCAGCAGAACAGAGCCACTGCCTGTGATGGGGAATTGTTTCCCGTGATGTTTGTACCTGTCAATATCACCACTTTCCTGTTGGCTCTCACTAATAAACCACCACCATCAGGAGCGACTTGTTCTGTACTTGGATTTCAACATAGGAGCTCGATGGGATCTCTTTAGTCAGGCTTTTGTCTGTTCTGCACCTTGTCAGCCTCCTCCCCTTCAATCAAATCTGCCTTTGAAGCTGCTGGTGATCTTCTACAGTGAAAACCACTGTGGCGCTTGATGTTCTCTTTCAGTTTCTGCCAACCTTATTTCCCAGCCCATGCTCCCATGAACCTGAGCTGACTGCAGGAAGAGGCGTGGGGATCCAACTTCTTCCTTGCCAGGGAAACCAAATAGCAATATTTTAATACCAAAACCCACAGATTATTTCATGCCTGTTAGTGAAACACCCTTAAATAGGATCTAAAATGGAGGTGGGACCCGCTCCATGCTGCCCACACGGATCAGGCTGCTGGGGTGCCAAAGACATCCCACTGGAGCAAACACCAAAATGACTCTGAGATGAGCCCAATTTGGCCATAAAAAAGAGGGACGGAATTTCTAACCTGCAGCTCAAGACAAGAAGTGGCTCCCCTGAACTTCTTAGTTGTGATCCCTCCTCTTGCAGAAGGGCTTGCGAGCCACATCTCTGCTTTTTCCAAAGACAGGCGGCAGCAGAAGATATTTGATGAGCTCTATGAATAGAGCTGTTGATTCACTGGAAAATACAGGAAAAACTGGAGGGAAAACAAATCAAAGTCAATTTAAACCGCTGACACGTTTTTGTATTGGTGAATGAAACGTAAAGAGTGTTTTGAAGCAGCGCAACAACTTCACAGCCCACACAGGAGAATGAATTTCTGATTTGACATTAAGCATACTCTGAATTAAAATACCGAGTGTCATTTGGTATACAAAGCCTTTTTGAGCAAAAAGTCCCACTTTGTGTGAATTTTCTGGAAATGGAAATATTGTGTGATGGGAATAAATGGGAATAAACTATTCAATGGGAGTAGTTTCAGGAAAATGAAAATACAATTCATTAAATCTCTCATCTTGAATTAAAATATAGAAATATTTTTAATTAAGACTTTACCCTTGTTGTTGTGCCAGGGGGCATTATCCAAGAGCAACTGGAGTACAGCAAAATGGAATTACAGCCCTGAACACTGACACCACTCCCCCCCCCCACTTTTGCCAATAAATGTATGTGCCCAGAGGCTTGGCCAGAGATGCTGCAAAGGGAAGAGAACTCAGGGAACTTAGTTCATCTTCAATGTTCAAGAGGCTTTTAAAGTTGCATTTACAAGAAATTATTCTATTGTGACATGAACAACCAACAGTGTTGAAGGGATAAAAATGCAGTGTTTGAACTGGAGTGCATGAGTTGTCCCGGGGGCCCTAAGCAGGAACCACACTGTTCTGCTTCAGGAAGAGACCTGAAAAAGAAGTCCTAGAGGGTGATTAAATTGTTCTGGAATTATTTGCTTGTCTAAATGTCAGGAAGAGATTTTATAGTCTTCGAAAAAATTCTCTTCAGTGACATTTCTTCAACTGAAAGGCATTGCAAGTGAAAACCTGTGCAGTTATAAAGGCTTTGTTTTCCTGCAAGGTTCCTCTTTTAACAGATCTCCTTCTGAGATCCAGAACAGAGCTAAGGGGTTTGGGCAGCCTGATTTTAACTTCTTAATTATCCCCTTAAATGTGAACTTCCTAAATTGATGATGCTCATTTGGGAAATAATTAAAACAGCCTCCTCATCTATATTCCTTGAATCATTAAAGCAGGTCCTCCACCTTGGCTTCATCCTCCCTGGGAATATTCATAAAGCAAACTTGCTCCAAATGAAGTCCCAACCTTAACTCGGAAGAGAAAGGAAGCTCCTCCATCCCAGCGAATGTTCATGCCTACATTAAAATATTATTAATTACTTTGCTATACACTCATCAGTCCCCGTCTGAGGCCGGTATTTAATGAAAGGCAACCTCACATCAGAAAAAACCTGGTGAAGCAACCCATGAAATCTCACGAACCACTGCAGCCACGGGTGGGAAGTTCTGCTCCCAGCTGCAAAGTTTCTCCTCTTTTTCTCCTACTTCTTTAACTTATCACCCATCATCATAACACAAATCAGGGCTATTTTCTGGCTCAGCGTGCCACCGGCACAGGAGCAGGTGCTCGGGGACCTCGCCGGGCTCCACAGGAGGTTGTGCTCCATGAAACCCCCTGTGAATACGCCCCGGCTGAGGGCACTGATGACAACACTGAATTTTTCCTGTGTTTTACGGATAATCATTTACCGAGCGGCTCAACCAGTTCTGCAGGGCCACGGGCACTGGCTGCTGCCCAGGGACCCACGTCAGGGCTCAGCCAGGGCTCTCCTCAGGCTGGTCTCCAGGGAGGTTGTTTGCACAGAGCCATGCTGGCCTTGCACAAAGCCTGGGTCCGTATAAGTTATGCTGCATTTGGATTTGCCACCTCCCCGACCTCACTGAGGGCTTCTCCTCCCTTCTCTGTATATCCTGGGAGGCCACAAATAGTCTGTGGTGCATCCCAGGAGGCTGCTGTTGCACCTGCACCTCAAACATGGCCTGTAATGAAGATGTAGATGGTGTTTCCCACGGTCTGGCCACACGGGGTGCGTCAGGGCAGGTGTGGAGAGGCTGGGTGGGAGCAGGAGCCACTGCAGCCCTGCAGTGGGAGCACAGCTTGTCCTTCTGCTCACTGCTGCAGGGTCATTGCCACTTGGGGAAGCCTCCTCTGGGGTTGTTGGGCCAACAGGAGAGAACCAAACCCAGAGAACGCCGCTTCTCCATGGAGCTTTGTTGGCAAAACCGCGATTGCCATCTCCAACCCCTCACCCAATGCAGGGCAGGCAGGAGCAGCAGGCGCAGAAGCTGAGCACGGCCGTCAGCAGGGCCGAGAGCCGCGACTGCCGCTGGTACTTCAGGGCTTTCTTCACCTCGCCGCCGGTCTGGGCCACGTAGTCAAGGGTGCGCAGGACGTAGTGCTCCACGCTGTCGGTGGCCCCGTGCTGCTCGGCCACCAGCCCCTCCAGCTGCAGGAAGAGCCCGTGCAGCTCCGCCATCTGCGCTTCCAGGTCGAGCAGCTGCCGCTGGCGCGTCTGGGCCGCCACCATGTGCTGCTTGGCCTTCAGCTCCTCCAGGTCGCGGCCCACGATGCGGAGCCCCTCGGGGCTCTCTG
>VZRW01009847.1:0-48816 GCA_013398125.1 Aegotheles bennettii | reverse complement strand
AATTCCGTTTCCCACCGGTGATTTTCCTTTTGATTTTTCTTTTGGGTTTTTTGGATTGCACAACTTTGCTGTAGTCATGGTCTCCGTCAATGTAATCCTGATCTGTTCTAGATGTTGATTCAGAGTCTGAATCAGAGCCACTTCTGCTTTCAGAACTTGAACTGGACCCCGATTCCCCACTCTCCGATGAAGATAAACCAGATTTTTCCTTTAATTCTCTCTTCTTCTTTTCCTCTTCCTCCGCCTCCTCCAGATGCTCATCTTCTTCTGATGCACTCATTAACTTCCTCTTGACTCCTGCCCGAGGTTCTCTGCCGTCACCGTTTGTGAGTGGTCCATCAGGAGAGTGATCTGAGCAAACACAAAATAACCCTGTTGGTTATCATCATCACGCCCGAGCCAAACAGGACACAAAAAGTGGGATTGCTCTGGGGATGATCCAGCTCTGAGCTGCTCACCACAGACGACCTTTACATGCTGTGGAGACAAACAGGTGCTCTAAGGGGAAAATCTGGCAGAGAAAACAAACATAACTCATCTTATCCAGAGGCAAGGACTGCAGACTTTCTTGACAAAGAGTTAAGTGAAGATCCAGTCAATAAAAGGAGCCCAGAGGGACCAGGTTAGACACAAACATCTAAGTCAGACGAATCCTACCTGGAGTGCCAAGGTGGAAAAAACTCTAAAATCCATTTCAAACCTATATACACTCTGCAAGTGCTATTCATTCCCCATCAAATGCATGTTCTCAAGAGGCTTGGTACAGGGCACACTTGTGGCAAGCACAATTTCAAGACAGTAAATAGCCCAAGAAAGCTCACTAGGATTGCCAAACACCGTAACTTTAAAACATAGAAAGTATCTTGCTGGCTGGGGACCCAAAATACCACGTTTTCAGAGTTACAAATCTGACAAAGAACATGAAATATCTTCTTTAACACAGGATACAAAAGCTCACCTGCAACACACACCACTGCTACAGCACAGTAGTGTGAACTTGACAAAGGCTTCAGGGTTTCAGCCAACGCCTGCCTCAGTGGAAAGTCCAATTAACATGTCCCACAGACAAAACACCACAGTTTTCAAACTGTTTCCCTTCTAATCACAACCACTTAGTCTTGATTACGATAAAAATAGTTAATTTTTTAAAAACTTTTCTTCGTTCTTTGGTTTCAACTTGATTAATAAAAGGACAAGGTTTTGGGGTGGGGATTTGTTTGGTTTGGCTTGCCTTTTTGTAACTCCTGAAGGAGCTGTAATTCCCAAGCAAGTCAAGAGCAATCAAGCTTTTCCACATGGAAAAATTTTAAAGGACTTCACTGAAGGGCATGCATGTGGCATCATGTGCATGCCACGCTTCAGAGGAGAGACCACAGAACTGCAACAAGTGAGGTAAATTCAGTTCCTTAAAAAAGTCTGGGGACCATATGGTCTGGGGACTCAGTATGCTGAACTCGGGCAAGAATATCACAGCCATCAGAGAGAAGCAACATCTTTCATTTCTAGTAAAACCAGTCATTCGAAGAGCAGAACACTCATTATTTCTCACCTTGTTTCACTGGTGTGGATTTACTCCTGATCGCTCTGCTTTTCCCTGGATCAATGGTGTTTCCACTTCGGTTCTGTGCATTTGTGCCTGAGGAAGATGGCTGACCTTCCATCTCTTCACCAGTGGCTGAACCCAGAGGTTCTTCTGCTGTATCTGAAACTTTAGACAGGACACTGCTAACATGACGGAGTAATTTTATCCTCTGTTTATAGGGTTGTAATGCAAGGCATCTGGGGGAAGTTTTGTATCACCTGAGTTAACAGCCCGAGTAAGAGGGTAACCTCACCAAGATGTCTCTGCAGTCATGAAGAGACAGATTCCTCCAGGGTGGAATCCAAAGTAAGCTTAAGCTATTCAGAATCGCTGCATGAGAGAAGCCCATGTACAGCAAGTCCAGGCTCTTGTCAATACATTAATTCTTATCAGGGACAGAGCCAAGCTCCGTGTTCTCTGACCCTTACCACCAGCTGGAGAGCCAAACTCTGCTGACACAACCTGCAGCCAACATATTCACATGACCTTGCTCTTTAAGCAGGTAGATTTTGCATGTGTTTCATGAATATAAGATTTGAACTGAGTGTTAAAGATCCTTCAGCTTTTTCATCACCCTGCACGTACAAAGTGCTGCAAGAGAAAGGATGCATTCTATAAAATTTCTCCTCACCATGAGATGAAACTGAAGAACTAGTCCTAGTCAAAGGCAGTGAGGTATTCTGGTTGAGTTTAGGTTGAATCTTCATTTGCTTCTGTTTCCCTTTTGGGCTGAAGACACAAAATATCCCAAAGAGATAAATCCGTTAGTACCAAAACACAAACTCAAACACAAAACCAATTCCCCCTGCAAAGCATCTTGATTTTTGCAGCATATGCATAACACAAATGACCTCCTCCCAGTGCTTGTGCAGGTGGAGTAATAAATAATAAAAATAGTGACGATATCATTCTGTTTGATAAAGGTACATGAGTTTGTAAGAACAAGATTTTATCTCACCTTTTAAAACAAACACTCAGTTTACTTAGAGAACGTATCATTGGAGAAGTCAGAAAAATGTTATACAACATGGAATTTGAGCTCATTATTTTATCACCCAAACGTGCAATACCATTGCTGACTGCTTCTTCACAAAGGCATCTCTACCACTGTCACCTCAAGTGACACTGATAGCCAGACCCGCTGTCGTTACATTACCTAGATGCTCTGCTAGTTGAGGGGGAACTGCTACTGCTTCTTAGCCGCTTTCGGTACCGTGGCCTTTTCCTCTTCTGACATTGCATTGCTGACTTGTACTCAGAGATTATATTTTTCATGTGATTTTCAAATAAGGCAGATAGTCGAAGTGTCATGCTATAAATCTGGAGGGAGAAAGCATTGTCATACTTATTAGAAGTTGAATAACTAGAAGATCAGAAAAAAGAAGAAGAATAAATCACAAAGATGCCCAGACCTCGTAGCACAAAAGAAAAATCATGGTGAAATTCAACTGTGAGGTTCTTTACAGATAATTTCCTTCAGTACAATGTTATTCTCACAACAGAAAGTGTTTTCGCAAAAGGAGTTGAAGGCAAATGGACATCTGGATTGCTGAAATACAGTCTCCTTTGTTCATGTCCACAAAGCATGGAAGCACGCCATAAGATAACTTGAAGTACCAAGGGAAAACCGATCAACTTCACTGCTCCCCTCACCTTTGCTTTTGTGCTTTAATTCCCTAGTGAGGAGTCCTTCCACCACGCCTACACAGCTGCACACGGAAGCCAACAAACATGTCCTCATTCCTAATTTATGTAAGCCAGATGTCAAAATCTTTAAACCATTTTCCTGTTCTCTTTCTAGGCCTTGCCTCTTTGTGGCCTCATCCACAAATCCACTCGTGGCTACTTCTCCATATTTCAGACTATTTACTATGTTCAAGAATTTCCCTTGGATGCCTTGCAGTTATGACAAACTAACAGTTCAAACTCAGCATAAAATAAAGGAATTTCTTGATTCCTTCCTCATACTCATACCCTTCTGCTCCATCCAGGCTTCTGAAAACTGTGTAGACACCGACAAGATGTTATTATCATCTTACACTCAGACCTCCCCCCGTTCCCTGCACCCTGTCTGAACAGAAAACCTCTTTGATACAGAGTTTTCTTTACGTTCATGTAACTTCATTTTTGCCCAGACCCTTACATTCTAGCAATGTCTCTGGTATGTTGTACCCTGCCCTGCGTTCAGGACACAAAGATGGTAAAATGGGCTAGAAAACCTCCAGATGTTGGCACACATTTGGCAGGAGATGAACTTGCAGTGGCAGAAGGCCCAGGATCATCTCACTGAAGCACTCCACAGTAATAGAGACTGATGAGCCACTCTATTAAAGTAATTTGGGAGTTGACTCACAAGCTGCTCAGTTATTAATACACAGGGAAGCTCCCAGGGAGCATGTCAGTGGTAAATAACTCACCAGGTTTACTCTGATGTCAAGCACACATAAAACACCCTCAAATCACCTGTCTTCTTACAATCCTCTACTGATTTCCTTTCTACCAAAGCGAGCAGAAGTTACTGGTCTTTATCTCCAGAGCTTACCCACGCTCCACTTTCCAGCCCTTATTCAACTTGCCAAGTATACTAAGTAAACTAGAAAAAAATAAGTATTATAATGCTTTTATCTCCTCCAGTAGTAGAAATATTGCATAATGCTTGCATTAACAGTAGAATAAGAAAAAGATCCTACTATATGTCAGTTATCAAGCTGATTGCATTATTGCCAGGAATAAATTATTGAAAAAAAGTAAAAGCAACTCGTGATCAGTTTTCTGCTACAAATATTCAAAGAAATTCAAAGCAAGAGTTGTAACAGTAACCATACAATTTCTCAGAAGCTTTAAGTTCAGAAAGTTCAGGTGAAAATGAAATTCAGAAGTAATCTGTGTGAACAGAACAAAGCCATTTTATAAGCACAGGTCCCAGAATTTACATATACTACTTATTTTTATTTCACAATGGAGTGCTTTGCTCTCCAGACACAGACCTCATTTCATGCACTGTATTCACGTGGGGCCCGGGTCTCTGTAAAGAAAGCACTAAAAGTTATTACTTACTCGAGACTTTTTATTAGGAGTGTAAGCTTTAGAGTTGCAGAAAATTAAACGAATATCTTTGTAGAATTCCAAGGGACTGATGTAGTTTCCTGCTTCCAAGGTTTCTTTCACAGTGCTGAAGTCCATGGGAGTGTCTACAATATCTCGATAATCCTGTAAGAATATGCAAGAAAATATTAAAGGCTGACAAACCCTATGGCAATAAACACACCTAAGTGTCCATCCACAACAGTGGCTCTGGAGTCATTATTCCTACTTGAGAGTTACTGAAGATAATTCTCTGAAAACATCAGTGCCCTCTCCCAGCTCAGAAAGGGAGAGGTTAGAAACACGGATGTTTTGCCAGAGGATGAACAACAGGCTTTTTAAATTTTCCATATCAAAGTTGTTCTTACAGGATAGGAGAAGAGATCAACTGGCTGTCTAAAAGGCTCCGAGTCCTCTCTTTCATAAATCAGGTTTAACAACTGCTTGCATTGTTCTTTCCAAGCATCAGGACTTGCTTTCATGGGCTGTCTTTTTATTCGCCGTCTTACCTGCAGGGAAACAGATATTTCATAATTTTTCAGAATACTCAGGTTTTTCACTTTAAGCTCCTATTAATTTGCACTAGGTGTTGGGATGCAAAGCAGATTTCCACACCTAAAACCAGTACTGCAGGAAGATTAAAGCACGGCTGATGGCACAGTATGCAAACTGCAGAAATACACCTTTTCTGGTAAAATAAGCACTCAAAGGCATGAGAGGCATGCAGGATTGCAGAGCCAGCCTTGCTATTTTTTGTTAGCTTTCACCCAAATTTGATTGAGAATTGAGTCTGTATCTAGTTATCTTTCAAATCAAATCATTAAAAAAGTTTCTTCAGCAATTTTGTACATTTTCCTGCACGATAACTTCTTTACATGCATGAGAACTTCTGCCAACACTTACGTACACATGCAACTGAATTTGCAGTCCTACAGACTACAGGCTATGACAAATTTAAACCATTCAGACCCAAATGAGTGGTTCAGTACCTAGTCTTGTCTCCCTTCCCAAGCCAGACCAAGCAGAAATGGTTACTCACGCGTCTCTTTCCAGAGGAAGTTCCTGGAGCATCTGAATCTACATCTACTTCTGCCACCTAAAGGCAAAGGTAACGATTACACCTGGTGCTGGTACAGACCCTCGGCCATGGAGAAAGGGCTTAGAACCAAACAGCCAACAAGAGCCAACACAACTTTAAATGACCCAAATGCAATGAATGGTTCGAGCAAAACAGAAACCAGTCTCAAAGTGGAACTTGTGTAACTTCAGAAAAAAAAATTAAGGTGGATAAGCTGTTTCATCTCTTTTCCAAGTTTGCTTCCACAGGAATTACATACAAATGTGAGAAATACAAACTGCTTATTTCAGTCACTAAGACCAAATGAAGTCCCAGTCTTGCAGACCTGTGTTCCCCTGCCTAAATGTTCATGCCCTGAGCAGCTGCACTGAGTTTATTCAGGTTTCATGGTAGTGCCTTATCTACACTAAGTGTCTCTAGTGTTCTTTTCAGAATCTAGATTTAGAAATTACAATAAAAACCCCTTTGTACACGGCTTTCTACCATTAATTACAAATAAAGAGAAGTGGTCGCTTGAAACTTCTTACCAAGAATCTGAAAGTAATTTCTTTCTTATTTTGAAACATATTCTAAGCCAAGCCATGCTCTTTGAAAGGCTGGAGGGAAAGGAATGTGATATCTGACCTGGTTTCTACCTGCCACTTCTCTGCACGGTACAACCGATGGGGAAATGACACAGAATTACACAAGAAAACCAGTTCTGCTGCCTGGCTGACAATGGGAGAGCTGTTGTCCTTCTGGTTTGGCAGACTGAATAATAGCCCTGGTTCACATTCCCCTCGCATGCTAAGACTTCCTCACACAACAAAACGCCATGTACTGAGAGAAGAGTAAAGACAGGCAGTTCCAGGAATCCTTCCTGCTTACTTAAGGGAGCTTATCGCCCCAGGTGAGCAACAAAAGTGACCTAAATAGGCTCACTTCAGATACTCAGTGCAGCTCCCCATAAAATAAAAACACAGCAAAAATCTTTACTCAAATTTCTTCCAGGTGCTGAATTTTAAAAGGCAGTTCAGTTCTGACGAGCAGACTTCAATGATCTTACCTCCTCTTCTTCATCAGTACTGCTCAGGTCTTCTGCTTTCACCTTGTTATATATTTCTAATATATCAGTACAACTCTGATCCCTGCAGGACGATAACAAAAGCCAGAATGTATAAACAAATATCTCAGAAACTCAAGATGTCAACTCTATCAAGTAGAAACCATGCCTACCCGATGAAGCGAAGTAAGACATCTGTTACAATTTTGGCTGCTTTCACTATAGGACTGTCTGGCTCGTTGAAAGTCCTGGCATTATGTTCAATGTATCGTACCTCCCACATCAGTGCAGAGATTCTCCTAAAAAAAGCAGGAAAGGGAAGGAGAGGAAGGCGTACGTTATTTTCCTCCTGAGTTCATAAAGATTCCTTGGTAAGAAAAGGAATTGGGTAATCCAGATCTAAGGGAAACAAGCTGCCAGAGACCAAGGTAAGTGGTGTCTGTTCACATATTGCTGACTGCCCCAAGGTGCCAGGCTGTGACAGCTCTGTGGAAGAAAGATGTCCCCCTTCAAATCAGCAATGAACGGAATCAGAAGAGGAAACAAACCCAGTGAAGGAGACTGCTGACTGCTTAGAGACAAAGTGGTCCTCAGAGGGGGGAAAAAAAAAAGAGCAGGACATTTTTTATCCCCAGGTTAAGTGGAAAAACTGAGATTTCAGTTTACAGTACTATTAAGCCCACTTCTGGCAACTGCAACACAAGCAAAGCCTCTGGTTGAAAGGCAGCAGAGATACAGATGAAACAAATATGCTCTCCCTACAACCACCCAGCTCTGTACGTTTAACAAAAAAGACACTCTGGATCCAGATAAACCAGCTTTTGCCTTGACAATGTGGCCAACAGAAATTATTATTCAGCAAGACTCACTTTGCCCAAGGCCAAACAGAATCTGACCGTGTGCTGTTGGCATCTTGCTGAAGTGGCATTACATGGTATACAGCTACACACGTCCTCGCCTGGGCTAGGGGAAATGCAGATTACAAACAAATAAAAGTCCAACTGACCTATAAAACCTGTTTTCAAGCCTCCTTCTGATTGTGGTGAGGTCAGTTGGATAAGCAACAACAGTGCAATACATGGGATAGGCACTAAGGTCCACCGGAACAGCAAAGGGATTAGAAATGTCTGAAAGACAAAAGATCAAAATCATTTAAGATGCCTCAGAAGATACCAGAAGGAAAGTTATAAGATAACTAGATTCCTTATGAAGGGTATTTCTTTCTAAGAATTCCGTAAAATCAATAGGGCTGGATATGTGATTACCCAAAAGGTAGGATTCTTCCTCTTGTACCATCTGTTAACTGCTCTGGAAAAAGCATTTTTTGTTTAAGTATTGCATCTGAGATTTGTGTGCCAGCAGCCAACCTGGAAAGCTTGCTGGAAAGCAACATGGCATGTACACTTACAACAGGAATACTACAAGTGACACACACTATGAATACAGATATGTCCTGTGTATAAATGTAGGATAGGATTTAAATAATAGCATGCTGTTAAACAACAGGTATTTGTTGGCGAGAATGCTTGGTGAGGATCTGTTGGTTGTTTTTCAAGGGGTTTAATTCAATGTTTTGCTCGTTCATATTTATATAGAACCCACTAAGAATCCCCAACTTGAAAGAAAGCAGGTCAAGCCCCAGAAAAACAGGAGCAAAACTGGAAAGGACACCGTACGAAATTTAAAAGACTCTTCTCAATTATTTAGTTGAGCACATCTCAAATGCTCCACACCTATCTACTTTTCAGCCATGTGCCACCACACTGATGTTCTTACTCCTTCTCCCTTTTTTCTTCAAACATACCAAGGGAAAGAAGTTGCTCGATCCCCCGGATTACTCGTTCACATTCTTCATCTCTGGAATGGGCCCCCCATTCTCCTTCCTGGGGTTTGTAGAGAAGAGCTGTCAGCTCATCTGGAGTCACAGGAACTCCAGCACCAACCTCCTCCGGATAAGCAGCTAAACATGAAGAATTCAACACCAGTGAGTACTAGCAGTGGCAAAAAACTGTTGGCTTTGTATACGGACATGAATTCAACACACTTACTTCCTTCTGGAATCGGTTCCATGTCCCATGGGCTCATCCTCTCTCTTTCGTTATTGTCCCAGCTATTAAAAAAAAAATACATTCCAATGCCTAAATTAGAGCTGAATATAACAATACACCTTTCCTCTACCAGACTAAAAAGGTCATGTCTATTAGAAACAAGACATGTCACCAGCTACGTGCCAACTCCCTATTTTTCTCTTGTATCTCCTATATATTCACTGCACCGCTGTTTACACTAAAAGTGTTGTTTTATGAGTGAGTTCACAATTAAATAAGTAAAAACAAAGCGGCTGATTATGTCTTGAAATGGGAAAAAGTTCTTGAGGCACACATTTAAGTTGTATGTAAATGTCTAGGAGACCCAGAGCATGTAAAGACATGTGATACATTGCAGCTATGTAAATACTTACTGAACAGAGTAGCACTGGAAGGAACTATCGGGATATTCTGCCTGGAAGGGCTGCTGACTCTCCACAGTTCCAAACCACCAAGCATCATCTATTATACTGCGAAATCTATCCCCTGTAAGGAAAGATACTGCATTCAGTGAAAGAACAAACATGAATAATTGGTAAATACCTCTTTTTAGAGAATCAGCTTCATCTTCCATAAATGCACTACTTCAATTCTTGCATTTTGCACCACAGGCATCGAGCCCTTCCCCTAAATGAGGAACTTTCACATCTCTGGTTAATCACAGCTGCCTCCACACCTCTAATTCCAATGTAACAGGACATCCTCCTGCTATCACAGGCTTTGTGACAGCTTCTCTCATTTCTCTTTTCTTTCCCCAGCTACAGGAATTGTAGCAAACGTCAAATAAAGTTCCAAGTGACCAACATAATATCATGTGTGGCACAGTCCTTTACATCACGTAATATAAACCCTGTATCCTATTAAACAGCTGCAGAAATGTTGTAAAACAGATGGAAGTGGAAAAAAAGTAGTCACCTATTTGCCAGTTCCTTTCTTTGGCTTCATTATAAAACTGATGCAGCACAAGGAAGTCAATAACATCTGGCATATCATGGTACCTTCATGAAACAGACAAAAAGAATTGTTTCTGTTAGGCACAGACATAGCTCCACACGTACAACACAGTCTCCAAACACAAAATGTCATGCATCTTGTTTTCAAGTTTGCATAATAACTAATCAATGCCACCACCATGTCTTGCAAGAGAAAAAAGATGGGGGGGGGGGAGAGGAGAGCTTCTAAACGGCAAGGAAATCTCTGAATAATGTCACCAGCATTTCAGTTACTCACTTTATGGAAAATGATTCTCCTGTCATTTTGCCTGTGATTGGATCTAGGAATGCAAGCTTCAAGCAGCAGAGTGTAGGAGGCCCAACTTCGTATTTAATTCCTACAGTCTTCACAAATTCTTGTTCCTAATTATCAGTAAGCATGGAATAGTATTATTTTAACTTGCTAACAACACAAACATCCATGTTAAAGTAACAAACATATTAATAATGTTTCCACTTCACAGCCTGGGTGATTTCACCAATAAAGTTTTCTTTTCCAAATACTAAGAATCAATCACAGTCACCTTAAACAGAAAAATGAGGAAGATACACAATGTTCATTCCCCTGATAGATTTGTGAACAGGATGCTCACAAATTATTTCGCTTTTGTAGTAAGGTTCTAAGGAACACACCACTCTGGTTTTAACCACACTGATGGCACCAAGGGCCCCTCACCCTTGCACAGCAACATATAGGGGAAATAAAAGGAAACTTTTCTTCTTCCAGAGGAAATTCAACAACAGCCTTTATGTTCACGTTCTGGCAAACATCAGCAGGTGGTGAAGACCTCTACAGTAACTGAAAAACTACTTCCTTTTCCTTACAAACTGATGATGTCTTTGAAGATAACAGCTGGGATCACTGAATGCCTAGGACTAGTAACTGGCTATTTTTCCCATAAAGCCATTATTTTCATTAACAGAACCACTGGCATACACAGAGATGAATATTAGCACAGATATGTGTTCCTCTCTTGGCATGGAATCTGAGCAAAGCAGAAAAAAATGTGGCAACACTGTGGGTTAAGTATTAAGGGACACAGTGGTTCAAAGCAAAAAGGATAAGAACTAAAAAACTCCAGAATCTACTTAAGCAATACTTTTATTTTGTAACAATGTTATAAGGTATTGTCTTGCCTTTCCAAGAATTTAAGAACACACACAATTAGCTAGATGCACTGTTTAACAGAGGTCTTTACACCATCACGTCTTATTCTGACCATAGCATTATATTATAGATCCTAGATGTTCGGGTCATTGTAGAGTGTCAACTGAATGATCAGCAGCTTTTGAGTGGTGAGTTCTGCATGAACTAGTGTTAGGAAAAAAAAACCCCAGAGTCGTAAAATGATTTGGGTTTAAAGTGACCCCATCAAGTCCAAAATCCTGCACGCAGCAGGGTAACATCTACGTTAGATCAAGGCACTCTGAGCTTGCCCCATTGAGCTTTGAGAAGTCTTCAAGAATGGAGATTCCATGCTCTCTCTGGGCAACCTGTTCCAGTCCTTAACTACTCTCACTCTGACTTCTTTTTTCTAAAAATGTAATATTCTACTCTTTTTTTTTTTTTAATCTATCAGGCAAGAATACCATGCTAGATGAACTTCCACTCTCACTTCTGGCTTCCTATTATCAGGAACTGAGGAGATGCAAAGGCCTTGTGTTAATGAAAACACTAATTTTAAGATCTACAATTTTCATTTTGGTATTAACATTTTGCAGTAATGCCTTCTTCATATTTTTCATACTGTTTTTTCACGTGAATTTAACATTACAGACACATTTGGCTCTTTCGAGTATTTGTTTAACTTACCCTGAGTTCCATTTTGTTCCATGGTTGTTTTTGCATGTTAATACTGTAAATTTTTGCTTTCCTTACTGCCCGCACATAAGCTTCGTGGCCTTGTCTAAAATATATGATCTTAAAATAAAAAAAGAGAAACTTGTTTTATTTTACTGATCATTCTCTTCCTGTTTATTTCTACAAACACGTCAGGCATCATGTCTTTCAGAACATATGGCACACTTCTTTATTTCATTATAAAGCACTCTTCTCCTTAAAAATATTTATATCAGCCTCCAAAGTCACACCTTGGAGTCATTAAGAGTGTGCAGGTGTCTGAAGATGCACAACCAATTCTTCCTGCTACTCGTGAGTTACACGAGCACAAAAAGATACATAGAAGAGTCAGCTGTAAACAACTGATCAACTCAGAAATAAAAGTTATCAAAAATATTGCTAGATAAAACAGTCCTGATCTAAACAAGCTCAGAATTGCTACACCCATTACCTCATCTCCCATTTGTGGGACAAAAGGGGAGCGGCGGGGTATAGTATCCAAGATCCACTGTGGGGCAAGCCACTCCTCACTGGGTTCACCTTCCATTGAGAGCAGCCCACTTGGTTTCTGAAAGACATTAAATTGAGAACGCAAGCTGTAATTACTATGGCAGAATGTATGAAACACTGATCATCCAGCAATTACTGGAGATAACTAGATATAAGGGCAAAGCAAATGCTGGAATGTCAACCTTCCAAAAACCTCAACTGCACAGTAGGGAATAAGCCATGTTCATTATAAATAATAATAGTCAATTAAAACCTTTATAAATAAAGAGATTATATTTCTTTCCTTAGAAATATTCTGAACGTCTTCTTTAAAAACTGCTAGGAAAAAGAAATATGACAATGTAGATACAACATTTTACAACAAAACCACCTTGGAGTAAATCTAACTGCAGTGAAGAGCCCAGACCTGGAAGAAAGCATGGCCCCTGCAATGGAGGGCTACCTGCACAAAACATAAAAGTACATCTATGTGACACAACAGCAAAACAAAGAAAAATATTACCCTGGTAGTACTGTGCTATCTAGAGTTCTTTCTTATTATATACTTGTTTGTGAAAAATTTTATTTGAAAAAAAAAAAACAAACACTAAAAAAAAATACATCACAAAGTAAAAAAGACACTAAAAAATTACAAATGCTGACCTTTTTTCTAGGCTGTTTCAGTTTTCTACGTTTTGGCTCCAGTCCTTTTGTTCCCTTCATATTTTCATCTTCAGAACTACTGCAGATTTTCCGAGCTGCTTGCCTGGTTTGTCTCTTTGGAGGCTGGAGATTAATTCCAGCATCTGCTGTCCAGTCAGAATACTCACTCGATGAATCACTGCAGATAATAAAAAGTTGTAAGAAAGAAAACAGCACTTCAGTTTTCACACAATGGAGCGAAAGGTCCAAACGTTCAACCTGCTCTCCTGGTTATGTTGAACAGATGTCAGGATTAGCACTAAATTTCATTCTCATGAGAATTTAAAGGAAACCTAAGTGCCCTCTAATTGGTGTGTTTCAGTAAATTACTTTATCAGTTGCAAACTCACAGTAAAACTAGAGGAAAGTACTGCAGTATGAGCAGAAGAAATGCATGCACTTCTATCAATATTTCTATTGCATTAAATTTTCACCCTGGTTTTCTGTTAAATATTGTTACAAAAACTTCTACAATTACTCAGTCACTCAAACACATAAAAGTATTTGTCTGTTCATAGACTCCACAAATGTTGGTTACCATTTTAAACTACTTTAGTGTACTGAACACTTCACTTCACTGTCACAAGGAGTAACAAATCTGTCCTGATGACAGGCAGAGTATCACAACATCAACTGTTTTATTTGAATCATATAATCAATGTTAACAATTAAGAGAACAATGAAGCTACCTGGAGCTGCTTTCACTTTGCCATGCTGCCACAGGATCGTCCATAGATGCATCACTTGTGCCAACGGTCTCATCTTCCTATATTAAAAACAAAATGTTTCACTTTTGGGCCAAGTTTAAGATGTATCCTTTTTCTTTGCAAGCAGATTGTACAACTCAGCTCACCTGAAGAATGCTTTATATTTAAGGACTGGTTTAGCTTAAAGTAAGTCCACAATCTCCTTCTGTATCTTAATTAATATTATACTATATGGTTATATAACTTCTATAGAAAGAGATGTGAATTTTAATGGCATTAGAACCATGGAATGAGTTCTTATTTAAGTGTCTAATTAATAAATGTTAGTGCCAAGCTCTATAGCTATTCTGTATGTCCAATGCACTTACAAAGTGACAATGTTCACTTTCTTTTCACTTTGCATGTTTCCTTAATGAGAACAAGTTATATTTAATTTGATATATTTTAAGTTCTTCCCTTGCCAATATCAATGATTAATACCAATACTCAATCTCTTTCAACAGCAGTCTACAGATGTAGATGAAATAAAAGTACTGAATGTGACCTCGAATACATGTGTGGTATGAGATCCCAAAATAGCAAGTGGTTTAACACAACTCAGTTAAATCTATTTGAAAATGTTTCAGATTTCCAAAAATACCCAACCTGTTTAAAGTTAGTTTTGAATACTGTACTGGCATTGAGGTAGATGATCCTTCTCTCTCCAAGATCAACTTACTATGCTAACACCACAAACCCACATGACTCGATCCGAGTGTTTCTGCCTTGGTGGAGAAACTCAGAGCCTTAATAGTAACAGTGCTCCCAGCACAATTTGTGAACAGGGAACCTATTGAAAGAGTCACTGGATGTATCAGACCTCTGAGGAGCTGTCTGATTCCTCCCGTGCACGTGCGTTTTGACTCGCTCCTTGCTGATGGTGCTCTATGGTGGAGCGGGTTTGGTACGCGTGCTGGCGCTTGCGTTGGTTTCTCCTCAAAGACCTTCCACTCCCTGGCTGGTAATCATTCTTTTGTCATGGCACAGGAGGGACAAGAAGAAAAAGAATAGAGATTTAATAATGAATTAATTATCCAGTTAAAAAATGCCTCATTAAAATGACTGGACACTGTATCACATTTACAAATGAAAACTAGAAAATCTAGAATTAGGTATTTTTTACACACTTGTGGTTCGTTTCAGGGCACGTGAAGGTGTTTGTTTTGGTTCAATATTAACTCTAATTTTCAAAGTAGCCATCCTTAGAAAGGAATTTATGGAGAAATACATTTTTTTCTAAAATATACCAGCAGTCTCTGGGTAAGATAAAAGCTTGCCACTTAAAATGTGGCACCTCTAATATTTCTCCGTTTCCACAAGTCAAACTGAACACCCACTGTGGCTCTGCTCTTTCCCTTTCCCAGCATCTTCCCACTACTGAAGCCTTGAGGACAGAGATTTATTGCTACTATTTGCATATTAGAGTATAAAGACAGACAAATTACAGCTACAGAAGGAAGACAGAGAGCCAGAGAAACCATTAGTACCATTCACCTTCTAAATCATTTAATAAAATTGGTTTGGGGTTTTTTGTTTCCCTTTTTTTTGCTCAGTGCTCAGAACTACTTCACACCCAGGTTCTCTCTTCCAGTGACTTAACTCACCCGCTGTAAGGTGTGTGATGGCTTCCTCTTCTTCTCAACAGTGTATAAACTAACTTCAATTTCCCCTTTGGCAGCTCGACACTCTTCCTGGACCCTAATTACACATAGGAAACATCCATTTTATTTAGTAAATCATGATATAACTTGACAGTTTCATTAATACACACATTAAAATACTCCTGGTTCCCTTGCTATAAGAAATCAGTGCACAAGTCCTCCCAGCAGCATCCACACATACTTCACCCCTGGAATTACAAGTTAAGGAAGCAAACTCGTTAGTTGAGCATGCATAATTATTTTCCAGAAAACTGAAGTGTATTAAAATTATATTTGCGGGGTTTTTTAAATAAAGCTTCAGGAAAAGTGTGGTATGTGAACGACTGAAGAAAGATTCAGTTGTGAAGAGAAGGA
Source organism: Aegotheles bennettii (assembly GCA_013398125.1). Taxonomy (NCBI): domain Eukaryota; kingdom Metazoa; phylum Chordata; class Aves; order Caprimulgiformes; family Aegothelidae; genus Aegotheles; species Aegotheles bennettii. The sequence continues at coordinate 33,159 of VZRW01009847.1, read as the reverse complement.
TTTACTGTTCTCAACTCTCCAGCAGAGGCTACCACCCTAATCTTAATACCCATAATTCGAAACAAACCAACCAACCAGCCCCCAAAAGCCAACACATTTCTGAAAAACCAAGTTTTTAAAACTCATAACAGGTCTATGGAAGAATCATTAAACATTACACAATTTAGTATTTTTTTTTCCCCTATTTCACTTAGCATCTTACTTGCTGATGCCTGGAGGAAGCTCATTCACGACCACTCTCCTGCTCCATGCCATCAGATCTCTCTCTGTTGCCATTTGGCTTCGGGGAGCGTTGTGATGCATTTGCCTGACCCCTTCAATCTGACCGCTCCTCCGGAGACCGACGTTTGGTGGAGATGTGACATCCAAACCTGGACTTCGAAGAGCTAAGGAAGAAAAAGATTTTTCTTCACTTCTATAAACCATCAATAAACCTAGAATTTAAATCTTAAAGACTGCATGGAGTTTCTTATTGGCAACAAGCCCCACTTTATTCTGTGTGAAGTGGTTTTGTCTTTTGCTTCAGAGGAACATTTTTGTGTATTGGCCTTGGAGATGCATGTGCTACTGTGGCATCACTGTGGCTTGCTGTATCTTAGAGATAACTGAGGCAAGCAAATGCATGAGAAAAGTTTTAAAGGCACGTAAGTGACCTTCAAATCAAAGTCTTACCAACTGTTTAAAGGCTCTGAAACCACGAATCTTAAATTCTACGGTACAAGAAGAGGTGAGGTTGACACCAACAATAATAGATTGCTGCAAGGAGAGGGTTTCTGTTGTCTCTCCATTTGCTCTGCATTTGTAATGCTCATTTACTGTGCCACAGGCACCACTCCTGCTCTGGGCTTTGCATCAGGTGGCACAACAAAGCTGTGCTCCACACTCAGGAGAAAACAGACTCTTTTGGTAACAAAGTAAGACAAAAAGGTTGATAATACCAGAATCATTGCCATCATTGCCTTAATTTCTCTCATCATTTGGGAATGCATTAACACAATTTCCACATGCTCAGATTCCACATGAATAAATTGCATTCACGGTTTTGTAAACCTATATAAAAAGGCTTGGCTATTTAAATATCAGGTACTTTGTACATACCCTAATTAATTCACACAAATGGGCAGCTCATGTAGCAAAGTCACTCATCAGTTTAAGTTCTGTAAGGTAACGACTTTCATTTCTATACCGCTCATATCTGGAAATTCCCTTTCACACAACTACAGGGACAAATAAATAAAATGGAGAACTTTGATTGCACAACACCCCAACCTTTCACAAGAAGCAGGACAGACTTCTAGTGAGCTGCAGCTGGCTTCTAGCCCACCTCCTTGGCAATACCATTTTAGATCAAAGCAAATGTGTATTTGCAGCATTTTTTCACCAGTATTTTTCCTGTTCATTCTTGAATTTCAAGACAAACTCCAAATCCAGCAATCCTAATGAGCTTTGTGAGGAAACCTAATTCAAACATGTAATCAGCCATTTAACCTAGAACTAATTTATTAGCAGATGTAAAATTTTTAAAAGCTCAGGCTGGCTTGCAGCACAAGTGCACAGCATCTGCTCTCTGACAGCAACTGCACTCAGCTGCCTCCCAGTCAGCTGCTCACATCTGATTGAGTTTGCTTTAAATTTTTAATCACTTTGTGTATTAAAAATAAAATCACAGCAGCAGAACACTTACCAGGAGAATAATCTCAAGCTTTCTAAAGAAACACCGAGCCGGAGCAGGCATGTTTATTTTATAAACACTGATGCTCAGCCTTAGCATTTATGCTGCAACAGGAAGCCATTAGTCTGTCATAACATTGTGTTCCATTGACATTCCCTAATTACCTACTGTTATCTCGACCTTACGCAGTTACAGAGCATCATGTCTGCAGTGACCAAGTGACACAAAGACAGCGCAGTGAGCTCTGTGTTTATTTTTTAGGAAAGGTTTATAACAGAAATAATTACAGTCTAATAGTTCTAGGCAATCAGATACAGCCCAGTTCAGACCACTGTGTGCCCTCCGCTGCACCTTAAACTTTTAATTCTTCTGCTGGCACCAGCAGAATGTGCAACTGCTCCACACAGGTTAACAATGTGTAAAAGAACAAGAGAGAAAAGCATCCTCAAAGACATAGTCCCAGGACTTACATGAACTCATTTTGATTAGTACCTTCCCGTGCTTCAGGGAAAGAAACGAGGGAGGTGAAGAAGGGACACTCACCTCCATTAACAGAGTGGGATCTATTGAGCGGAGGGTTTGGAAGAGTTTCTCCTTCATTAATCAGTCTCAGATCCTGTTCCCTCTGTAGCTCTCTGATCATTCCATCAAGGATACTCTCGTCCTGGTCATTAGTTTGCTGCCCAATGACTTGTTCAACTACTTCACCGTCACCTTGACAAGAACAAAGGCACAACTGCTTATAAAATGATTAATTTCTGGTTTACTAAACACTATAGAAAAAATAAAATTTAAAATTTCACACAACTATTTGCCTGCTCTGCAAAACATTTGATGACCAGGTGGCCTTCTGCTCTCATGTAATAAACAGAGGCAAAGTTTAAAAGAGAAGTTACAATAAAAGCCTAAAATCACAGACCACACGTAAAATATAAACACAAACCCTTAGGAACAGCAGAGAGAAACCATGCTTCAGCAGGTGATAATGGAAGGTATTTTTTTGCAAAAGTTTATATCCACAAGAAAAAAAAATCTGTTTTAAAAAACAAAAGCTACTTTTTTCAATGTCTTTCTTACCTTCCTGCTTCCCTACTCACATCCCTAGTCATACTGAGGCTTATGGGACAATCCTTTAAGCCTGCTGTCATATACCTGGTAGAAGCCCCCAGATTTTGGAATACTGCAGTCTCCTCCTCTTTCCTCCAGTCAAGTTGCTTCCATATGCCTCCTTTAAGTCATAAAGCCACCCCATCTACTCTTCTACCTCTACACTGCATTTAAACCACTAATTTCAGAAGACAACTGAAACAAACAAATCCTTATGGTACCAATCCTCCCGAGCTGGCACTCAATACTGTGCAATACATGTATTATGCAAGAGTTTTAGACAGCATACCATTAGCTACATATCCCAGCTGAGGAATAAGTTGTTCATCCTTGCAATTCTCCCTCCCTGGCACCAGCCGCTGGAATCTCGTGGGATGAGGATTTCCATCCACATCCACCAAGAATGGTGGAGGCATAAGGTGTGGAGCCTGTTGAGTCTGTTCATCCAGCACGTAGTTATTTGCATCACGGATCAGTGGTCTGTAATCTGTATGGAAGAACATCTGATCTGGGATCTGTGAAAAAAACAATGCAGGAAATAAATCAATGGCCATTTGCAGCTGTCTTGCTGCTCTGGAAGGGCTCCCATACCTATAAACCACAACTCCTACCCTTAGGATCAGCAGAAGAAATGTTATGACAGAGAACAGATTCCTACCACAAATGTATTTCATTATCAAGGCCTGATGCAAAACTTCAGCAGTGAAATATGCCAACAGAGGTGGATAGATAGGAGTCACTTTCGTTCCCCTGTCTGGAGAGTCTCTTGCCTAAATCCTTTTGATTTAGATGAACAGCAACTGATGTGATCTAATTACTGCTTTGTCTGGGGCAGGGTGAGGGAATAAACTGTAACACAAACACTTTTAAGACAAAATCAGGTCAAGACACAAGAGTTTAGAATCCATTCAACCCACCTTCTCATAATATTTATTGCATCCAAAACCAAATAGTAGCAGATGTCCATGAGAGTCTGTGCAGGCAAAATGCTGTCCATCTGGTGAGAACTTGCAATCAAAAACAGCTCCATGGCCTTGGCCCTCAATCTGTACACAAGCACAGAGCATTCCTTTCACTATCGTGCATTCTCTGTGTGAGTATTTTTACAGAAATTTCACCTGTGCTCCAACAAGTATTTAATCCCAATTCTGTGTGATTTCTCACCTCGCTCAAGGCTGATTTACATTCATATTTTTCCCCCTAATTATTAAAGTTAAACTGAACAATGCAGTAAAACCTTGCATTTTCTCTTTGTCCTGAAATTTCAGTACAGCTTTTAAAGCATGTTCTGCACCAACTATCCCAAAGTCTGCATTTTATGTTAATAGAAGACACTGGGCCAGCCTGCACCAGAGATCTCAGACATGTATTGGCTCCGTACAAGCAGGTTTCACAGCCCCAAGTGCCAGGGGGTGAGTTCTGGAGCAGTACAGCTGCATTTGCTCAGTGTGGAACCAAATCAACTAACCTGGCACTGGGTGCAACACGGAGCCAAACACACCGTTCCATGGATCACTACACGGTGTGCTACAACACTCATTCTGCTTTCCATTGCTCTACTTTGGGAGCCACTATAATGTTCTGCATGGTATAACCATACCCATGAATAGTTTTCAGATGTAACAGATCCCATGAAAGACTTTTCTCTACACTTAAAATATGCAAAACCATACTTTGATATTGCTTACTAAAGAGTACAGGGGTTTGGTTTGAATATGCAGGAGTTTCCCCCTAATCCTGCTGTAACATTGATCATGTATATAATAAAATCTGCTTTTGCCTCAAGACCAGTTTTATACAAATGTGACAAAACACCACCCTTCCCCCATCATTCTTACCATGTTAAAGTAATTACGGATTTTTGTTCCTTTGTCTATATCCCAAACAAAAATATTTCCATCGTGACCCGCCGAAAGCACAATCCTTTGGTCAAAGGGATGGGCCTCCAGGACAAACACTTCATCATCGTGACCCTGGCGTGAAAGCAGAAAAAGAAAGTAATGTTTCTCCACGTATTATCTCCAAACACACTAGAATTCAGTGTGAGGACATCTCAGTTCAGGTGGGCACCCAGGACAGCTCAGTTTACTGGATCTTTAGATGAGAACTGTGTCTATACTTAACATTTCTGTCAGAGGTTTGGCATTAGCACTGCCCACTCTGTAAGTGCCTCAGACTAGAGCTGAGATGGAGAGGGATGGGCAGGAAGGAGAAGTCAGCAGTGAGGACAGCTACAACCCTCTAATCTGGGCACAAATGGTGCCTCCAAAGGGCTCCCTTGCCAGCCAGCAAGCACCAGGGTCTGTCTGGCAGCACTCTGGTCACCAGCTCCTTTCCCCATGGCACATCCTCCTCTCAGTCAGCACAAGGCATGGGACTTCAGGACAAAACACTCCTCATCGGGGGGGGGAAAGAGGATGCAGTTGAGCCTAGAAACAATTTCAGAGTTGACCTAGAACCATTTGGGATTACCCACTGGAGTTTTACTCACGGATAAGCTATGAAGAAGCTGCCCTGTAGATGAGTTCCACACTTTGAGAAGGAAATTGTTGACCGCAGTGATGACAGTGGCATCGTACCTATCCCAAGCCACCATGGTCACCTTCAGTTTAGTCACCTTGTCCTCCCCAGATGCTACATTGTTTCTAGTGAAATTAATGATTTAAAGAAGAAATAAATCAGTAATTACATATGGAAATATATTGCTGTAAATGTTTCTGTAAAGCGTGTTCTGATTTGGTTTGCTTTACCCTGTCATTTTAGTAGCCATATCCAGGACCACACTCTTCCAATCCTGCTGATGATAGTGCCATATTCTTGCTGTCCCATCTCTGCTTCCACTGACAAATCTTAAGCTGTGGAGAGAAAAAAAAAAAAAAGAAAAAAAAAGCCATGAAATTCTGTATCAGGATAAGTCACCATTGTTTTTGGTCTAATACCCACATGCCCATGGTAGACTCTTATTTTCTCATTATCCAGTAGCTTTGCTATGGAGTTTTTCATCCTCAGCAACAGTGGGGGCTTGGTTAAATCCTTGGTTAAATCCTATGGCAAGAATACTCAGGAGCTTGGCAGAGGACTGTCATTCACCTTAGAAAAGGTCACTACAAGCACTTACTTTTAGGTTACTCTGCCACAAACAAGCACGTGTACCCATGTATATGTAGGTGTGTGTGTAGGCTTGCCTTGCTCTACATACACCCACACATAGGTGTGCTTAACAGCTCCTAAAGCATCCATGAGCTGCTGCCAACGGGAACAGGCAGCTCCCAAACGCCAGCAAGCCAGGATCACCAGAAGCCAGAATGCATTTCATCTTTTTTCAACACTTATTCTTTATATTGTTTGTGCATCTCTGATCCAGGGAATGTAATTAGAAGACAGTAAGGTTACAATTTTCATATCAGATATTGTACGGTACAAAAGAGTTTCTATCCCACAACATTAATTACATTTGGTTGCAGCTAGCAGATGGCCTTGGAATGACTTCAATGTCGTAATTCACACAAGCTGCACATTCCCTTTTCAATGACATCAGCAAATCTCTGGAGCAGTTCAGAGCAGCAGCAAAGAAAAAGAAACTGCATGCCAGGAGTCGGGCATAAATTAGAATACATTAACTCAGGGAGAGGGTGAGGACAGCGAAGGGAAATGCCCAAGTTGAACACGAGTAGGTAGCCCTGCCTGTGAAGTTGAAAATGAGTATTTGCATTTTGAATTCCTCTTTGTTTAAACAATTCAGGCATCCAGCAAATGCATTTATCTACATGGCAATGTTCAGGCTATCCATGTCACAGGAATCAGCTTTGCTGGGAAGTTTTAAAAAATCTCCTCAAGTAATACATTCTCCCAGAACGGCCAGCACCTTGAAAGTATTCTCCATTTATACACAGAATTGTGATTCTGTATCTAAGTGACTGTTTCATCTTTTCAGTGATCTCAGTTTTCACATCATGATGCTTGCGACATTTGTTTCATTTTCACTTCTTTATATTGAAATAATAATTATATTAAAATATAAAAAATATAAATATATTAAAAGAAAAAGGAAGCTATTGCTTCTCCATTAAAAGCATCACTGTAGCATATGATTTCCAGAGATTGTGTGACCATTCCCCCTGGCCTTGCCTGGAGGGAACTGTTAGCACCATCACACCAGCACCTTCCCATGGGATTTCACAGGAGTACAGGTGCACTTCTCCTGGCACAGCTACAGCGTGGCTTGGAAGGCTCCTGCTTGCACACATCCCTTACCCCTCTTGCCAAGCAAAATAAGGAATACGAGCAAAAGCTGGCATAAAACCATTCCCATTAGGATGTTGATTGCTAACCAAAGCTTGTCACGCCGCTCTCCAGCCAGCTGTGCTCCACAAGCCTGACACACAGACGTGCCCATAGGCACCTTTGTACATTTCATCACAAGCATCCTGACTTCAGTTGCTATACAAGAGGCAGCATCCTGATGTAGCACAGCTTTAAAAACTGAGAGCTCTGCAGGTTGGAATGGCTCACGTCAGAAATGTTAAGACCAGAGCACTATTACCATGCAAACTAATTAACTGGAAATGAATATATTTGCCTAGAAATTCACCTATTTTCCAGGTATGTCATCAGAGATGAGTAAATTATTATGAATAATAAAGACCACCAATGAAATGATCATCAAGACCCAAAGGTCTTTAGACTGTGCCTCTGTAACTGGTTCTGGAGAGGTGGCAGCAGCCAAGGACCAGGAGTTCAGAGAGGATGGGACGTGCCTGTAGAGTAACTGTTCCACACACTCAGGTCCAGCAACTGCTCAGAGTAATATCTGCAACTCATTGTTAGTCACACAAACCAGCACAGACTCCCATCACCTTCACTCTGGGGAAGGTTGAGATTATCTGATTTAATATCACACTTGGTGATGTTCAGCTCTTGGTGACTCAGCAACGACTGCAAGGAGACACCACAAATCATGGCAGTAACTGCTGGAGTGTTACACAAACCAGGCAAATCCTTGTGGAAGCCAAACAATTGTAACAAGAACACATGTAAAGGAAAGTTTTAATCTCTAATTCAAACAAATTAAGCAGGGGAATTTTACCTACTAAGTAGACTGGATCCAAATTTGGGATGTGAGGATCAACTGCACCTTGACATCCCATCCAAGATCTCTGCTTATTCCTACTTGGAAATAAATCAGGACTTCCCTTTTTCTTTTGTAATTTCAGAGTTCAAAAAATATAAGATGAAGGGTGAGGGTCTGGTTATTCATATCACATTTATCACTCCGGAACATCACAGAAATTGAGCTCTTATGAATTATGAGTGTGTGTATGAAAACAAACATTCTTCCCATATTCTTCAGGACTCTGGCACCAGGAGAGACAACTGGCTTTATTCAACGTGCCCAGAGAGGGCCTGACAGAAGAAATCACTCCCCAAGGAATGAAATCAGATAGTGAAGGGTGGACAGCATTGTGTTACAGCAACATATCAGCAATGTCACATTATTTGGAAAATGTTTTGAAATTATGCTAATCACTGCCTGCTTTCTGCTCCCCAGCTGGTATAAATGATACAGAAAACATATGCAAGAGAAGCAAATTTTAACCAAAAAAACCCAACATATGCATAACCCATCAGCAACACTCAGCTTCCACATGATTCTCATACAGATCATAAGTGAGAGCAGAGTGAAATAATGAAAAAAATAAAACCTCCCAGATACAAAGTAGCTCTAAGAGGTCCTTGTTTTCGTTAGGCACGCTCCTCGTCATTCAGATGCCATTATTGCCTTGATTTCCTTCCAGCTCATTTCTGACAACACCCCAACTTTTATTTCCCCTTTCATGTTCATCTTCTTTGCATAAAGGACTGCCCTGAGTTTGTACAGCCCTTCGGTCAGCATTGCTCAGATGCTAATCTGAGCACATACCTCTTTGGAAGTCAGTGTCACATTCCCATATTCCTTACTACAGAGAGGACAGAGCAGGAGCAGTTGAAAAAGAGGATAATGTGGCTTCCTCATCTGTGCCCCAGTACAGAAACAAGGCAAATATCTCTCTCCTTTGAATGCAACAGCTACCAAAAGAGCTACTGTCATTGCCAGCCTGGCCTCCCCATTGCTTGGTCATCAGCACTGCCCATGGCTGGCAAGCAGATGTGTGACACAGTGGCCATGCCACCCCTTTGCTTCCTGCAGCTCCAGAAGAAAGGATGACCAGAAGTCACTGACTCAAACAAGAGCCACCCACATAAATAAATATATAGATATCCTTATTTTTCATCTTGTTCTAGCAGAACTGAAATGCTTTTTTCCTCCCCTACATTTAACCTGATACTCCAGTTAAGAAAAAGTAAGAAAGAAAAGTACTTGAAAAACCAGATCTCTGATCCCTCTATGACCAATGAATATATTCAGATGTTATTACCACATTACCATGTAAAAGCAGCTCACAAGAGAGACTCCTTCAGTGAAGATCAGACCCCAGCTCCTTGTGGAACTCCTTGTCTGACCATCTGTGTATGTGTAACAGGTCTAACTTTCGCTCAGAACTGCACTTATGAAAATGCTCTTACTCCAGAAGTGACCCTTTCTGTACTTAACAAGGCTACAAAGTAAGACACTCTTACACAAACGGATCCCAAATTTGGTTTCCAATTTGATCAGGTTAAAAAAATAAAAAGCAAAAGCACAGTTACAGCCTGTTTCTGTTGTGACAGCAGAGGACAGCAAGTCCAAGCTCATGGATATCACACATATCTTGCAATATGTATTAATTAATTTGTCTAAGATTTTTCAGAGCTCGTTTGGTCCTGTTCTACCAAATCTTCTCTGCAAAGTTATTTGGAAAATTAAACACCATGCTTCTCATGTCAAAATCCCAGGACAGCCACTCACCTGTCGCCATTGTTACAGAACTGGACTGCAACCACTTTGTCCTAAATGGGAGGGAGGAAAAAACCAGCATTAAGTGTTTTTGTAAGCTGAAACACTCATCCAAAACGATCTTAATGATGATAATCAAGTGTCCAACTTGGGAATTTTTCAGGAGTGGGCTGACAGTGGTCTGTTGTATTAAGAAGAGCAGACTTTCAAAAGTTAAAGGAATTACAGTTTATTCCAAACCTGAACTGCTGAATATAGAAAATATCTTTTTCTTTTGCGAGCAAAACACTTGTGAGATTTGTGGCTCAGAGCTCTGAGACTTAAATGTGAGAGCCTGGACTCCAAACTGAAGACCTCAGCCTTAACCCATAAAATATTGTTAAGGTGGGCAGCTGGGCTATTCAGATATTCAAAGATAAACGCTCCAATCTCCTCACAAGTGATAACCCTATCAGTGTTGCTATAAGCTTTGCCTTCCTGATACATTTTTTACCGTGCACATAATAAATAATGCAATCATCACCTGCTCCCAGTAACAACCAAGCAATGAAGGAAGATTTTATACTGTTCTAGTGATGCTTCTTCATGGGGTTTCATTAAACCCCGACATTCAACCATTTTAATAAAAGCTATCAAGACTCAAACTTGAAAACTAACATCGAAAGTCACCATACAAATATTTAAAATAGTTTTCATTTTTATGAGAACCCCCCTGCATTACCTGAGAAAGGATGCTTTAAGCTTGCTTGATTTTCTAAATGAAATTACCATCATGACCCAAAGTCTGACTGCTCGCTCTAAAACCAGAATTACTTTGGTTTTCCTTGTTGTGTGGATTTGTGGTCACAAGTGAAGTTCAATACTCAACAGTAAATTTAACAGGAAAAGTGACATTCTGCATGAAAACTGCTTTAATTCCTCCTTCTAACACAGACTTTCTTCAAGAATATGGGAAAATCACCTCATGCCTCAGCCTCCTGGGGGACTGAAATACACAAAGCCTATTTTGCACCCATCTCCTGCCTCTGAGGAATTTAAAAATAAACATACCACAGATTTCCAGGCATTTAAACACCACACTGTTGAGAGCCAACTAAACTCTAGAGACACCAAATTGAGTAGGACGTACAAAACCCAAGTTCCTGAAATAAGGAAAAGCAGGGAACAAGAAGATTTGCTTTCTGATTCATCTCTTACCGTGTGAGATTCCAACTCAGCCATTTTCTCCGGAGTTTCCGAGCCCAAATAATAAATCCTTATCACATGGTCAGTGCTACCTGTTGCAATGAACATGCCACCTAAGAAAGACAGTGTTTGTTGTGAGGAGAAAAGCCATGCAAGGAACAACTCATTTCACTTACTGCTTTATGGTCAAAGCAGCCAACTACACCTTTAAACTGAAGATGTCAATTAATTAAAACGTACATCCCGAACAAAGTTAACTTCTCCCTTGATCTGTATTTTCTCAGACTGTATCTGCTTTAGCACAGCTATGAGCTCTGCAATATTTTCCAGCTGCAAACCTTTCTCCCCAAAGGAAGGGAATATTGCAAGTTACAACATTCATACAGCAAACCCCTCTGCTTCCCCTCAGAAATTATCACAGTGCTCCCCACGAGCCTGTGCAGGAAGATTAGATGGGGAATAGTTCAATATCCCCCCTGGATAAGAAAATTCTTGCTTAATTTGGAGTCAGTGATTAAGCTATTTCTTCTAACGTTTGTTCTATTTACAGTATTGCACAGAAAGGGCACTGCTGTGTAGTTTATGGCAGTGAAAAGGTTTTAGTAAGATTGGGATTTCTGGGTTTAAGAAAGGAATGTTGGCAAGGCTCACATGGCTCTAGAACAGATAGCAAAAATTGATGAGAAATTACATAATTTTGCTTGTAACAATCACTATTGAGAATTCAAAGCTGCAACAGAGGATGTCAGTTAAGCTGATATTTTCAAACACACCGAATTGATCCTCCTAGAACTTGGCCAAATTTGGAAGATCAGCAAAGTGTAACCTCTCAGCAGAGGCCACCCGTTTGCCAGATTTCAAGAACTCTTCACTCAAAAACTTGAAAAATGGAAGCTTAAAAGGATGTTACAAAGAAAAAGCTCTAATGTGCAAAACAAGAGTCTGAAAGTCTTCCTTGGTGGTGGTCAAGACATTTTAGCTTAAATTATAGGAAGGGAAAAAAAAGCAGCTTGAGGCAGATTTCAATTTTAACCAATCACAATTTGAGAGTGCTGGAATTAACTGAAAAAGGGTTTGATACCATTTGCATTTAAAAAGAAGTAACAGTCCTATCACCAAAGGAATTGTAGGCTATAAAATACTTCCAGCTACCTCCCAACGCATACGTACCCGAACTGAACGATGAACAAGATATCTGAACCCCAGGCCTTGACCTCTCTGCAAACTTTACAGGGCGATCCCTAAAAGCAACAACACAACATTTTTACCTTTCATTGCTTTTTTTTCTCCAATGCCATTCAACCAGATCAGTGCACTGCAGCTCAGCAGGTTAAGGTCAATATGCTCATCTTAAATCTCTTTATTTCAGAATTCTCACCTAAGTTTTCTAGAACTTATTCTTCATTGTGGGAATTTTCTTCCTTAGTTTAGTATGGAAACTGTAATTTTCTAAATTGAAAAGACTATTTAACTTAGTTATCAAGTTATTCACCAATTCTACTCTATTTAAAACAGGACCTGGCATTCACTAATAGCATTTACTCCCTGTTAGTATGGGTTTGATGCCACTGATATACGTGTGGCGTTCTGATTAAAAGCAAAGAAATTCCTCTGCCTGCACATTTTGGACAAGGATTTAGTCTTAAACATAAAAGCTGGAAGTTATTCCACAACACTGGCTTGCAAAGCACAAAACCCAGAAAAAACAGCCCTCATCTCTGCCTCCCCATGGACTCCCCAAAACACCTAAGAAAGCCCTCCCTGCTCCACACAGCGTGCCTAGGGGAGAACATACCCCAAGAAACTTCTTTAATGAGAAAGAACCTGCCATTATTTGATTATCTCAGCACTCCTCCCCATGCTAAAACTCAAAATCAACTCGTCCTTTATTTAAGATAATTGTAAGTATCTAAACAGGCTTACTTAAATTTCATGGTGTTAGCATGCCACTGCCAGAAACAGATTGTTCCGTCAGCACCAGTAGAAGTGAGGTATCGTGTTGTCCCTTTCCTTGCTGGAGAGAACTAAAAATAAAGTTGTAACAGTTAAACCCAAGGCTGATTTCTTGCTCCTGCACACGCTGGAAACTTGTAAATAGACATTGACCAGAATCTTTTTCATTTCCCCCTAGGAGTACAGAGAGCAGCATCAGGAATGAGCACAGTCCGAACTTCCATAAAAATAAAGTGGAAGAATGGAAAATACCTACATTTTGACAGGCAAGTCTTTGTTTTGACTACACAAGAGTTAGCAAATCGGAGAAATGAAACAAGCCCAGACCCTCTTAATGGGGCAACAAGATGAAGAAATACTCATCTCTAGGACAGAACTGGATCAAGCATGTTAACAAACCCAAAAATGATTCCCAACGAAGACCAGCAGCACAGTAGGACCCTCCTGAACCTCTCCTCTTCCTCCCTAAGGAGTAGGAAAGCTTTTCATCCTGAAGTCTCTCATTTTAATTTCTTAACTGCAGCAATAACTTTAATCCTCTGACTTTGATAAAGGGATCAAGCACTGTTTCTTTAAAAAGCCACAATTGATTGCGATTATTTTTTTAATTCCCAGAGTTTTACACAAAGCTTGTGAGGGACGTATAGAAACAAATAATGTATAAACAAATGTATAAATTGCACATGTATAATGTATAAACAAATAATACACAAAACACAAAATTGGGTTGAAAACTCTGTCTCCAAAACAATCCCCTGAAAGAAAGCAACTCGTGGCAGAGTTGAAAATCAGATGAAACTGGAAGTGTAGGCAAGAGGGGGAGAAATGAGACTCCCAGGGGCTACTGGCATGCTGGAGAAGACTGTGATGAATCAAAGGCAGGAAGGCTCCAGAAGAGTGGGGTCTGGAGCCAAACATCCCTGCTCATTCTCCCCTCTATGTGCACAACCTGCCAAATCGCAGGCACTGCCTTTTTTATCCTGCAATTTTGTTTTGTTGGAGGTTTCTGCCTGGCTGTTGTGGTTTTTTTTAAAGCAATAAACTGCAAATTACTAGCCATTATTGACTGTGCCACCACTCGAGAACATTTTTTTCCTGCTCTGCTATTGCTCACTGGGCACACAACTGAAGCTACTGATCCTCTGTGAACCCTGATCTGTGCTGTACTGGGGCTGCTCCAGCGTCTATGGAGGCTACAACAACCAGAACAACCTCTTACAATACAGGCTAAGATAACGAGCAAATAAGAAATGTGGAGTAAGGCTTTTTAGCTGGCAGTATTCCTCTGAAAAATAAATGTTCTCTCTGAACAAATCACTGCTGGGTCAGTCACTGTGCAAGGGCTGTCACTGAAGACACCAGCCACTCTCCCTGGCTCAGCTGGTTGATTCGATGCTCCTGGTGACCATCCATTTGCTAAATCTAAGGAAAAAACAATGGGACCACGTAAAGGCAGCTGGAGCAACAACACCCTTGAGTTGGGGCAAATCTGCACTGCCAAGCAGAGGTTAAAAGAAGTTTTATCCCCGACTGCTAATTCACATCTCTTATTACCGTTTTAATTCAAAAATTTAGGAAAAAAAAAGGTCCTTCCTTACCTGTATGGAAGTAATGGAAGCTGAATGGCCCTGCAGCACTGCAACTGGGGCACAGGTTCGAAGACACCAGACTCGGACCACTTTATCACAGCTGCCTGCAGCCAGCAGCGTGTTCTCGTAGTTGACGGCCATGTCCGAAATCTCAGCCGAGTGTCCTCGCAGTGTGGAGAGCAGGCGCCCGTCATCTGTAGCCCAGATTTTGACCAAACAATCATCTGACCCCTAATGCCACACAAAAATTTCCAAAGATTATATAAAATCATGTGTTGTGTGTACATAACAAGCAGGCACACTGCAGGTGAACATCACTGAGCCATGAAGGAGACTGAGAGGAGACCTTATTGCCCTCTACAACTACCTAAAGGGAGGTTGTAGTGAGGCTGGTGTTGGTCTCTTCTCCCCAATTGCTGATGACAGGACGAGAGGAAATGGCCTCAAGTTCCATCAGGGGAAGTTTAGGTTGGAGATTAGGAAGAAGTTCTTTACTGAGAGGGTGGTTGAGCACTGGAATGGGCTGCCCAGGGAGGTGGTGGAGTCCCCGTCCCTGGGGGTGTTCAAAAAACGGGTTGATGAGGCACTTGAGGCCATGGTCTGATGGTCTGATGGTTAGGAATGTGATGGGATAAAGGTTGGACTTGATGACCCTGGAGGTCCCTTCCAACCAGAATGATTCTATGATTCTATGAACCTGCCAGGAGAGCAACTTCAGAGGGACCCCAGAGGCACAGAGCCTGGGGATCACCTTGTGGGGTCAGGGATTTACATCTTTGTAAAACAGAAGCCACTGTTGTGTGCTTCATCCTAGGATTACCACTGCTGATGTAACTCCTGATGTACAGTGGTACATTTGTACTCCTTGTTGTCCAGTTGTACTCCTGATGCACAGATGTACAACTCACTGATGTGCAGTTCAGTAATAATTAAGGTCAATTTAAGAAGATAAATGTTTCATTGCATACTCCCCAAAGACACATTGATCTGTGTGAGCTGCAGCAAGCCAACAGTAAAATCGAAGTGACCCTAAGACTTAAGCTCTAAGGAAAGAGAGCACTTAAGCAGCTGAGGGATCTCAGAGCCTTGGACCTCCTGGATCTGTAAGGCAGCTGCACCGTGAGGTTCAACTTCTGCTAACAGAAGAAAGTTGAACCACTCAAAGAGAGAAACTGTGCAGAGATGTGCAATGGCGATGCTGTGCCAGTGAGAATGCAGCTCAGGACAGGACACGATTCAAAAGCTTATCCAACGCAGCAGCTATATCATTTCATACTCAATCCCAATATTGCCAAGGATTTTTAGACAATTCACAGACCTTCCCACTATCCAGCTACAACACACAATACTAATACCAGTGGCACTTGATATTCAAGAACACAATAAAACTAACTGCAATATCAACATCATTTGACTTTAAATTACATTTTATTAACTGCAGCTAATTTTGAACACAAATCACTTTCAGCTCTTCATATAACTGCGGATGGGAAAGATTTCTTCATGGAGTAAACAAAAATAGAAAGGCCCTCACTATGACCCATGGCAATTATCATTAACAACACCTCTACTTGACCAATTTATAATGAGTGGAGAAGCTAGCAAGAAGACAAAGACAATAATTAGCCTGCCAGGTAATCTGTTTCAAAACACCTATTATTAAGAGACAAGGGCAAAGACAAGGCAGGGATTAACATTAACAGTTACAAGACACATTATTAATTCGAAAAAATCTGCTAATTTTAAATATGCATAATAAAAGCAAGGGCAGTATCACAGAAATGCATGCTCATATATTCTGGAGAGAAACTTAAAATACTATTCATATATTCACTGACATACTACAAAGACTAGGAAGAAAATTCAGTAGAGAAGTACCCCACAGATGAAGTTCATGAGGTCTTCTGTTTATCATCAAGCTTTCACTGAAATGCAAGGAAAGGATTGCCAGCTTTCCCCAGGTTGTTGAAAGGTAAAATGTAGTTCTAAAAAAAGTGTCAAGATGTAACCTGCATGTAAATTAATTCCGAATCCCAGAATACTGCAGGTCCATTCAGCAAGAAAGATGATAAATAAGGAAAAATGAGCCCGTGTTTCAGGTGAGAGTTGCAAGCTCTGGACTGGAACAACCCAGCTGCAAGGCTCTACATGAGGAAGCAAAGTTTCAGTCTACTGGAGCCATGAGCAATTCTAAAACACCAACTAAGTGAAAAGTGAAAACCAGCATAGAAATAGATGGATTTTCCATATATTTAAAGATTTTTCTTCCCTTCTTTTCTGGAAGCCGTGTCTGCATCTCAATTAGTAACTAAGAGGCTGTTGAGGGTCTCCAGAAAGAAAGAAATCAAACCAAGCAAAGCAAGCTTCCAAGAAAAGTATAATTTTTAAACTTACTGTAAAAATTCTTCTCCCACTGCGATCAAAGGCTATACAATAAACAGATGATAGGTGCCCCAAGATCCTCTTATGCATCTTCATGTGTTGGTAGGTGGACGTTGGGAACAAGTGGCTGAAGCGTCCACATCCAGTTAATTGCCTGGCAGAAATTATATTTACTGGGAGAGAAAAACAAAACAAAAAGAAAACTAAGATGGGGATTTTGTTCAGAACTCAAAGTAAATAAATATTACATCAAATATCATGTTTGAATAAGAAATAAGTGGCACTGATGGGAAAGGTCTCAGTCTGCAACAATAAAATATTTCACATTGAAATCTAAATGCACAAAAACAACGTGTGAAAAAAGCACTGTTAGCAGCTCCACTGATGAATCTTTTCACTAGACAAGAAAAGGAGAAAAAGGCACAGATGTGCAAAGGCTGGGACATCCCCAAACACTGACCACCACAGCTGCAGAATACAGAGATCCTAATCATAACCTTCGGATTGATGCATGATTTGAGATCCTTCGAGGGGTTTCATTTTACCTACCCTAATTTATACCACTCGAACTTTTGATTTTAATATTTTGAGAGGTTTTTTCAATGGCACTTAAAGCTCTACCATTGCCATGCTGGAGGGGTTTGTTGAGTCTCTGCGATAGCGGCTCCCTGACGAAACTCCTTATCTTGCCTGCTGCACATTGAAGTAGGTTGGGCTTCACAGGAGTGGTGTGAAGCTCTTCAGTGCCTTTCAATCCTTAGTCTAAAAGCATAGTGAACAACTCGACCCATTTTCTTAATTGTATCATCCTATCATTGCCTATCTACACAATAAAAGATTATGGAATAGGTTAAAAAATAAATCTACAGAGTCAAGAAGCATTTCAGAGGGTTACTCACCCGTGACACACGTCTGGGCATTTATAGGGTTTAAGTGTTCATACACAAGCAGAGAGATAAACAGGCAAGGAAAATAAATTGTTTCCAGATTTCCAGAAAGTGTTTTTGTTTCTCAGTTTTGTGCTCTGAAATTCAGACTGTTTTTAATCACTCGATGCAAATGAAACACTACATGTGGGGAAAAAAAATGCATGAAAGGTGTAGATGCTTGCAAAGCCATCAGGCTGCCAGGGTGACCTCACCTTCAGTCAATATTTGTTTTTCATGCAAAAACACATATTCAGCAGTACAAAAAAAAAAAAAGCAAAACACACTAAACCAAGTTAACTTACTATCTGCCAACTATTCAGTTGATACCTGATACTATCCAGGAACTGTTAAATGAAACCATCTCCCCTTGCAAGTACAAATCAGATCTTTCACCCTTTTCCCCCAACTCTTACAGGAGGGCACATGATCCTGCAGTGATACACACTGTAAAAAGGTGCTGTCAGGTCTGTCTACACATTATTTTATTTATTATTTAAGCATGCCAGCATAAAAGCTGCGTTCTTAAAAATATTACACCTCCCTCTGCCCCACTCTGTGGCCACTGTTATGCCAACACAGAGATGCAGTCTCTTAGCAATACGGTAATTCTGCTGTGTCTTTCAATGCTTAAATCATTTAAATACATAATGACAGTGTATCTGCCTTTAAATGATTTCAAATGGCTTTGAACAGGGTTTTTTTTTAACCACACAAAGAAATGTGTGAATCAAAAAGGTACACTCACACTTCAAAATATTTCAAATAATCACAAAATCCTTTGTCTACTCCTTTTCCTTCTGAAAGTTTACCTCTGCTGTTTGTTGTAGATCACACGAAGGGAACACTAAAAGGTATAATGAATAAATCAGGCACTTCACTCACAGCCTCTCACTTGGCTCTCTGCCCCCAACTTTTCTGGTCGATTCCCACACTTGCAATCAGTTCAGCTTCAGAGGATGTGAGAGTAATTTCACTTTTTTTCCTGTTTATTTCCCTATTTGCACAGTGGGGACAAGACTCCTTCATCTCCCATGGGTTATAAAAGAAAAAGCACTGCTTATGAAATGCTTCAATCCCATGTTTCAGAGACATGCAGAACTATTGCTGTGCCACAAGGAACACCACCTTTATCAACAAGAACTACTGAGTACTGAGCATATCTGATCCTCACTGGAAAAATGCCCCAGGTGTACCAGGAGTGTATGCCACACACACAAAGCTGTCATTGAGATTTTTGCCTTCCCACACTTCATAAACTACCACTGCCCTCAAAGGAACAGCCAAGCAAAAACCCCCCATGAAACAAAACAAACATCCCCAATTCCAGTTCTCTATTTTTTTGGTAGAAGATTAATACACAATATCCAAATAGAGAATTGCACACAAAGCCCTGTGAAGTTTGCTTTCTTCAGTACAATGAAGTTTTTGTACTCATAAAACCTAAAAGCATTAAAAAACCCCTGATTTAGCAACACAGTAGCCCTACAAACTCTTAGCAACCTATCTGGTTAGCTGCTGTGCTCCCTGCCATACCAAAGCTGCCAGGTCTACCCTCTCACCAGATCCTGCCAGGAAAAACTTCCCAAACTGCATTGATGTTATTTCACATAAAAAGTGAGACCATCCAGTCTTCTTATTAAGAAAAGTAAGTTAGTTTTGCCCACAAAGAGAAAAGCTGCCTTCTCAGATGAAGTTCTTCGAGCTGCTGCAATGAGTGCTCCCTGCTGATGCTGCCAGGAGAGGTGGGCTCCCCTCCCACAGCTCCCAGCCCAGCACCAGCACAGCCAGCTCTGGGCACACTGGTGAAAGGTCTGGCTTACAGATGCATGCTCGTGCCTTCTCGAAGCACCAACCTGCAGTTCTGGCTGAGGGTGACAAGGGAAAAGGCATCCTTGGTCCTCAAGGATCACCCCTTCAGGACAATTAGAGTCCATTCTACTAGAGATAACAGCAGAAACCCTAGCAAGAAAGCTCACCTAGGAAGGATAAAACCAAAACCTGGCAGCAATAACCTACCAGTGAAAACAGAAACTCAAAATCAATCACCAAACGTCACAAATCTCAAAGTTGAGTCCCAACTTCAGAAGGAATTGAAACATTTCTGCGTGGCCAAAGCCACCCGGCTGCAGCAGCTTCCAAACTGCTTGGATCCCTCCCTACAAACCCTTGCCTCAGTCCCTTTCTTTGCAAGCAGAAATAGAAAACAGAGTATGGGTACAAACATGTGTTTTAAGAAGAGTTTCTCCAGTATTAAGGATAATGACTTCACACCATACCATTTCACCTCTTGAAATCAGCTCTACAACCTCACAATGGTGGTGAGCAAGCTGGGACCTCCTCGTAGCGCCTGGTCAGGCACAAGGGTCGTGTGCTACTCACAGTCTGAAGAAGTCTGGATTTCATAAGGACACTGAGAAACAAACAGTTGGCTCCCACACACGAGGTATCTTCTCAGAGAGTGGATGTGTGGCCACAGAGACAACCAGACCCAGTAACAGCACCAGCAGAACAAAGTGTTCCAGGTTCCGTGGCTGCTGAGCTCCTGGAACTCCTCTACAGCATAGGAGCAGCATTGATTTCCTGGCCTCATCTGAGCAGTGCCACTCAGCAGGCTGAAGGTAGCTGGATCACAAACTGCTTACTCATGAGCCTGTGCTGTGAACCTTACGAACCCAAATCTCGTGTTACTTTCACTGACGAGTTACCCACACAGAGCTTTTCACACCCAGGTTAAAATGGCTCTAGAGAGGGAAAACAACCTCCTTTCTAATGTGCTTTGTATTGCCTGCAAGAAAAAAAGTCTCTGACAAAACCCAAGCCAGGTTTATCACATGCAAATAACTCCCTTTGCTGAGGATCTGCATGTCCCATCTCTTAATCTTCTGACTGGAAGAGCACAAAGGGAGTCCTAAACATCCCACTACTGCAAAACCTGTGAAGAAACCATCTCAAAGACCATCCTCCCCACATTCCCTGTGCTATCCTGTCAGCAGCAGAGAGCTGTGACAGCATTTCCCCTTCCTCTCCTCCCCCAGCAGATCACCACAGACCTCCAAGACCCAGCACACAAACCCACGTTCCTGAGAACTCCTCCCACATGTCAGCACTTTCTCAGAGATTCCCCCAGCCCAGAAGATTCCCAGCTTGGCACAAACACGCTGGAAAAAGGCAACACCAATTCCTTGCTCCAGTTCTACTTGTGCACGACCTTTTGTTTTGAAGTACAGATCACAAGGTCCCACCCCAACCCCATCCAGAAAACCCCTGCAGGTACCACCTCCTCCAGCTGGGAGGGCAACCATGAGCAATCCCATTCTTGCAGCAGAAAAATACCTTTATGGTGGCAAGCCTAAACCTTTACCACTGGAAGGGAAAGGATACAAGAGTACTTTTAGCTGCTTGTTCTGTACCTTATTTACCTGTCTACACAGGCAATTACACAATCATTTCATCTCGCTCACGAACACACGTATTATGGGAGTCTATCACTTCAGCCCAACTACTTCAGCAAGTAATTCCAGAAAACTCCATCTGACTAAGCCAGCACAGTATGGGAAGTCTCAATCATGCTGAAATACTGAAGAGGTTGAGCAGACTTCTTCATCTTGTACTTTAGAACAACACACACACACTACAGCATCTGTGGCTGCCACCACTCCCCAGAAAAAAACACCATTTTGCACACACAGGAGAATTTTGGGACTTCTACTTCAGGATTAACAATGGGGAATCCCAAACCTAAACTCCTGCCTCCTGTACAGCTTAAGGAATCACCTTTCATTTTAATCTTCATACACATTTTCCTCTCTCACCAGTAGTTTATATACCTGCACCAAGGAGGGCCGTGTTCTTCCAGGAACCAACACTTATAATTCATTCCGGGCTATAAAAGACCCCTGTCCACATCACACCTTTGCATTTCTTAAATAAAAATTCCTAGAAAAATACCAAACCCAACAAATCATTCTGTTCTCTAAGTCACCAAACAGTCACCAAGCAAGCAGAACTGATCTCTGTCACGATGGCCATGACAAATGCTGAGGTCCAATCTGCTGCTGTGGTTCATCAATGCCACCCATATCCCAAACCCAGACAGTCTGATTCTCCTCTTACTAAAGCCATGACACAGAAGCCCTTATAGAAATCCAACCATACGAGCTGAGTGTGTGCAGTACATTTATGACCTAGCCTGTTAGCAATCCAGCAGCCCAACTGCTAACAAAAAAGGTAACTGCAGAACCAGGCTAAAAGAACAAATACACAGATATCTGCAGAAGTGACCGTGCTCGTATAAGGAAATAGTTTTCTTTTTTAATGCCCACAGTGTGACTCACAAAGCAGGAAAAGTACTAATGCAATAGCTCCTTATGAACTGGTTCCAGGCAAACATCCATTTCTTTTCCATACAGAAGACCCATAATTACCTCTGCCAGCCCGTCACACCGCTGCCACAGCACCACAGCCCCTATGCAAAGCGTGCTATCGATTCCAACCACAAACAGCCCGGCCCAGGCACTTCCCTGTCTGACAAAGATTAATTTTTAGTAATGAGAGAGAAAGTGCAGAAGCACAAACAGAGGAACAGAAGGCTGTCGTCATCATCCCTGCATCTCCAAAGCCACGGGAGAAACGGACGTGAATGGATTCCCTCACCAACCAGGGAAAGTCTATACGTTTGCACAAACACACAGAAATCCAGATAAAATACCCCAAAAAGAACACAAATCATGACCCACACAGCTTATATTTATGGCTGCAAGAATCAAATCGCTTTGCTATAAAAATCATTAAGGAAAGTTCAGACCATACAAGAAAAATACTTTTCAGCTTAAGCACAACAGAGCAGCTCTTTGATGATAAGAAACTGGATGCCCACATGTGTCAGGGTTTCTTACAAGTTCTTCATCCAACTGAAGCTGAAGGAACACAAACGCTGCTTTGGTGATTACTTCCTTTACAGAGAGGGATGTTGCAAGCAGTCTGTTTTCTGTCATAATCAAACTAAAATGAATTCTGGAGTCAAAGAAGTTCTCTGGGAGCCAGGCGCTTTGTTCTGGCTAAGATTCCCAAATGGAAAGATTGTCTACATGTTCCTGTGACCATGCCTGTTCAGTCTTGCAATGCATATGGATGTATTACGTAGGGGTATCATAAGAAAATACTCAAGCACGCTGCCCTCCAAACAGGAAGGTCACATGCAAAGTTTCTCAATGTGGCCACAGTGTTTTTAACACGCAGACACACATTATGGAAGATCCAAGCTTGAATAATACAAAAAGGGTTATTCTATTGTCAGTGAGAAAGCCATTTTAACCTAACTCGTGGTGAAATGTCCAAAAAAAAGCCATTAATGCAAACCCATGGTAGTGTTTCCATCAGTAACCCACAGCTGGAACAGTAATGAAAATACAAAGGAGAAAAAAGCAGCTTATGTCTGTTTCAAAACTCACCCACGTTTGGTGGCTTCCCGTAATTTACAGGTAGTTCTGGAGGACGGCCCCTGTGAAGAGCTGCAAACGCAGATCCTTTCCATAGCGTGTGCCTGAAGTCTGGACCAGACATGGAAGTGGAGATGGACAGTGGGTTAGTGAAACAATCAGTCAAACCGGGACCAACCGGTCCATTCTGCTGAGAACCAAGAGCATCAAGCACTGCTCCCAGCACCCCAAGAGAAGATTTGTCTTTTTAAACAGTTTGTTAGAGACCCAGCGCTTGAAGAAGACTGCTACTCTGCCTCTGGTTCCCAAGCAATGTGACTGCAAATGGTTATTTTTGCTCCGTTTTGGTGAACAGGGAGTCTAAATTGATGGAAAGGAGAACAAAACAAGTGGGTGCCCTTTGTATCGAGGCAAGACTCAACTCTGCTATATTTTCCCTCCTTCTGCAATCCCAACACATACAGGAGCTGTATGAACTGTACATTGGAGAGTACACACACATGCACACATTTGCTCGCTGGAAGTGGGAGAAGTGAGATTTTTTTTTTTCCATAGATCTGGTTTCCTGCAATTGGTGGCAATATGCCCTCCTTTCAGCCTCTCCCCTGCACCCCATCCCCCCAGAAAACATTGTTTTTAAAATGAAGACTGTTTTCTTTAAAGACTCTCCAGCTCTCTGCTGCCAACTGGCCTCCAAGAGCCTTCTCTCCAGAACAATAGTGATTTTTCTGAGACTGTTCAGACTGCCTCAGAAATTAGACCTGGACTTCTTCCATTTCTGGCCATCTGGAAAGAGAGAAACGAGCTGAAACAGAAGGATAGTGCCCCGGATCGGTGGGTCTGCGTATCACCAGCTAGATCTTTGAATATGAAGTATACAAGCTTCTGTGACTCAAATCAACTCCTGAGAAAACCTTCTGATTAAAACCCAGACTTCACTGCAGAATATTCCAGTGATACACATTAAAAACAGCACTCGTACTTTCTAAAATAGATTAAACCAGCTATAAATACTAACGGTGAATGGAAACTTTGTGCTGATACACAACAGGGAGGGAGGGGTGTGTGGAAATCCATCTACGTCACCTCTGAAAAAGGTTTGCTGTTTCATTTCAGTGTGTGTGGTTCACACCCCAAATGGCACAATGTCACAGCACCTTCTTCTGAAGGGGAAAAAACCCCACCATAAATCCAGCAGAAATCTCTTTGCAATAAATTTGCCCCACGGTTTAGGAAGCACCACATCTTTCAGTGCTTCCTCTAGCTTCCATCCCCTAATTCACCTAAGAAACTTCTGTTTCCTTCCACAAAAATGTTTATTTTCTCCCTATATTTTGTTGTTGTTTTCTTCTAAGATGCAAACCGAATGGGAAATGGAAGAATGTTTCTCCACAGGCCTCCCTGCAAACCTGAAATTCCCCCTCCAAATACAGCAAAGCTTAAGCAAAACAAGACTTGGCCCAAAAATATTGTGTAAGGAAATGTGTTTGCCAACAGCACATCCCTCCAGGTGACATCCAGTGGCTCAGCAGAACACTATGGTCCTCGTTAGCATCCTGTGACTGCACAGGATGCAGTAATTAAGTGCCCAAGTGCCACTGAAACAGGAAGGTCCTGCTCTCCATCCCTCCTCCTCTCCCAGACGGATGCTCCCACTGCCTGTGTCACTCCCAGCACTCTGATCCTTCCCTCAGCTAATTTAATGCACAATGACAGCAGTAACGAATTTTGCAATATTTTAGCTCTCTGAATCAGCACATCACAGGATCAAACAAGTTCTGGTTCCTACCGAGAGGAAGTGGCAGGGGCATGGAGTGAGGAGGGAAGGGAGGAACCACGCTTTTCAATAGCAGATGGCACTCAGCTCTGTTTAGTCCTAACACAAAACTGTGCTCTCGGGATCATTATCTCAAGCAGAGCAGTTTTCAAAGGACTAGGACTGGTGCTCTATTCATGGAAGGAACAGGGCTTTCGTGCAAATTAACTTTAAGCCAGGACAAGCAAGAATTATCCCTGAAGAATCAGTCTCACCTCCTCCCACCCTCTGAATGCCGCCCCCAGTGTGACCCTGCCCTTCAAGCTGACACATCTGCCTGGGAATCAAATAACGGAACAAATGGAACGAAACAGCCTGAAAAATATACAGGCTGCTGGGCTGGGTTAGGCACAGACGTGTGGAAATGAAAAGCATGGCTGTATTTCAGAAGGGTGAAATCTCTGATCCAGTCCATCACATCATTTATACAAACACTGGTCCAACACACTGAGGGGAGGAGTAAGCAACAGGATCAGGGAGCTGTGGGCAAGAGCTGCCTCAGATGGCATTTGCAGCCCAAGCAAGGCAGGAGAAGCAGGGCCAGCAGCAACTGCACATTAGCAAGACTGTGACAAGAAAGCAGGAGCTGACAAGCACAGAAAACAAAGCGGGGTTCAGGCAAACACACAGGGATGCCACAGTATGAACCTAGACAGAAGAGGTTTGGATCGTTAACATCAAATTCAATCACACACAAATTGAGCATCTTACCTTTTGCTGCCCTCAACAGAGACTGGCGCCCAACACCCAGCAAGGTCTGCACGCCCAGGACACTCTGGGGGATCTCCTTGTCTAACAGGGGTCCCAGTCTCTCACAGATCCTCAGGAGATAATCTGGGGGGATGTGCGCATTGACAGCCACCTAAACGCACAAACAATGCAGATGCTTGAGAACTGCTTTATTCTTTCTTCTGTGCATATTTATTTGCTTGATTCAAGCGTTAAATAGTTATTGAAAGCAAGCCTCAAACCCCTGAACACTCCTCAAAATTCATTATAGCAAAGATGGCTTTTCAAGTGACACTTGACCAAGTCAGAGCAGGGCTTGCGAGTGGTTGTAGCTACAGCTGGAATTCAGGATATCCCTTAATAAACAAAAGTACCTGAAAGTCAGAGTTCCCAGGGCAGTACTCTGAGCAAACAAAGTATTGCCTGGGGACTTCTTTAAGGCCTTCTCTTACCCTTCAGCTCATTCTTTCCACCATTCTTGTGGAACAGCCTTGCCAGACACATCACTGAGAAGCACATGTGCTACAGCATGAAAACCCTCAGCATGATCCCAAAAGCAATGCCCAGTGCCCAGTTTTCAGCTCCTGGCAGTGGGTGTCTGTAAGACCCACACATGGAGGCTCCTGATGTGTCACATCAGGACAACGTTCTCCTCTTTCCCTTTGGACAGAGACTGTTTTCTATGCAGAGACAACCGTTTTCCAACAGTCTGCTCAAACAGCCAATAAACTGAGCCTCATTACCCAGCATGTCCTGCACTCGCCCGACTTCTGCTGTGTTTACCAGCTGGCACCAAAAACTCAACATCGGAGCTTATTTAGCTCCTCCAACACAAGACACAGAGCCACATCCATCTTCTTTTTATAAACCAACAGCTGAGTAAGAGCTTGCTGGGCTCTTAAGCACCTGTGATTGACAACAGAAAAACAGCTGGATTAGAGCTATTGACAACTTCTGTGTCTGTCGCAAGATTATGAAGACAGACATCGCCATAAACCGGTTTTTTGTTTTACCAAGCAACAAACTAATGCCAAATAATACTAAAGCTGACCTGAAAGGGCCAGAGCAGTGCTCATTGTGAGGAAATAATAGCAGGCATGTGCCCGTGCACACCCCTCGCTCCCTACATGACCACTTCAAAGGTCCGGTCACGGGCCAACACCAGCAGCAGGGCTGGGAGCGCTCCCTGCCCGTGCAGTTCCCTCCCGGCGGGGCAGGGCAAGTTTTTGTACAGCTGCAGTGAGCCAGAATGACCCCTGAGCCTGGCTGAAACCACCACCGAGCTCCCCTCTGCATCAGCTCCGGTGCCCACCCACCGCGGAGGGAGCAGCTTCAGCTCCCCTGGCTGGGAGCGCTCACCCGGCATGGGAAGGAAAGGTTTGGTAAAGCTGATGGTGATTCAGAGCTGGTGGGAAGCAGGGAGCAGGACCACTGCTCCATCAGTGGAGCACCACCAGCTATCCTGCCCACCCAGACCCCATGGGCATGCCCGGCACCTGCCCCAGCGCTCCGGAGGGAGCGGCACCCATTGGGAAGGAGGAGAAGGTGCTCAGAACTGCTGCCAAGACATCGTTCATGGAACCATGTCATCAAACAGGTGATTGCTACATGTCACTGGGAAACCACCCGCCCCAATTGGGCAGCAGCAGTGGTGCTATGGGGCTGGATGCTGTGACTCATGTGCCATGCAGTGCAATCACCTGCACCACGAGCAGCATCAACACCATCCCACAAACAAGATTTTCACCAAAAAAAAAACACCCTCAAAGGCTTTTCTAAGGACACCTGCAAATTATCATTTAACTAAACCCAACCAAGACTCTCCCAGTCTGAATGGAAACTCTTAGAGGAGAGAGAGAGGCTCCTCCACATGTCCCTTCACCAAGGAGAGACCCCATGGATGCTCTCTGGCACTGACCAGTTTCTCCAGCCATTTGTTTCATTTCCCCAGAATCAGAGAGTTCCAAAGCTACACTGGTCCCTCCCGGTTGCACAGCTGGTGAAGTTGGGTGTAGGAGCATGAATTGCTTTGATTGTAAATGACAGGATGGAACAGAGGTCAAAATGAGATAAAAGGATTATCTGAACTTTTGTATCTACCCATTGTTCTTACTCATTCCCTTCAATAGGTAAGGGATCTGAAACAAGGGCAATTCTAAAGACAGAATATGAAATTTAATGGAATCTGCATAGGAAAATCTTCCTTGCATCTCTGAAAATCAGTAACGTGCCTCTCAGCCAACAATTGCCAATTGTTGTGATTTATCAAGCTTAAAATTGAAAGATTAAACAGAAAAACTGATCTAGAAGCAGTGGAAGTTTACACTTCACTTCTAGGGTAGGAAAAAAACAACCCATGCCACTCTCTTGGGGAATACAACATTCCTCAGAAGGTCCAAACCATTCTTCCCGTGCCATGCATCAAAACACTCCCCATTTCACTGAGGAGCACGCTGGCTTTCCAGCACTGCTGCTAATTCTGTGCCTAGAGAGGTGCTGAATGAAGCCCAGCAGCAAATACCCTGCTGTGGAGAGAGATCAGGAGTTATCCAACCAGCAGTCCCGACTAACTCTGGGATGGAAAGGGACTTACTTGGCTGCTCAAGGATCTGCAGATTAAGCCACAGTTTTATAAAGAAGGGAGAGAACATCAACATGAGTGCAGACGAGCCGACACTCCAAGATGGATGAAGGACGAGCCAGGCTCAGGGTGCACGTGGCAGCTACCTGCTCACATCCAGCAGTAATTTGCCAGGGACATCCAGTCGTGGAGCAACTCAGGATCCCAGACATCTGCTTGAGCAGTGCCCAGTCCAGGAAAGCTGGTAGATCCACTGTGGAGCCAGAGTTAACCTGGCACAAGTGAGCTGCCAAATAATCTACATTTCAGAGCAGAGTTTTATTGGATTGTAAACTTTTCTCAGCAGCTCTTAATGTGGAGCACATTGCACCGAGCAGGCACCTATCAAAGTGAGCACTCACTTCATTGACACGTCCTGCTCACCAGATTTGCCACCTGCAATCAGAACCCTGCATCACACTTCTTTCCCTGCACATTTTCGCGTTCCTACAAGCCCAAATAAGTGGTTCTTAATCTGAATATCACCATATTGTTATTACCAAACAGCCAGGCAGGCAGCAATGGCAGCAAATTCTCCTGGAGATTTTTTTTTCCCATAATAAATTCCAGATAAAATGCTTAAACCGCAGCCTGGAGCAAAACAAGCAATTCTATTTTCAGGTTCTCAAAACTCCTTCCTTTCACCTCTGTGTGAGATAGCTGTCAATAGAGTTTAAGTATCTTTCCAAAACATGAAGCTGCAGAAAAACAAAGTTTCCTAAGTCAGATTTTCATTAAAAGAAGGATGGAAAAAGGCAAAGCTTAGCATCAGTCTTAGTGTGTGCTAGTCCAAACCCCATACAGCAAAATTAAACAATGACAAGGATACCATCACCTCCTCAAATAGATTAGAAAATATTTTTAAAATATTAGGAAATATTTTAGAAAATAATTTGAAAATCAGAAAATCACGAGTGATACAGGCCAAGACCGTGCTTAACAAGAGCTCCTAAAAGAGCATGTTAAAATAACACAGAAGAGCTGCACATGTTCTAAGCGAGAGCAAGTTCTGCACCTTGGATAAACGGTAAAGAGAAAAACGTTCTCTTGCTTTTAAGATGTGAAAGACTCAAAAAAGGTTAAAATGTGAGAGCACAGAAACTGCACAGTCTCACAGAAGAGTTCTCTGACACAGTAACCATACAGGGCTTAGGGATCTAAAAACGTTCAAGAATTGGGTAAAGTTAATCCAGTTGTTTAAAAAGAAATCTAGGTCAACAACCACAGGTGAACAACCACAGCCATGACTGCTTCAACCACTATGCAAAGAAGCTGCTGTAGCCCTGTAGTGATAGGCAGCTGTGAGTAAAGGACTATTAGTGAAGTCACGTCAGGGCTAGGAGAAAGTCATCCCCCTAAACCTGTTCTTGGCTCTGCTCTTGGAAGCGTTTGTGCAATCTCAAAGGCAACTCAGCAAAGGGTCTGCACTGGCCAGCTCAGACCACAGGCAAGAAGCTTGAAGGAACCAACCAAATCCTCTGGTGTGGCTGCTGACAGACTCTCCTAGGAGGAAGCTTGAAATAAACAGGAAACAAATAAACAAAAAAAAAAAGGCTCTTGGTGATTACTACTGATAATAGATGTCTGTCTTCACAGGGATCGGAACCAGACAGCTCTGAAACAGCTCTTTTGGGAAGCCCAGAGAGATGTTGCTTCAAAGCACAGACTAATTTGGACGGGAGAGCTGCATAATAGAAGCACCACAGGCAGCAACACAGACCTTTGAAGGCTGCTCCGTCCCCAGGCCCCTGTGAGCAAGCAGGCACTTGTCCATCAGCAGCAGATTTCTCACCTCCAGGCAGCCATACAACACTTGTCTCATTTGCCCAAATCCCAATCAATGAAGAATCAATTGACAACTGTATCAAAAGGCAGAGGAGGAGACCTAGAGGACCAAGGCAGCTGAGCAAGCAGGAAATTACTCAAGACCTCAAATATGGAATCTCAGCAAAAGGAAGCTCAGACACCGGACTTGCACAAGACGTCAACAGCATGCAAATAGAGATTGATTCAAGAAGCCATTATCCCCCCGGTTTCCCCCTGAGAGAAAGGGCTGGAAGTACCACACTGCCAGCCAACATCTTCCCGAGGTGACAAAACCATAACATCTCTCTGCTGCTAATGCCAGGCTTGGCCATATCTATAAATAACAGCACCTCGGACTCGTAGCTAGTTTTAAATCAATGCAGATGGGCAAGGCAGAAACTGAGAGCCAAATCCCATAAGCTGTTCCATACCAGCAGAGCTGTCCACAGATGCAAACCCTCCACTGTTCACCAATCCCTGGTTTTCCTGCAAATCACACATCTCTTCAGCACAGAGACCAAAGAGTCAAAAGAGACAGAAAAAGAGACAGAAAGGGCTTGAAAACCAGAGCAGAGCCCGTCGTCTCCACGAGGAATAAACAAAGATAATTTCCAACAGCAGTCCACTGGAGACTGCAATAATCTGCGCCGGTTCAGCTCGATTCGTCTGTGCAACAGCTGACTGCACACTGAAGGCCCCAGTTCATTTAAAACAGCAGGATTAATTGTGTGCAAGTTTGACACACTTCAGGCCTTCCTATGAGAGAGAAGACCCTCTCCTTTACAAACACACCTCATGCCTCGAGACCACCACAAGTCCATAAC
Source organism: Aegotheles bennettii (assembly GCA_013398125.1). Classification (NCBI taxonomy): domain Eukaryota; kingdom Metazoa; phylum Chordata; class Aves; order Caprimulgiformes; family Aegothelidae; genus Aegotheles; species Aegotheles bennettii. The sequence goes on along the minus strand of VZRW01009847.1, from coordinate 2,235 downwards.
AATGTAAAAACTACTTTGGAGTACACCTGGATGACTACCTAGGACAGGCAGCCACATGTTGCACATAAAAAGTACTCCAAGGTGGAAATAAGCAGAAAAGACAAAGGAAGCATGTAAGCTAATGTTCTCTGGGTGCTTTTGCTTGCTTGGTTCGATTCTTCTTAGTGTGTCTTAAATTACTCCTCTGCCTTGTGGTACCTGGCATTTAAAGTAAAAGACTGAGTTCAAATAAAAAGGAAATAGAAATCTCAACAGAGTTTTCAGATCTTGAGTGAAAACTCGAGTGAAGTGGGAGTAAACATTCCCTAGATAAAAGCCACCCAGTAGAGTGATTCAGCTGTTACGTCTTTATCTTTTCCAAAAGCCCTGACAGCAATAACAACATCCTCCATGGCAAGAGAATCAGCATGTTTTCTGAAAAATACCAACGCTGACCCGAAGAGTCAAACCGAGAATGGAAAACAAAGCTGAAACCTCAGCAATTAGAACAAGAAATACTCTGTCAGATTTGCCAAAGCAGAATATTGGGCAAACCAACCAAAAAAATCAGACTTCTCCCAGTCTGTAAACCCTGCTCGGGTGTGATTATCTCAGGCCTGAGCAGGGTGCAGCACGAGGCAGGAATCGTAACTGAATTTAGGTTTCAAAAAGGAGAAATGGGTAGAAAAAAACTTTACCCTTGACTGCTAGCATCTATAATTTATTTTTGGTTCATTATGTGACTGAGATAACTGAAATGAAGGTCAGAGATATCTGTGTTCTTCACAACACTGGCTTTGTTCTGAACATCTCGCTCAGACATCCAGCAAGCCCCGAGGCCGAGCAGTCCAGGTTAATATACAATCATCTGCAACCCAGGGTCCAAACTCCAAACACATCAGACCCTAAGCAGTGAGAGGAAAAAGGGCTGTTCTCCAACATCCTCGAGAGTGAAAGCTCCAGGCTGAGGATTAACAGAAGGAAGCTCAGTTCATCCTTCCCAGCATCAACCTGCCTTGCTGTAACAAGCCAGTTATAGTCCCATTCCGTACTGTAAACCATTAGTTAAATAATACCAGATAAAAAGGCAATCTAAAAGGATTGATTACTGTTGATTAGTTTAAGACAAACAGAAAACAATCTTGTATTTAATTTTGGTAATTCTATGCAGGGAGAAGCAATTTCCCACTAATTCCAAGCCTCACTTTACAACAGTTTGTCTCCTGTTTCTGAAATTTTAAAGGAAAGGGCATGGTTTCAACAAAACCATCTAATACACACACACACACACGAAAAAAAAAGGTTTTAAGGCTTTTCTGTTTGTGCCCCATAGAATGAAAGGACAAAATGTACACGTTAATGTAAGCAAAAACAGCATTCACACTGTGAAATCAGACTTCACACTCTTGCTGTTAGGATTCCTCTCGCGTGCAGCCACAAGCTAAACCTGAAACAGCCTGTAGTTAGATTCCAGGTTCTCTAGGAAGGCCAAACAGCATTAAAATTTACCGACTACAGTACTTACTCCGTGTCTGCTCACTCGATACACAGCCCCAGAATTAACCACAAGAGGTATGATGAAGCACAACGCTCATCCTAAATTCGCAATAGGCTTTGGCAAGGGAAAGCCAGCAGGTACAGACATCTCCTCTGGACACAGGGAGCTCTCCCATCTGCATCTGAGCTTCTACAACACTGCTAAAGTGGGGAAGGAACTCTTGAGCAAGCTACAAAGCAGCTTGAGCAACAGTCATGGTGAAATCCCACAGTGCAGTGAGATGGGAAAGGCAAGGATCTACACCCAGGTGCTCGCAGGAGAGGAGGCAGCGCTGGCCAGGCGTGAGCAGTGTGTCAATATCATACAGACCATTGGGAAGTTTGCAGCATTCCAGCTGCAGGGTGCTAAATCAGAGCCACACGCTGTCCCCCTGTGCTCCTGGGGATGGAAACGGGGCCGTTTGTGCCCAGCAGACACGAACTGCAGCGGCTGCCCGGGCCGGGAGCATCTCCCGGGGGCAAACACCGGGCCCAGGCAGGGGGAAGGCGACCTCCTCGGTGACAGACGGACGGACAGGCAGCCCCACGGCTGGTACCGAGCAAAGCAGCGACTCCATACATTCCACAGGCATTTAATGGTTTCAGCGTTACAGCTCCTAGATCCGTTTCCCCGGGGCTGCAGGCCCGGCCCGGTCCCAGCACAGCCCGGGATCCCGCCCGCTGACGGGCCCGGCCGCACGTCGGCATCTCCCCCTCCCC
>VZRW01009846.1:25538-82086 GCA_013398125.1 Aegotheles bennettii | reverse complement strand
TGATTCTATGATTCTATGGATTTTTGTGGATCAACACCACTCTGTAGTACTTATAAATATATTTCTGGTTATTCTACAAACATTTAATAGGGCAATTGTCATTTTTAGACACAACTCATTAAATAGAAACAGCTCCTATTTGAGAATTCCAAAGAGAGATGTGCGGTTCTAGGAAGACTTAATCAACTCTGTGCCACCTTGGCACTAGGATTGTGATGATTGCTACTAACAAGTACTAACAAGAAATTAAAGTCTTATTTCCCAATTTTACTTTGGTTCACCAACTCTAGGCAGATGAGGATGATCTCATTCATCTTAAATATTTACTTTCTGGAAAAGGAAGGAACTAGAGAATGCACAATATCTACTTAATTTTGCATATTCTTGTATTCTTTTGTCTTAAGTCTCCAATCAATACGCATCTCACTGACCTAAAAATCTAGCCATTATATAGTGTCTTTTCTAAAAACCTCTAAGTACTTTGCAATAGTAAGAAAGGCAGACTGAGGTCAGAAGTATTTCCGAATATGTATGAAAAATGTACCAACCTCTGAACTATTGCTCAGAAATTAGCTTTGGTCCATCTTCTCCATGTATTTTTAGTATGCTTTAAGTACGTCCGACTTTGTGACTCTGGTCACATGAGCTATTAGTTTACTTCTATTCTAAAACTTCATTGTTAGAAATGACCCTCATTTCTGTGCATGATATGCAGAGAACGGTGACACAGAGATATAATAAAGAGATATTTGAATCTACCATTCCCTAGACAGGGAATAGATATCTGCTACTCACTAGAACTAAAGCAAAGGAACCTTGAAAAATAAGTCATAGATAAGAATGCTGAGAAAATCTAAAATATAGTGTCAGAAATACTGGGGTGTGAAAGCTGATCTGAAGCATATCTGCATTCTCTGGGTACTTCCTTTGCCCCTTAATAGGGTGATTTTGGAATGCTATTTAGCTACCTCTCCCTTGTCAGTTATACCAATAAATAGGAAATTAAACTAAAAGATTAGCCATAAAATAGATTATAGTTCAAAGAGTCCTTGCAGAAAACAGCAGTCAAACAGATAGAAATTACTCTGTTCTCTTGGTATCCTCTGTGTGTAGAATTGGAAGAGAAGTGATAACGTTGCCCTATTAAAGAAAGTCAGTTCTTTTTGGGGCACAGAAAGAATTTTTAAAATGATGAGAAGCTAGGGTTGATAAGGCTTTTTGGAACACCAAATCTGTTTCTTTTAATGGATGACAATCATTCATGTTGCCTTCAGTATTGTGCAACACTGGTAATTTTGGCAACATCTGACAGTGTCTGTAGTTAGGAGAATGTAAATATTTTCATTACAAGCAATATTTGTCAGACATGAAGACTTCAGCTATTTCAAACCATGTGAGTATTTTTTAAAGAAGTAATAAACACCATCAGTGCTTAACTTCTTAATCATCCCACAAAATCCATGAAATCATGTAGATCTGAACTAGAAATGTATTCTGTTGCTGAAGTATCTCAGCAAGCAGTTCTATGAATTGTCACTGAAAAAAGTTCAGCTGCTAGGGAAGACAGGAAGAAAATATGTTTTTATCACCAGAATAGAAAATGCAAGTTTCATTTATTCTCTTCTCTGTTGAAGATTTTTTTGTTCTCTATATACCTAGTGTTAAAATAATTTCAGGACCAATTCTATAACACCCTAATAGATCATCAACTGGTTAGCCTTAATGGCTTTGAGGCAAACCATCTCTGCAAGTCAGGCAAGTTATTTAAATTACAAGACATCAGAAGCTTTATAAGGATAAAGGATTTCCGATACCAATACAGCAGGTAAACCTCTTGAGATTGTTTGAAGGATTTGTCAACAATGTGGTTCCTCAAACAGTAATAAAAAGTCTTTCACAGAAATTCCATAGCTGAGTTAAATAAGAGCAGTATTTTGCTTGTAGTTTGCAGTGTTATACAAGACATCTGTACATCTATAACAACAGCAGCAATTATTGTAATAGTATTAAAACATAAAAACTCCCATTCTGAGTCAGATTAATCGCACATCTAATACAGTCTTTATTTCCACTCCTGTGCTACCCTCTCCTTCTTTCTTCTTCTCCTTCTCCTTCTCCTTCTCCTTCTCCTTCTCCTTCTCCTTCTCCTTCTCCTCCTCCTTCTCTTTCTCCTCCTCCTCCTCCTCGTCCTCCTTCTCCTTCTCTTTCTTTCTCCTCCTTCTCTTGGCAGCTCGATCACAGATACTGATATAACTACAGTATTCATATTGTGTTTCAACAAATTATTGTGACTTGTATTTTCTCTATTTTGTTAATATTTCATCATTTTTCTTAATAAATCAATAACCTTAAGTCCAAAGAGGAAATTATAATATCTAGAACCACTGTATTAAATAATCAGGGGGATGTCTGACTAACAATTAGACTTTGATTAGCTGAGGGTTACTGTACCAAAGTTCTGTTTTCAATTTTCAAAGTACTGTTTTTCATGTACTTTTGTGTTTGCTTGTATGCATGTAAGACACATACTGTACTTTGCAATCAAGAGAATAAAGGAAAATCAAAGAAATACCCACCTTAGTGTGGTTAAAAAATGCTACACATATCACCCACTACATTTCTGATTGACAGTTTTTGAAACTAAGATTGACAACATGTAGGATGTAATGAGTGGGAAGATGACTGGAGTGTTCAGATTATAAAAGAGAGGTCTGCCTTCACAATAGCACTAGAAGTTGTTACAGTCATCTGTTAGTGTATTTGAAGAAGAATATGATAAAGTGTCTGTGTAAAAGACCCCCAAATTATGTAAATGTCTGCTCTTTAAAATTATGATTTGTATTTGTGGATCCCCACATTCACGTATTTGCTTTCTCAGGTCAGTTCTGTACTATTGATATTTTTAATAAGAAATTAATAGACAAATAGGAGGGGAAAGATAGATAGTAATAGCTAGAGAATGGACAGCAACTTGACACTATGTTCACACTACTAAGTTAAAAATTGTGAAGGAGTGAGAGTTTCTGAGAACTGCATCTCAATTTCTGTGATCAAGTGTAAAGGATTATCTAATTTCCAAAGTTAGAGATAGCCAGCCTTGTATAGATTTACTAGATCCAATCTGCATAGTACTTGCTCCTGTATTTCAGTTAAACCCTTAAGGCCCTGAGAGATCACTTTTATTTTACAGGTCTAGGGATTTGGGTTGGGTGGTTTCCCCCCATCCCCATCAGATTAAAGTGCTGAACTAACATGAAACCTCTGTTGCAGCTTCTTAGAATAGCATTTTATATTAGTGAACTCTAAAGATCATGTATTTGAAGTTTTGAGGTGTGACATGAGAATCTGTGATGTGTGACTGGGTGACTAGTCTGTGAGGATGGTATTGGAGGATTTTGTAGAATGTATGTAGGGAAAAGTGGCAGAAAACTGTCAGAGTTTCATCTGCATATACTTCTGGGATCGGTTCATGAAGCAAACTGTCTCCAAAGGCCTGCTCAGACTTTGTCTTGAAGAGAAATATTTAGAGCAGTCTAAAGCATAGCTAGGGAAAGAATTACCAATTAAGCAGGGGTAGATGAACAGTTTCCCCTTTGTGCAAAGATTAAATTAGGATTAAATCATAGGTTAACAACAGTGATAATGCACAAGCCTAGAAGAAGTCACATCATGAGTCAAAGCCATAAAGTTCTGTGTTCTCATGCATCTTTCTCGCTCTCTTTTTTTCAGGTATGCCAGTTTGTATCAGTCTTTTATTTAGAGCAGGTAACTTTATATGACTACTCAGCCCATGTGGTCAACTTTCTAGTCAATTATTCTCCATCCACCTATAAGGAGGATAAATCAATGGTCCTGTAGAAGCTCTTTACTTCTAATCTTGATAGCAGTTATATAGGCAGCAAATGTAGGCAGCATGAATGCTGAACAGCCTTATAATTCCTGGTGCAGGCACAAAGCCAGGATCACAATCTGGCTCTTCAAGACTTGACACATTCACAGAACACTGTAATACAGTATTGTTTATTTATAGAAATTTGGACCTGTTTGAACTTTCCTGCTTTTATATTTATCAGAGGGTATAGGCTGAAGATATCTTCTGTATTCTATAAGGCATGAGGTGTCTTTCTCTGAACTCTGGTAATAATTAGCATCCAAATAACTCTAGACCTTTAAGATTCCTGTGTTAAAACAATATTTTATCCTGTGTATTTTACTGGTTCTCAGCACTAAAGGAAACTCATCTGTTTATTATCTCACACTTTTTCAATTTCTTTTTATTGTACAGAACCAATACGTTCCTGAATTTAGATACGAACACACAGCAAGTGGGGTAAAATCTGACAGAGGATATAAAAAAGATTGCTAAAATAGGTTTTGTACCTATTTTAGTGTGAAACTGATCCTTGGAAATTCAAGGATGAATTGTCCATATGTAACAGAAATTTGATTGGAACAATTGTCCTGACACTTAAGAATCTTGAAATATGGTGAGACCCAAGTTGTGGGAATGATTTTCACATGTTCTGTAAGACTGGACTATGAAGTTTCAGGTTTTTTCAGGACTTAAAAAGCCTGTTTTGCACATGAATATTGTCTTTTGAAATATGGTTAAATAGACATTTAAAAGTATTCTGAAGAATATTTGCATGCACGCACATCATGGTTAAGTTTTAGGCAGTGTGTACTATTTCTATACATATTACCAAGTATCAAATATATTTCTAAAACAAGCTTGATATCTTTCATTACTGAAGTAAATATGCTGGGTTCAGAAACATGGCTCTAAACCCCGTTTCTATCTTGTTTGACTTGGATTAAATTTGACAAGTTGTTTAGGCATTGGGGTAAGCAGACACAGAGAAAAGGAGGTCATGAGTTGTGACCAAGTGTTCTTTTGTCACCATTCTTGAGAGGAGTCATCGTAATGTTTAGTGGAACCAGAGAAGAAAGGATGATTCCACCTGCAAGGCACCATCTAGCAATTAATACTTGCAATACCATAGTATAACTTTAATGTAGATAAGTAACTTTGAAGCTTTCACACGTTGCTGTGTTGAGTGTAGCAGCAGAAACAAGGTGCAGGGAAGAAACCCTTCACATCTGTTAGACCCTAACCAGCAATTCAGGGAAAGGTGCTTTGGTGCTTATTTATCTCTGAAGAAAGGGTTTTGTGCACAAAAAAGTTCTTTTTCTTTGCCAACTTTATCAGTTGGTCTAATGAACAAAATTACTTTTCTCCATAACTTTTGCCCTCGTTTCTCTACTTCCAGATACCACAGAGACCAAAGAAAGAAAGGGGAGAAAGGTTATCTTCCTTACTTTCTTTTCCTTATTCATTTAAGTAAGCAACATATAACTTTGGTTTATCACAAGTATTCTCAGATATTTCCATAAATATTTTTTCTGAAGTATGAAAGACATTTATAACTTTTCATACTAGCAGGTGTTAATGAAGAGATATAATGTGTAAATGTGTAAATATTAATGTCACCACTCACAGAAAAGTCAAATCCTTAAATTATTACCTGTTCACTTTATTGTGTGCCAATACAGGAAAAAAGGGGACATTTGAAACCATTTTCCTCTAAGCAGACTTTTTACCTCACTCACTTGCCTAAGTTCAGGCAGACACAGAAAGATATCCTTATTAGCACAGAGCAAAATAAACTGTAGAGCAGAAGTGAGGAAGAAGCTGATCATGATGGAGTCAGCCTTGTCTCATTTCTCCTGTTGTATACACACAGGTTGGATTTTAAACTTGTACTCTAATCCTAGATTTATTACAAAATGCTATATCTTATAGACTCCATCCAAAAAAAATCTCCTAAAAAAGATGTTATATTGACCTTTGAACATCTTTACATATTAGGGAGGTGGGGGGTTATTTCTCAAGTATGTGCTGACAAATGATGAAGATTTATACCTTAGCTGGGAATGGGCTAGATTTCATCATTTTTCATTTTCTGACATTCTAGCATTTGGGAAATTTAAACAGGTAAGTAATTTTTTGCAAAGGGAGAATACTATTGATAATCAGAGTTGGATGATGTCCATTAAAACACATTTTCAACCCTGCACTGATTTTAACATAGTTTATGCTTAAGGAATATTAAGGAATGTTCTTGATGACTTTGGAGAATGTGTCCATTTATCAGTGCAGTCACTCCTCAGACACTCTCAAAAATGGTATAAAATTGTGGCAATCAAAAAAAACCGGATTACTCAGAAAGGTACATATTGAATAAGACAACTGTTTGAAAGATTTAATAATGTATGTTTTATACCTTTAAATTTCTGTCATTCATTTTGTTAACTAACTCAATGAAGTATAAGTGATTGAGGACTGTGTCCCATTTTGCATTGTCTTATACGTTACTGTTATTTTTTAATTAAATGAAAGAATTAAAAAAAATCAGACATAGTAGAGTCATAGACAGATGAAAAAGTAGCTACCCAGAATACATTAAAATATCCTTAAAATCATTCTCCTTTTGCCTAGGGATGCACTATTCCTTCTTCCCTGTGTGCCTAACTTTTTACTATATGATATTATTTAAACCTAAACTCCTGCTTCAAGTTAGTTGCTTGATTCTAAAAATACCTTTGAAACAAATCTGTGAGTTTTGGAATGGTGTTAATTCTGCTGAAATCATATCAAGGGCACCTGAAATTCTACCTAAATTCTAAACAGCTGTTCCATATGTGTGCATCCTTTACAGCCCTGCTTAAGCTTATAGCTGTTTAAAGGATTAGTTGACATCCCGAATGCTTTCACACATTTTTAGAGATATTTATTTTGGAACATAATTATCTATTTCATACTTAGGTCTCCACCTGAGTAAGGCACAGCTAAAAAGACATCTAGATCTACAAAGGCATTCAGAAAAATTTGCCATAATTCTGATCATTTAGCTTGTAGTGCTGTTCAGCTACTTCACAATCACTTGCTGCTTGTAGCACTTGTTAGAGAAATCTGAAAGTTTCCTTTTTAGATTTTCATCATGAGACAAAAAAATTTCTTGTCTTCTAAATTCTGGAAAACCACCTTTGCATTTGTACTGAACTGTAAATAAACGTAGTACTGAAAGAAACAGAGAATACTTCATAGAATCATAGAACATAGAATGGTTTCTATTGGAAGGGACCTTAAGGATCATCTAGTTCCAACTCCCTTGCCATGGACAGGGACACCTTCAACTAGACCAGGTTGCTCAAAGCTCCATGCAACCTGCCCCTGAACACTTCCAAGGAGGGGGCATCCACAACTTCTCTGGGTAATCTGTTCCATTGTGTCTCCACCCTCACAGGAAAGAATTTCTTCTTAATATCTAATCTAAATCTACCCTTTTTAATTCCCCCTCATCCTGTCACTACATGCCCTCATAAAAAGTCCCTCTCCAGCTTTCCTGTGGCCTCTTCAGGTACTGAAAGGCTGCTAGAAGGTCTTCTTCAGGCTGAACAACCCCAGCTCTCTCAACCTGTCTTCATAGGAGAGGTGCTCCAGCCCTCTGATCATCTTCACGGCCCTCCTCTGAACTACCTCCAACAGCTCCATGTCCTTCTCACAAGAGCAGAGTAGAGGGGGAGAATCTCATCCCTGGACCTGCTGGTCACTATTCTTTTGATGCATCCCAGGATACTGTTTGCTTTCTGAGGTGCAAGTGCACACTGCCAGCTCATGTTGAATTTTTTAATCAACCAACACCCCCTAGTCCTTCTTCTCAGGGCTGCTTTCAATCCATGCTCCACCCGGCTTGTATCTGTGCTTGTGATTGCCCCGACCCATGTGCTGGACCCCTAAGGAACACCACTTGCCACCAAATTGTTTAATACTCTCATATAGGAGGGTCTAATTTCAGCAAATAGTTTCATTTTTTTTTTCATTGGTGGCCTAATATAATAAAATATGTATTACAATGGATAGTAAACAAGCTTCAGTTTTTTCAGTTAGGTAACCACCTAACTTAGATAAAGTGAATCACACTGTTGAGGTTTTTTTGAAGTTCGTATAGGTGTGATAGGAATTTTCAGTAATGCTATTCCTCTTTCATTGATGAAGTAGGGAATTTAAGCCCTGTTTTTTCTGAGAACTGGATTTTTCCTCACCTATCCTACAGGGATAGCTACCTAGAATTTAGATCTCCGTGTTTAAAGCAGTCATCCTGGCCTCCAGCCTCTTTTTAAATTGTCTTTGTTCTTCCTTTATTTCATTTTGGAATTAGTTTGAGCTTGAACTTTGAGAACAATGATCCTTTCAACTTTCACAGCAATAAGATGAAGCCTTTAATGATAGCATAAGAGTTCAATTCTTAATTTTCTTTAAAAAGCTGGGAAATATTTCATTATTCTGCAAGGGTTGTACCAGACACTTTTCTGATGTTAATATGTGACATGTCCGTTTTTCTTAAAACACACAGTAGCAAGTGCAGCTTTCATTTGAAAATCAAAACCAGTTCTTATCTAGGAGAAGGAAAAGTAGCATTTTCTAAAACTTCTCTGTATCCATGCTTAAAATACCTCGAAGATTAGAAGAAAACACTTAGCTTTTTGAAGAAAAAACACAATATTCAAGCGCATTGTAATAGACAAAAGTATCATTGATTAGGTCAAATGTTGATAAAAGCTCCATGAAATTTGCATCATTTTCCCCTCAGCAGTGAGTATTTCATTCAACTGTAATCTATAGTGTGCAAAAGAAAATTGCACCAACATTTTTGATTATTAGTTCTCTGAAGAACAGGGAAAAAAATATTTAATTTGTGCCAGTATTTTCTTCTTAGCCTTATAAAAATTCAAGGTCTTAGTTAAGGCTGAAGTCTGGGACTTCCTTCTCTGTATTATATTCTCCACTGAATCTTTGTTATTATGCTTCATGCATAAGTGTGAAGAAACATCTTATATTCAGGTACACCCACCTACATGCATGATACACACACACTGAACAATTTCATAGGGAATTTACTTCAGTTTCTTCCTTTGTTTTTCTTCTTTAAATATAAGTTTATATTTTATAAATAGAGTATAGAACTGCTCTGTAAGTATTGAAAAGGATTACATTTTTTCTAAAATGTCTTAAGTTGAGCACGTTCAAAATCACTTGAACTGGTTATAGATGGCTGTTTTCTTCAAAGTAGCTGGTTACATTTTTTCTTTGTTTGAACAAATTTCTTTCAATAAATTGTACATTTGTCCTGTTTTCTGCTGTTTCATCATTAACAACCCTAAACAATTTATTTCTTCTTTCAGTCATCTTAACATTCAGTGAGACCTATATTTGTGGCTTGAGTTTTGGATCTTGAGTCACATGCTAACATGCTTACAGTGTGAGAAATCTTACTGTTTGACTTTAAAAAAGACAAAAGGAATTTGTTGTGCTCAATAGGTTTTCAGCAGTCTTGGAAGATAGCATATTGTTTATCTGATTCTGTGCATTAAAAGCTTTCCAGAGAAGTGAATATTACCTGGGCAGTGTTCTCCATAATCTTAATTCCAGAAATAATAGCACATTTCTTTACAAATGGCAGAACAGATAATTGAATGGCACTGTCTGATTCTACTGTGATGTTATCCCTTTTTAGGTCATTATCTTCAGTAAGAGCTTTGCTATTTTATCAGCCGCAATTTAAAATACAGGTGCTTCTAATGTTCTTTCAAAGGCTTAGCTGATAATATCACATAAAGTGAATTTGAGTTTTAGTACAGCTGACTCTTGTTACTTGAAGAACTATTTTTCAAGAGATGCAAATCAAAATGAGAGATAGAAATTATGTTCACAAAGTGCCAACTTTTTTGTTTAATAATAATGTAACTCCAGGATAAAACTGGTGTTTTTCTGTTAATATCATTACACACTTTCACTGATGGTACCACTAGTAACATAAGAAAACATGAAGCTGACTAGAGAAGAAGCAAGATACTAATTCATGGAGCCAAATTTTCTTTGAATGTAAATAATAATAATAAAAAGGCAGTGTTGTGCCTTCAGTACAAAGCAGCTGTATGTGTGGCTAATATGTCTGGCAACACTTCATAGCCTTCATGGGAATATTTTGATCAGGCCAACTGTCCAATACTCATCCTACCATCATTCAGTAGGGCAGCTTTTATTCTTTTCAGTCTTGAAAGATCTTGTACCATGTAATACTCTCTGAGTGTTTCTACTTAGAAAAGACAAACTGTTGCAGCATCCCTGATGCTTTCAGGTTGAGAGATGATCTATGGGGCTTTTAGTGATTTCCAAAGTTTTATTTAAACAGGAGGTGTCAGACACCACTCCATTTATTCTCCAGTGAAGAGATATCATAGAATCATCGAATCATGGAGGTTGGAAGAGACCTTCAAGATCATCCAGTCCAACCACTTACCCACACCACCACTAAACCATATCACCCAGTGCCACATCCAGACACCTCCTGAACACCTCCAGGGATGGTGACTCCACCACCTCCCTGGGCAACCTATTCCAATATCTAATCACCCTTACAGTGAAAAAAAATTTTCCTCTTGTCTAATCTGAATCTCCCCTGCTGCAATTTAAAGTAGTTTCCTCTCGTTCTTTCACTATGGGCATGTCAGAAGAGACCGACCCCCGCCCCACTACAACCTTCTTTCAGGTATTTATAGAGAGTGATGAGGTCCCCCCTGAGCCTCCTCTTCTCTAGACTGGACAACACCAGCTCCCTCAGTCGTTCCCCATAAGACATATTTTCCAGTCCCTTCAATACCTGTGTTGTCCTTCTCTGGACACGCTCCAGCACCTTGATGTCTTTTTTGAAGTGAGGGGCCCAAAACTGGACACAGTACTCTAGGTGCAGCCTCACCAGTGCCGAGTACAGTGGGACAATCACTAGTGACTGGCTGCCAACTGGATTTAGTTCCATTAACCACAACTCTCTGGGCCTGTCCTTCCAGCCAGTTTTTCACCCAGCGAAGAGTATACTCATCCAAGTCATGGGCAGCCCATTTTCTTATGAGAATGCTACCTTCATAAGGCTCATGTTTCATATTTTAAGAAAAAGCTTCATGATTTTGTTTTGAGATTAAACATGTTAAAAATGAAGAAAAAAATGCAGATATTTCCTTAGACTACTGGAATTATACCTTTGGTTTCTGACAAAAGGATTCTTTTTGGTGGTCCTGGGAAAATAATTGAAACTAAATTTTTTAGTAACAGCATATCTAGAGATCTTGAAATCTGAACTGCTGAGGACTCTCAGCTTCAACTGAAATGAGATCTGTTTTGAACATGTGAAGTACAGGTAATCAAAACCACTCTGAAATTCATGTAATGAATATCAGATTTTATTACTTTAAATTTATAGATTTCTTAAATTTTGTGTTTCTTTTTCCTGCCTGAAAACTGACCCTGACCTTCCATTGCCTCCCTTAGATGTTGTAAAATTGTACTAAAATATATTTGTGAAACATTCCATTAATTCTGAAAAGCCAATATATAAATGAATAATTCTCCCTTCATAAAAAAATAAGATAAATAAGAAAAAATAATTGGTCTGCAGTAAATAAATGTTCAGGTTATTCAACTGAGATACAGAAGTGAGCTCTGTTAATTTTGTATATTGAAGAGCCTCTCTGTTCAACCTGTTCCAGTCTCTGTTCCCTGCTGTTTCTGTTTTTCCTGTGCTGCAGTTTCCAGTCAGTATGGTACAATTCTGTACTAGGTGTGATTGGGATGGAGTAATTTTTATTCATAGCACTGCATAAGGTGCTGTGTTTTAGATTCATGACCAAAACTCTGTTGATAATACACCACTGGTTTAGCAATTGCTGAGCAGTTCTTGCACAATGTCAAGGACTTCTCTGCTTCTCACTCTGCTTCCCCAGTGGATTGGAGGTGGACAAGAGGCTGGAAGAGGACAAAATCAGGACAGCTGACCAAAGAAATATTCCATGCCATAAAATTTCATGCTCAGAAAAAAACCTGATCATCTGGAGGAGTCGGTTTTCTGAGGTAGCTGTTGCTTGGATACTGGCTGGGCATTGGCCTGCTGCTGGGATGTGATAAGTGTCTGCCTTTTCATGACTTGTTTGTTTTTCTTTTTCTTTCTTTTCTTCACTTTTTAGATTATCTTTATAGTGATCCATGAGTTTTTTCTCATTTTGCTCCCATCTGATTCTCTCTCCCATCCTGCTGGTGTGGGAGAATGAGTAGGCAACTGGATGGGCATTTTGCTGTTGGCCAGGATCCACCCACCATGAATTTTCAGTCATTTGTTTCTGTCTTCACTTGCACTGATAGTCCTGGTAGACTTTGAAGGTGTCCAATGACTTCTCCAGGCCAAATTCTGTACATATTTCAATCAAAGGGGTTAATATTTTATAATTTCTTTTTATCAATAATGTAAATGGTGACTCAGGTACAGGAGAAGCAGATTCTCATCTTTTAATGCAAGCACTGAGGCTTAATCCAGAGCAGCTGAGAGTAGAAAACACCACCACCCCACCACCCCTCCCCCGCCCCCCTTCCCGTTCTCTTCTACATTTGAGCTGGATCTTCATTTCCTGTGTATTTTGGTATATGCACAGTCTGATCACACTTGGAGCTGTGATAAGAGCTTGAGAGAAAAAATAATCAGAAACTTATTAAGTAAACATTATCAAGTACTCCGCAACATGAACAATGGTTCTTGCACACATGACTTTTCCAGACTTGGAAGAATTTGTTTTCAGACCTATAATTTTGCCACAAAGTCCCATTTGTGTTGCTGAATTCCAAGACCCTGTTTCAAAATATGCAGATGCTAGAGTATTTCAAAGAAAAGTTTTCAAGAGTTTTAACACCAGCAAAACAATATACATAGCTATTGTTTTCCAGAAAAATAAAATGGAGTTGTCCTACTTTATTTCCAAAGAAAATTGTGGCTCAAAATATCATCATTTAGCGGGCTAATAAAGTGTCTCTAGAAAATGTCTTAGGGCAGGAAATAGCTGAAAACATTAATGCTGGGTAATGTTATCAATTATGTCAGTTTTGAAAAAGAACTTAAAAAATATACTCAACTAATATTGCAATATCTAGCATTCCAGAGACCCTTTTGAAGGCACTGAGCTTCACTGAGTCAAGCATAATAGGGAAGACTTATGCCTGACAATTTGTATCTTTCATATTTAATTTAAATTTTTCTGCATCACCTGCTCTTACAAACTTAGATTTATGCCTAATTTTCTATTAAGTAAAAAACTGAAATTCATATTTAGTTCAAGAATCAAGGCTATCTTATTTGACGTAGGTGCTGAAGTATCAAGAATCATGCAGCTTCCTAAGGTTGAACACAAACACTCAACTATCAACGTTTTTCAGTCTCCTTATATTTTTTATTGCACAGACAGGTAAACATAAAGTATGGATTTTAAAATGTTCAACATTGATTTAAATCTGCTTCTCATGAGTAATGGGTTTCAGAGCTAGATCCATGAAGAAATTATGGTGTAACAATGCTAAATTTGGCTAAGTCTAATATCCCGTTATTCTGGATTAATTTACTATGATTCCTTATATACTGTTGTCTTTTTAATGTCAATAACAGTCACAGAATATTTCCAACATAATGTAACATCATATCATAGGTAAAAAAAATTTTACAAATACATAATAATCTTAGATTTTAGTCTTGCAAGGAGAGCCACTAGTGTGGATCACTATTCCCATAAAAAAATCTATAAAAATTCTAGTGAAAAGTGTGAAAAATTGTTGTTCTTTCTATTTATTATCTCAACATGGTACAAACATCTCTTATTACATAGTGATTAAAGGGTGAAAATAGAATTTCATTTGCAAGGTACTAGTTTACAATGAAATTTTTGTAGTTGTCAAGGTAAAACTATAATTACATAGAAATTAATTTTTCGCTTCAGGATATTAAGTGACAACATATACCTTTGGAAAGAAATAATCCAAGTAAGTTTGAAAACCAATGCTCTGAACAACAGGCAGCTGCAATTCAATATATGTAAAAAGTAATGAAACCAAGCTGAACAGTGTAAACTTCAATGGAAAAGTCATCTCTTGAGATGCAATCTTTTTGCAAAGCTCTTGAATGATTAATTTAAATGGTATTTCACTTGTGGTTGTTTTTCGAAGTAGGTCAAGAACACATATGTTTATATCACACACAGAAATGGTGTTAAATTTTAAAGCTCTAATAAATTCACAGGAGCCAGAAATATTTAGGATTATAACTTTGACTGTGTCCGCAGTACATTCCCCCTGTGCCTTCATAATTGCAATGTTGTTATGGCTTGAAATCAGTGCTTTTATGTTACAAGTTAAAGATTAATTGGAAGCCTTATCTTTGAATTTTCTTACTTTCTTGGGTTAAAGGCAAATCATTAAAACAACACTAATGTGTTTCTTTTTCCTATATTAATTTCCTTTTATTAATGGCAGTTAAAATGGAAAAGAAAAGAAAATAGACTCAGAGGGAAAACTTTTTAAAAATTTATCCTGTATGTCCTCATTGGGGGTTTATCCTTATTTTATCATTCAGAAGAACTTAATTTTAGAATTTGCAAAAATGTGGTGCTCTTGGAATTTGGCTAGGAGAAACCACTCTCTTATTACACAGGTAAGTGAAGCCATTCTTGAGGCATGTCTGTGAAATCTTCTGCAGAAGATTGCAAATGCCTCCATACACATTAAATTTGTACACATGCAAACTAAATCTAAACAAAGACTGCAGAGTCATGGCTGTGGTCTTGTTGGGCTTATGAAACTGTATCGTGAGTGAGCCTTTAAAGGTATTCATAGATGCTCTTACTTACGTGAATTAGCACAATACTCTGTGTAATCAGGCAAAGATCATTGAAGTCATGCTTGCAAGCATCCTTTTCTATGAACATTACATGATTCAGTCCAAGATTTAATTATATTGATTTCAACAGCACAGAGACAACTGTTTTGCTTATACCTGAATTCATCAAAAATAGTTTTAATCTTTATCTCACCTTTGCTTTTGACTTTATGTGGATGCCAATTATTACTGGTCAACTGCAATTGTAATTATTGTCAGCTAAGAAAAAAACTAAGGCTGTGGTAGAAGATCTTTTTGAACTACTTCAGTATTTTGATTAGTTTACTTTTAAACATGAAATATCTGTATCCTCTGCTCATGACTGAATATTTTAAGTTCTTTTTTCAAGTCAGGAAGCAATAAGATTTCCTAAAAGAATACTTTCCTTTAAGAGACTACACATCGCATCCATATGTTAGCTTGTTTGTAAACCAATGTTCTAAGACATCCTCAAAGTAACATTTATTCCCACTATACAAGTTTAACTGTTTTAAATTGTGTTATATTTATCTACATATGTAATTGTCTCCTGGTTATATTCAACTGTCACTGTTTAATTAAAATTGAGACAAATTCTTTAATTAATGCATTACTCTTTCTTGAGACAAACTTGTGAACAAAACAGAATAAATGGTGTAATATTTTAGCTCAGGAAGTTACCCTCAGTTTTTAATTGTAATTAGCACACAGTTGTTGATGTTAAATAATATTTTAATATACCATCACTTGTTTGTCCTATGGCATTTCACACATGAGATAGAAAATGTGGAAATGTGGTAAACATTGTAAGGATTGACTGAGGAGCAGATCAACAATCATCTGAACACAAAAGCCACTATAATAGCTGTAGAAAGCTGACTCTATGACTTCACCGCTTCATAGCAGTTAAAAATAAAGCCCAAAACAAAAGACTCACTCAGATAAGAGGTCTGTTCTGCCGGATGGGACGTGAAAGAGTTGTCAGAGGCTATCATATGAATCAGTCAGATGGACAGTAAAGACAGCTTAGAAACATAGCAGGAAAATGGGTCTAACAGCAGACCAAAGTTGAGACAGGGCTAATTGTGTCTTCATCTAGATATGGAGGAAATGGCAAACATAGGCAGGACAGTATGCATATAATTTTTTTTTTCCATCAGTGAATACCCCTTCTGTGTGTAAATCACTTTGTGTTTTCAGAAATAGGCATACTAATCTCTGGATACTCATACTGCTTGATAATTAAAAGAGGAAAATTTTACAGGTGCCAAGTCCTGAGGCTGGCTGATTCTATATCAGAAGATGGTTGCTATTTTGGCACGTGCAAACAAAAGGACACCCTTCTTTGGTCAAAGAAAACATATCTTGCTTTCTGTACTGGGCACATTCTATCAGATCAAGATCAATTTCTGCAGCTGCCTGCTGCAGAGGAAGAGAAAGCCCTTTAGACATTGCAGCTGAATACCCTTGAGCTATTTTCTGACTAAAGATGCTGCTCTATCCTCAACTTTTCAGGGCTTCCCAAAAGACAGATTTTTTTATAAAAAAAATTTCTATAGACTGGCAGGGGAAAAGAGAAAGGCAGAAACTACAAGTTTTAAGAAAAAAGAAACAAAGACCCTTTAAACCTCTGAGAGCCTTAGATATTGCAGAGCTCAGTGCTTAGGTTGTAAGATGATCAACATCTAAAACTCTTCATAATTAATCAGCAGGTGAGACCAGATCATGTTTGTTTTGTTAGGGAACAGGAACCTGAGTCATCAAGGCCACTTCACCTTTTTTGCAGGCAACAATGGAATAGATATTTTAATCATTGTGCAATATTTAAAATGCATCTTAAAATTAATCAGATCTCATTAACCCTGAAATAAAACAATAAATTACTAAATTGAAACTCCCACTGTACATCTTCCTCACAGATTATTATTTTCTCCTATTCTAAAATAGACACACTCTCCATAAATCCTGTAAAGACAATGAGATTTATGATTGTTGATCAGCCTTAAAATTAGGTTACTTAGATTTTGACATGCCTATAAGCCCCTTTTTGTCCACCTGTATATTTCATTTCAACTGACATATTTTAGCTTCTTTTTGTTGTTCTTTCAAAATCTACATTTGGAATATTAGATATCAGCTTCAGAAGATGTTGTATCAAACCCCAACATATGTTTTGTTTTGCATTTAATAGTATCTTGAATCTTAGAAGTTTCCTTCAGTGTGAACCTCCAACTGATTCCTAACCAGCAAATAAATATTAAAAAAACCCTACAGTTTAAAAATTATCAGCTTGCTTGACACTAGGTGGCAGACAAGGCAACCAGGAAGATTCTTGAGCAAACTATCCCTACCTGTGTGTTTTGGTGTGGTTGTGTGGATCCTTCTAGTTTAATATCTCTTGACAGATAGGCAACAAAATCAAGGAGTTAGTACTGCAAATATGCTACTTGCAGGACAGGCTTCCTCCACACACTATTTACTGAATATATCTTTTAGTGTTCATCTTGTTTTTTGAAGAATGAGTAACACTTTAAGAAACCATTGTCTGTGAAGCCATGAAAAAATATGCATTAATTTAAAAAATGGTATTATGTTAGCAGATTAATTATGAATATATATGTATATACAATAAAAGAATATATTTTTCATAATACATGAGAAACAAAGCCTAGCCCAAACTTCTTGATATATATCTATATATCTAGGTATATGTGTCATACCTATATATCTGTAGCTATAGAGAGATAGATATCTATAGATCATGACTTCAAATAGAATATATTTTTTGCTTTACTGCAGATTTGTTCCTTGAAGGTCAGTAATGGTGTCTGCTTCAGCCTTACAATCTGTGAAATAGAATATTAATTCTTTTTTTCCAGGTCTGTAGACAAGTAAACTCATTAAAAATTATGAAAAATATATTCTCAAAAATAGATATAAGGAGATATAAGTATATATCTTGAGAAGTTTTAGCTAGGCTTTGTTCCATGTTTTCATTGAATGAGTATATAATATATTTCCTCTATGTCAGAGAAAATATCTGCCTGTTGCTCCATTTTTTATTCTTTGTCATCTCCCGAATCATCTGTTGAGTGTTGTGAAAGACCTGTTATTCCATGAAAATGTACATAAATGTTGTAATCAAGTCCTACAGAACCACGTGAGATCTTTGCTGTAAGCTTAAGAGAAATAATGACTTTGGTTAATATGACTAGAAATCCAGCACAAACATGATTTTAGTGGGCATATTATCAATATTGACCAATTTATAAAGGAAAAATCTAGAAGAGACATTAATTTGATCCTTCCAAATTATTTTGTGTTTTCTTTCACACCAGGAATGCAAAGTTGGAAATTACAGACTTAGGGGACTTGTGATTTCCAGTGCCTTAGAAACTGTGTTGGGTGATAAACCTGTAATGAGAAAGCGAACAAATTAAATGCTCTAAAAGGTCTGATCCTTCAACAGATTTTTTTTTTCAATAAGAAAAAACCTGTAGGTTGAAACTTGAATTTTCTTACCCTCTTATTTGTGAAGATAACCTCTCAATGTAAACACACACAGTAAGACATCCTTCTTAACTGTCAGCAAAACCTACTGAAAAAGCAGCAATGATAATTGAATTCATACAAAATTTATCTATTCAAGTGATCTAGGACCTTTGCAAAAAGATACATAAACAAATAGAGACAATTTGAGTGTGGGCTTTTTTTTTCCAGACAGTTAAAACTGAAGATAATTGGAAGTTATCTAAAAAATAATGTCTTCAATTTTCACTTATAATTAATTGTTAAATTTCAGGAATATTGTGAATGACAATCCATAGATAAAATCACTGTGAAGGCTAGGTGAAACATTAACCGAAGAGGAATAGGAGGTTTTCTCATTGTTTAAGTGTTATCCACTTCTGGACTGACCTCACGAACAGAGAGATCAGTCAGACAAAGGTATTTGTCCAGTGAAGCTGAATGTTGCATCCTGGCATTCATTCATTTGAAAATATATTGCATAAGGAAAAGGGTAGAAGCTCAGAACAGAGTCTTGAGTACTGAGCTCCTGCTGTGCAGCTTGCAGGATTTTGTGCCTCTGTGTGTGTGTATTTGTAAAACTCAATTCAGTTACAGATGCAGCTTATTTTAGTAGTGTTGAATTAGTTATCTCCACATCCAGGACAACTTTTCTCAATTTCTTCCTTTATGCTGCAGGTGCCAAAAATGCCATTGTCTGCCATAGGCTTACTTCACAAACAGACTGTGCTCTTATATTGCATTCATTTTGGCTTCCAAGTGGAAGTAGTACTAATGGGTTTCTTAGGCACTTACTATAAAAACAATTTGTCTTGCTGGCAGTTTCAGATACTCAGGAATTCTATGTACTTGTCTTCACTTTGCAGATCATCTTTTTTTGGCACTTAAGTATCACAGGAGGGACTTCCTGACTGGAGATAGCACTTATCGTATTACATGAGCTGTGCATTCCTTTTGGCTCTAGGGCAACACATACCGACAAGTGTTCTAGCAGACAAAACAAAAAAAAGAACAAATTATGTCAGCAGAAATATTCAAGTCAATATAGTTTTGAACTGCAAGCATTATAATGATTTTTACCATCCTGATGAGATCTATGGATCTCATATTTCGACCGGGTTTTTTGGTCTTTTTTTTTTTTGTAGTCTAGTCTTACACAGTTCCTTACAGTTTTAGCATTAGAACACCACATTTCTTTTCATTACAAATAAATGCATGCTTATTTCCTCTTATGAATATATTTCAGCTTCTACTTCTGTCCTAAATATTTTTAACGATCATTCTTTTGACAAAAATTTCCTTAAAAAAACAAGGCATTTTCTTTCAGTTGTCATGTTTCCAGTGAATACAAAGCTAAAAGGAAGCAGTAACACTGATTTTTACAATCAAAGTTTTCAATACAGGTAATTCTAATTTGATACCACATTGTTTTAATTTTTTTTTTCCTGTGAAAGACAATGATTTAATATGATTGTTTCAATAAGAAAATTGTCTGCCTTATACTGGCATATAGATGAACACTCTTTTTGAGATCCCTTGATTTGAGAGCACTCCTCAGTATTAACTGATCATGAGGCAAGGTAGAGAAAAAGGTCACAAAGCGCTATGTAAGGCATAGTAAAGCTTTCAACTTTTCCATGTACTATGCTCTTCTTAAGAAGCTGAATGTCCAATAAAGCAGAAAACAGAATTTTCAAAGGCAATGGTTGTGATGTAACACATAACCCTCCCCCTAAAAGAACAAGCAAAAATTAGAGAACGTATAAAATGAATGGATGGGAGAAAAGAAGCAACAGCTTCCCAAGGGAGTATGATGACAGAATGCCGGGTGTGAAGTTCAAATGAAGAATAGAACAGCACGTATTAATAAAGGGTAAAATAAATTCATACAGAATCAAATCAATCATTTTAATCAGACTCAGAGGAAGAGATATTCAATGGTTTCTCTCACCTCTCTGTAAGTAAAACAGTATAATATATGTTAGATGTAGGAAATAATACTAGTAGCAGTAATAATAATGAAAAATATCCATATGTTGGCATAATTCAACTAGGATCTTTAAGTAGCTACAGAGGGAAGCTGGAAAGTAGCTGGAAAGTAATTGCAGAAATGTTGCAATGAAGAGATGAGTCTTGAATATCTGTGTCTAGAGTAGCACACTTGTCATATGATCTCTCTCTGTATGCTAAGATTTTGCTCCTTGGTAAACCCAGCCATTTGCTAGGAGAGGAAAAGAAGGTGAAACAATCACTGACAAGTGTATTGTGGAGACACCTTATAAGTTACTTATTACATCCTCCCTGGGGGTGATTTCATAACATGTAACATATGCTTAAAATGCTAAGTCACATATCATGAACTACTGTTGCAGCAGTGCAGTCAATTTCACAAAGGTGAAACTTCTTCAGCCACTATAGTAATTTAAAATTTCAATCAAGCTGGTAAATCAGTATACCCATATTTCATTTTCTCCAAAACTCTTTGATATGACTTAAGAATATTTCTATTTTTATTTTGTTCATTCATTCCCTCAGTCCCTTAAAGGAATGTAGAATGCACTGTCCATTCAATAAAGTTGTGTGAACTCAGTTACTCTTTGAATCTCTAACAAAAAAATCAGTTCAGAATTTCACTTTCAAGGGGTATGCAGTCTTCATGCCTAGGATATATTTCATAGCCCAAAAAAATTCCAGCTTCTGCTGATCCAGTTTCAAGAAACTTGAAAGGAACAGCAAATTTGGCAAGCCTGGAAACTGTTTTATTAGTACATCTTATTACAGAATGATAATTAAACTTCTCAAAGATAACTCTGCTTTTCAGTATCCTTTTGCTTGGCATTATAGTTAAGTGATATTGTGTGGAACATAGTTATTTAGACCTGGCAGCAAACTTTTGTTTACAGTGCATATAACATGCTAATTTGACAACATAAACCAACATCAGCTGCAAATTGCAGGGTCTTCAAAAGTGGGGCCATCTCCTCCAAGCTCAGGAGCACTGCATCCCAATAAAAAGGAAGTCAGACAAAAATGCCAGGAGGCCTGCATGGATGAACAAGGAGCTCCTGGACAACCTCAAACAGAAAAAGGAAGCCTACAGAGCATGGAAGCAAGGGCAGGTAGCCTGAGAGGAATATAGAGAAATTGTCTGAGCAACCAGAGATCAGGTCAGGAAAGCTAAATCCCTGATAGAATTATAGGGCTATAAGAAGAGCTCCTCTAGGTATGTCAGTGATAAAAGGGAGACTAGGGAATACTTGAGGCTTCTCCATAAGGAAACAGGAGACCTGGTTACCCAGGATAGAAAGCTGAGGTACTCAATCACTTTTTTGCCTTGGTCTTCCCTGTCAAGTGCTCAAGCCACACTGCCCAAATCATAGAAGACAAAGGCAGGGACTAGGAGAATGAAGAACCACCTGCAGTAGGGGTAGAAATGGTTCGAGACCACCTAAGGAGCCTGAATGTGCACAAGACCATGGTACCCCCATTTTTAAAAAGAGAAAAAAAGACCTGGGGAATTACAGGACAGTCTCACTTCTGTGCCTGGTAAGATCCTGGAGCAGATCCTGTACACTATGCTAAGGCACATGAAATATAAGGAGATGATTTGCAACAATCAACATGGCTTCTCTAAGGGCAAATCATGCCTGAAAAATTTGGTGGCCTTCTATAAGGGGTAACAACATTGTTAGATAAGGGAAGAGCAACTGATTTCATCTACCTGGACTTGTGCAAAGCATTTGACACTGTCCCACATGCCATCCTTGTCTCTATATTAGAGAGGTATGGACTTGATGGATGGATCACTCAGTGGCTAAGGAGTTGGCTGGATGGTTGTGCTCAAAGAATTGTGGTCAACAGCTCGATGTCCAGGCATAGATCAGTGATGACTGATGTTCCTCAGGGATCAATATTGAAACTGGTACTGTTTCACATCTTTGTCAGTGACATGGATGGTTGGATTGAGTTGCTGAAACTCAGCAAGTTTGTCGATGACACCCAGCTGTGTAGTGAGATTGACACATTGCAGGGAAGTGATGCCATCCAGAGGGACCTTGATAGGCTTGAGAGGTGGGCCTATGCAAACAGCATGAAGTTCAACAAGGCCAAGTGCAGGGCAATCCCATGCACAAATATTGGCCGGGTGGAGCATGGATTGAGAATAGCCCTGAGAAGAAGGACTTTGTGGTGTTGGTTGATGAAAAAATTCAACATGAATTGACAATGTGCACTTGTAGCCCAGAAAGTCAGCAATATCCTGGGCTGCATCAAAAGAAGCGTGACCGGTAGGTTGAGGGAGGTGATTCTCCGGATCTACTCTGCTCTTGTGAGACCCCACCTGGAGTTCTGGAGTTCCCAACAGAAGAAGGACATGGAGCTGTTGGAGGGAGTCCAGAGGAGGGACACCAAAGTGTCCAGAGGGCTGGAGTTCCTCTCCTGTGAAGACAAGCTGAGAGAGTTGGGGTTGTTCAGCCTGGAGAAGAGAAGGCTCCAGGGAGACCTTAGAGCAGTCTTCCAGTACCTGAAGGGGGTCTACAGGAAAGCTGGGGAGGGATTTTTTACAAGGGCCTGTAATTACAGGATGAGGGGGAATGGGTTCGAAGTGAAAAAGGATAGATTTAGATTAGATATTAAGAAGTATTCTTTACTGTGGAGGGAGGGGGTTGTCCAGAGAAGTTGTGGCTGCCCCCTCCCTGGAAGTGTTCAAGGCCAGGTTGGATGGGACTTTGAACAACCTGGTCGAGTGGAAGGTATCCTTGCCCATGGCAGAGGCGTTGGAACTGGATGATCCTTATATGTCCCTTCCAACTAAAACCCATTATATCATTCTTTGATAACTACCATTACAAAATTATTTTGTAACTACAGACTCATTAACAAGTATAACCTCCCTACTAGAAATATTTGTTTAAATAGTTCTATTTTGTTATGCTCCTAAATTTTTCTAAGCACATTAGACATTAAGCATCTTTTAAAACAAAAATTTTATTCATATTGCTCAAATAAACTGTTCCTGTCACCTCTGCTCTGTGCATCTACCATGTACTCATGAACACATGAAATAGTAAATGCCTAGATATATTTTGACTGTGTTTTATATCTGTAAAGTGAAGATTTAAAGAAATTAGATGTCTTGGACAACATCACAAACAAAATCCTGACAGGCCAAGGAACAGAACGTACTTTAGTAAATCAACACATGTTATTAATGTGTGTTTGAATGGCTTATATGCTCTACTGCATTTGTCAATTATTATTGAAGTTATTTTACCAGGAGAACGCAAGCATTATAGTAAATAAAGGATCACATGCATTTTTTTTGTTCCAGATGCATACAACGTTTAACGATGCCCTCCAAAAGGATCTGACTTCATATCAAAGTAAAGAATTCAGCTGTTTCTCAATTATGCCCAAGCACCAGGGTGTTCTTATGCATTAATTAATTCCTTATTTACTTGTAGAGTTTTTTTATTTGTTTTTGAAAAAATATTTTTGTTTGTTCTGTCTTTGTTTGAAGACATCTAATTCTGCTTTTCTTTTATTTCCTCCTTCTCTATAATCTCTCCATCTGTCTTTCCATATTAGTCTTGTGAAACAGAAGACATTTGCTATCCAAGTCTTCAGTCATCAATCAATCCTATTTCAGTTCCATAGCTTTAAAGAATTTATATTACCCCATTATTATTCTATTGTAATCTGTTCAATTCACTCTAATGATAAAACCACAGTGTGAAAATATGTAAAAAGAAAATTAAGCATCATGTAGCTTTTAGTGGTTTTGTTGAATACATTGTGTTTTTAAAGTCAGTTGTATTTTTTGCCCAAAATGTTTCAGTTAAGGTTATTTGAGCAAAATATTGAAAAAAAATTACAACGTACATAATATAAGTCATGAATATCAGCATATTTGGAGCTTTACCTTTGCTTGTCCTATAAAAAAAAATATCTAAAAGCAATGAAATAGCATAAGTAGTCTTCAGATTGGTTCTGAATTTTCTTTTAATATATTTAAGTTAGCCTGAAGATAGAACTTTGTTGATGTGATTTAATATTTATAAGGGTGAACTTATAAACTCACAAAGTAGTACATATTTACATCTCTAAGTAATTAGTTAATTGTATTACTAGGAATTGCAAAATGTTCATTAAAAATATTTTCTGTAAATCCAGGGATTTACAAACTGAACCTGGACTTCATATAGATATAGTGTACCTATTAGAAAATAATTATACATAATTTATATGTACTTACTCTTTGTGCTGAAAACCTTTCTGGTATCAAGTAACTGAAACTAATTAGTTACCAAAACATCTTTGTAGAATTTTTGTTTTCTATGACTCTAAAGTTAGCACTAATGTAACAATATTGTTTACACTTCTAGTTGCATTATAATTAGAAATAATATAATATGAAAGTTTGATAACAATCTGAATGCCAGAAGCACGAAAAACCCCCAACTTATTGTATCTAGAAGATACAGAGAGAATCTTGTACCTTTTACATTTATTCTGAGGCTGGCACAACAGGACAAAAAGGTTGAAAATAGAAGTACTTCTAAATTTTCTAATTGTTAATCCCACAGAACTAGTTTGATATTATCCTTAAAAGCACTGAGTATCGTTCAGTGTAGAAAGCAGTTTAAGATGCCACAAAAGGCAGATTATTTTAATAGTACAGTAGCCTCCATTTAAAGGTCTATACATCTACAACTTGTGAGTATGACTATTCATTGACAAAAAGCAGGTCATCACAGCGGGTAGAAGGAGTATATATGTGTCAATATGAAAAAAAAGAGCTGTTTTGGTTTACTCAGAAAACAGAAGGATTTAAATTTTTCTAAGGTAATTTTGTCTGAGTAGGGCTCTGATGCTGCATGTTCTGCCACAGTGCTAAAAATTAGAGTTTTTATGGAGGACAGGGGAGTCAGATGGTTTAGTAAGTATACAGATCCACATTCTTATCATCTGTAGATCTGGTTATACATGTCTTCCAAATCCACACTGATAAGCTCCAAGAAACTTCTTTCAGGGATCAAAGCAGCTTTCAGGATTACATGTATTGCAACTGTTTGAGAAAGAATATAGTAACTATGAGCAAGGTATGAAAAGAGTGACAAAGAACTTTTTGAAATCTGTATGAGAATATTGTTTAACATTCAGATAAATATTTACAAACAAAGATCTGCCTAGAGGAAATCAAACAGAAATTAAAGTAAGGAACCACAGCAAAAAGAATCTCATTTGACCAAAGTATGTAATGCCTTGAATAAATAAAAAACCTCTAAAGCTCCCTTGAAAATAGAATGCAAATATGAAATGAAGGCACAAATATAACCTGTAATCTTGTTTAAAAAAAAACATGCAAGGATTTTATTTTTCTAAGTTATACTGCCAGAAGAAGCTGATAGGAAAAGAAATCATAGAGATTATGTATATTTTTGTTTTTTTCTCCCTTTGCCTTAAATTAAGTTAGCTGTCACAATCTACTGTATGTAGAAATAAATAACTGTTGCTGACATCATTCCACTCCCTCCATCCGATTCAACAGTGACATTTCATTCTTATATGGACCCATTCTAGAAAGCTTCTCTGTTTAACCAAATAGGTATGTAATATCAACTGAACAGTACAGAACATATATTTTTGTTTTCCTTAGAATTCTGAACTGTATTAATGGAATAATATACTTCCAGTAATGACAATAATAGTGAGCAGTATTTCATCAGAGTTGCAACTCTAAAGAAAATCCTGGTAACCATGGAGTTTAGTTTGAGTATTAGCAGTGCCCTGCATGACAGAAATACCACAATGCTTATTTTGGCTGTTTTGAAAACAGAAGGAAATCCCCTTACGTTTTTACAATTTTGGAATGCTTCTAAATGTCTACTTTTTAGGCATGGTCTTGCAAACTGAATTATGTCCTATACTTTACATAATTGTAGGTAAATATCTCCTCAGTGAAAGACAGGATGGTCCATAACTGTGCTTCGTTTCTAGGAGAATAATACAGCAATAAAAAACTATGATGACTCTGATTCTACATATTGATTAAGATCTGAAGATATCTTTCTAAAAGTGTGTTGAGGGTAGATCTAAAATGGAAGCATGCTGCCTCATTGATGGATGTAATTTTTAGGTAGCTGGAACTTGAGGCTGACTCCACACCTTGAATGGAAAATGGGAGTGTGTTTTTGCTGTCTCACAATGAAATTTCCAGTTCGAAAGGAAGAGACCTGTGTTTTTGTCCTTGTTCCTTCTTGTGTTGCTATATTCTTCATTAAACAGTTAATATACAATGTTCTGTGTTAAGCTTCCTCCACATTAACTTTAAGTATTGGGTTTTCCTGGTGAGGTGTTGGCAGTAGGAGGGCTCCAGGGGCAGCTTCTGTGGGGACACAGCCAGTTCCAGTCAGTTCCAGCTGGCTCCAATGGACATGCTGAGCCAAGCTGGTGGTGCTTCTTTGAAAATGTGTTTAAGAAAGGGCATGAAACACTGAATGGGGAGAATAGGAGGGAAGAAAAAGATTGTGAAACAGCAGTGAAATCACCAAGGTCAGTAAAAGAGGAGAAAGTGATGCTCCATGGCGGAGCTGATATTCCCCTACAGCCTGTGGAGGATCTGCGCTGGCACAGATGGGTATTTCCAAAGGACTGCAGCTTGTGGTGGACCCATAGTTGAGCAGAAGAGAAGTGTGGGGTGGGAGGAGTAGCAGGGAGAGACAATGACCATAGCTCTCACCAGTTGCCCCTGTGCTGCTCAAGCTGGAGAGGGGAGTTGGGAGTGAAGGAGAGAAGTTGAGCCTGGAAGAGGAATGAGGAAATGTGTTGTTTTAATGTCTGTCTTCTTGTTGTTCATATAAAAATCTATTTTTAAAGAAATATTGTGAATAAAAGTAAATGAAAATTATTCTGTTTATTTAAAAATATCTACCTGTTCACAGATGGAAAGTATTAATATTTGGGACAATTTTACCTGATTTAGACTGCAGGGGAAAATAAATTTATCTAGACTGAATGAAGACAAGTTCATCAGTATTTATCTCCTCCTTTTATTCAGCTAAGTGAAGTTAGTACAGGCTTTCTTAACTTCAAAACACCTAAACTGCAGTTGACTACTACCTTACACCTGCATATATCAAATAAAGAAGAAAAAGCAAAAAGAAAAAAATGTTGATTTTTGTTTTTGCACCTGAGATGTTCTGAATCCTTCAGTTCTCTCTCCTCAATAACAGGAGGTGCAAGAAGGGAAGTACTTGTTAAATGACAAGGAACTAAGGAAATTTTCATTCTGTTACCATTGCACTGTCAGATACTGCAAGCCATGAAATCCATCTCAAAAACTCTTAATAAATGTCATACTTCCAATATAAAAATTCAAAATAGTAAAAAACCTGCTTTTCTTGGTTATTCACAATACTAAGGATCTGAATATTTTCACGTAGAAGGCAGATACATGTCAGTAGTAGGCTTAGTTCTCCCTCTGCTCATCCAAACTCCGAAGTTTTTGTTAAACTTGTATGCCCAAAGTTAGTCCTTTTCTGTTGTTTGGCTTAGAAAAAGGTGTGAAAAAATACTAGTGGACAATAGAGACATCTTGTTTCTAACTGTCATCTATATTTGATGCTTTACAGGAAGATGAACCTCTATCATCCTTCACAATGCCAAAGGATGGCTAAGGCAAAAAAAGTACTTCTGCACTGGCCAGCAGGATAGTTAAAGAAATCAGTTAACTAAAAACTACACTAATACTCCTATCAACAAATCAGACACATGAAGTGCTATTTCACAAACTTTAATTTCTAAGATTGCTGTTCTTTTACTGCTTCATAATCCATACTACTCCATATGACTCCACAAGTAAAAGGAATTTTACAGGCTTCCTCTTGGAAAAATCTAGGATTCTTGTCATCATGATCCTTGTTTCCATTATTCTTGTCTCACATTTAAAATGTTATTTAGGATATTAGTAAGAACTTTGGAAATATTCCTTCATATTCTGTGTGGTCTTTGACTGTTAGTTTACACTGATGGTAAATTTTATACCTCATGACAATCATTCTTTAAAATATTTCCTGGCTTCCTGTTTTTGCCCAAACTCCATTACAAAGTTTATTTTTTCCTTCTTAAAGTTTTTTTCCTCTTTACCTAGGAGTTCTTAATCTTCTTTTTCTTCAAGGTGTCTCAGCAATCTTCCTCTGGACTTTGCCAGTTTGAATTTTTGTAGGTAGTAGCCACAGAATTCCAGGTGAGGTCTCACTTGTGACTTGTAAGATAGTGTTTCTATTTTTCTGTCTCTACTAGAAATAATTATCCATCACATTTCCATATCACTTTTTCCCTAACTTCTGAGTCATGTAAATATCTCATAACAATTCAGTGACTGAAAAATGCTTCCAGATCTTTCTCCTTCTGTCATTTCCAAATTATGGCATATGGTCTTGTAGCAGAATTTCTTGTATCGTTCATCAAGTTTATGATCTCATATGATTCACTGTCATATTCCTGATGCCTAAAATCAGCCAGATTCAGAAATTTTCTCAGAAGGGCTCAATTCAACATTCCAAGTATAATCAATGCACATTGATCTTTTCAGTCATCTCAGAAAATGCCAGTTCATTGTTGTCTTTAAAATTCATACACAATATGAGGACACTTCCTCCTGAATCCTTTATACTTTACTCAACCCTTCATATTTAAGCCATTCTAAGTAATAGTCTTCAGATGCTTACATGTCTCTTTCAGGTTTAAACTACCATTTCTCACCTGGACTTAAAAACCCCGTAGTTTCATTAAAAAGTTAAGAGCAGACAAATATATTTGTAATAAAAAGAAATCCTCAAACTTATCAGAAAGAATACATATACAATATGTCACTGTCTTTCCTTTTTATATTAGTGACCCCTAGTTTGAAATAAATCTTATTCTTTGCTTAGATAATTTCTTGATTATAAAACATTTTCTTTCTTGATTTGAAAATATCATCATAGTTCACAACTACAGATTCTGAAAAAAACTTAGAATGCAAGAGTTGTTGATAATACAATATTTTCCAGCTGGCATGTAGCAATCCAAGCATTAAGATGGTTGCGGCTTTCAAAAATTGTCTAGCACTTAACCCTTAAGGCAGGGCCTAAACCCTTTAGTCCTTAAGATTAATAAATCCTTGGTTCTGTAAAAGGTCTATTCACAAGTTATACTGAATTTCTTAAGCAAACTATTTAATTCTGGACACTGAGGCTTAGACCTTCAAAGGTAGTTGTTTAGGACTAGCTTTCAGTGGAAGGTAATATTATTCAGGAGCTGACTTTAACTACAGCAAAATTGACTCTAATAATGTCTGGAAAGTAGGTCCTGAGTTAAAAGTGTCAAAGAAACGTGATACTTAAAAAAATGTGATTAAATGAGTAAAAATTAGGTATTAGTTCTGACATTTGGGAACATCTTGAAAATATCTTTAATAGTTGAGTGCTAATTACATTAATAGCCTTGATGCTGGTACATATTTTTCTGGAAAAACAATCTTTTAAAGGAAGATATTTAAATGTATGGTACAAAATTTTTATCTAGCTCCTTTATAGTAATTATAAATCTAAAGGTATTCTACTTTTTATGAAGTATTCAATTGTAACCAGGCTTTTTTGTTTGTCTGTTTGTTTGGTTGGTTTTTTTTTGTTTTACCTGGCTCTGCACTCTTATTAAAGTCCACTCCGTTGATACTGTTTTCAACAGCATGAACACTGGCTGTATTTTCCAACAGACTCCTCGTGTTGTTCATTTCAGAGTGTTCTTCAATATATGGCCCTCATTTTGTTGAATTCACACTAGTAAAATCCTGCTCTGAACAGTTTTTTTAACAAGCTTGTTAATTTTAACATTACCTTTTACAGTAGTCATAACTTTGTGGTATTTCTCTTTTATTGAATGTTATTGAATTTATTTTCAAAATAGATTGGAGAAACTAGGAGATAGAATTATCTGCATTTTATGACTTGGACACTGAGATGCATTATCTGATAAATCTAAGACATGTTGGAGCACTTAGAAATTTATTTTTAGCATACTAAGCCCTTTGATTCAGAGTATTGTTCCCAGCATCTTCAGCTGAAGTTGCAGGCATCCCGCGATTCAGCAGTTTAGCCATTCATAGTGTTAAATGTACATCCAGAAATGGAGGAACTCACAACCTGCTGCATGAAAAAAGTTTGCTGTAAATGGTGTGATTTAACTTTTTTACCTTGTATTGCAAAATTTTTGCATGGCTGGACTGTGACAAACCCAAATGAAAGAGTACCTTGAGGGGAGTAAATCTCCATGTTCCTTTCTTTAAAATGAGCACACCAGAAGACAGAAAAGTCTCTCAGGCTTTAAAGCTGGATTATTTGGAATACAAAAATACATAAATGGAAACAAGTAATCCTTTTTTAAAAAAACAAAGAAACCTCCACAATAGACCCCAGACATAGTATGTTTCACACATCAGAATTACCTGAGAATGTTTGAAAGAATTCTCCCTTACTCCCTCTGTACCTTTTTTTATTGCTTTGTTTTTCAATCAAATAACATGTTCTGGGTGAAAAAACTCCATGGATTTCCTCCAGGCCTTTATGAAATCTTTTCCCTCCCAGGCTTGGCTTTTGTTTCTACCTAACAACAGGCCCCTTTTTTTCACACAAGGTCTCAGTCTCCCTTATCATGTAGGCTCTCCTTAGTGCCTGTCTGCCTCACCCGGGATTTTCAAGTTGACCAGGTGCTCACCCTAAGAGAGTAGTCTTCCCTTCCCCACAAACATTCCTTTTAACTAGGAAGGCAGCAGCCTGGGGTACACATGCAATGAACTGTCATGCAGTTCAGTTCATCATACAACTATAGAAATCAGTCTTCCCAATCTTAGAATGAGTGTTTCACCACCATAATGTGAATAAAAATCTCTTTGGCTTGCACTGATAGTTTGAAGAGTAGAGAATCCAAGTTTATGCCATTATAATTTGGTCATTAAGCAAATTGCCTTTTTGCCTGCTCCCAGTTATCTCCTCCAGCTCATCTTGTTTCACTTATTCCCTTTATTCTTTCATCTAGGCTCTCTAGGCTCTCTGTGCTGTCAGTTAGAGTTCATCAAAATACATTGGCTCCTCACCAGTGATCTCCATTTCTTTTGTTCTGCTTATTCTCAGATCTTTCTTTGTCAGTTCTGTTTACCATCACAAGTTTTAGCTTTCTGTCCACTCACTGACCTCTTCTCTTTCAGTCTTTTAGTTTCATGTTCCCACTCATGAAAAAGTGAGCTCTGAGCCCAAACTTTCTTGTCCGTTATGATCCTAGCTCTAGTCCCCATGTCCTTCTTTCTAACTTATTGCCAGTCTATTTCTGTCCCTGTACTGAAGGAGGCTACTTTTCTCTTAGAGTAGCCTGACAAAGTGAACTTCCTGAATTTCATACCCATACATATGGCTGTCAGGAGTTCCAAGCAATAGTAGTTATCTGAGGAAAGATTCAGCCAATTTCACATAGCTTTTGTTGTTAGCAGTTCTGTAATGATGAGCATATGAAAGCTTTTCAGAGGCTTATACCTTGAGCAAATTTAAAGATTTTAATGGGATAACCACAGACACATTCTTGACAGACTTTACAAAAACATCTGTTCCAAAATGTGTGGCATTGTAGATTTTTTGATACAAGGAAAACATATTATATTTTGCTTTGTATTCTCTAGTGGTCTCCTTAGAAATAGAAGTTCTGTTTGATTGAACTGTCACGGTGGAAAAAAGCACAAACAAATTCATTCTGAGTTGCTCAGTCAGCATGGAAAATTTGAGCTCAGACTGTTGAACTTAAGCAAAGTTATGATCAACTGAAAATATGAACCACTAGCCAACCTTAATAATAGGTGATGCCAGCAGTCCTGCTTAAAATTTATGATGTTCTTGTTGTCATGGAAGTAACTATTCCAACACAAATTCCCCTAAGACTTCATTCTTTGATAATAAGAATAATATACTGCATTTAAATATACTTGTGTATGACTCAGTTTCTCAGAGTAAGAACACCAGTGCTTTAATATTCACATTATCAGTGTAAAATGCCATAATTAGATGTATATTCTAGAGATACACATACTATGGAGTAAGATGTGAAGTATCAAGAATCTGTGAAATCTCAACATAGGATGACTGTAAAATCTGCAATACATACATATACACACATTACATTTTGCTAACACAATGTGGTTTTACAAAATTAAGAAGAAACACAATTTCTCAGGTGTAGTTGCATTTAGTCCATCACTACTTTTCTGGTAAAGTGTTTTGATTATTGTTTGGTTTTGTGTAGAGATTGGTGCAGGCTGCAACCACCTTATTTCCCTTACTTGTGTAACTGTGCAAAGGCACATTGTTGTCTTCTGGAACTTTGTGAAAAAGCCATCTGTTTGCCTTTGAGGACTTAAGTGTTCCTGACAGTCTTCCAAACGGACATTGCACCAACACTGTGGGAAAGGAGGGAAAGTTTGCCCGATAGATAAATAAAGAATATAGAAAAACATGTGAAGGGTAAGTGAAACTGAGTTTAACTAGGCTAGTACTTAAGATCTTTATTTCATTGTTATTGCTTAAAAACCCCCCTCATTGGATTTGTAAATCTCTTTTTATCTTTGAATATAAACTCTTTATCATTAACTCTATGCAATCATAAAAGCAGTGAATAGAGCGGTGATGAAATTCAGTTTTCTATTCAGCTCTAAGTATTAACATACCTTACACCATGCTGCTGACATAAGAATTTACCTTTACTTGCCAGCAATGGAGAAATAAAACCAATAAAAACAATATACATTGATACCCTAGCTCCAAAAATTTTAATTTTTATTCTAGAAGTGGTGCACATTGCTAGAACAGGTTTGTTTTCAGGGAAGGTACTTGTTGTAACTTTTAGTATTACACTTCTTCAGGAAGAAAAAAGGAAAAAAACAACCCCTTCCTTGATGTATGTTCTGTGATGCCTTCTTTAAATGTCTGCTCCTAATTTGCTGGTATTTAAATTTCTGTTACCGAGAGTTACTGTGTCTATGAGACATACCTTATTCTTTCTATAGCAAAATTTGTTGCTATAATTTTAAAATGATATAATTTTAAATTTAAGTACCTTCAAGAACTGGTTTCTGAGCCCTTGTTCACTTTTCCTTGTCAGGCTGCTAAGAGCTTATTCCAGACCAACTGTCCGCTGTATTTCATAGGTTTTTATCTTTATTAAGTTCAACTAAAAAAAATAGTAAAATTATAATGCATGGAAGAGGACCTTCTATCTGTAGTACTCAAGGATATCCATACTATATTTACAGAAAGACAAAACCAGTCCACACTTAGATATTTACGGGAATGTAGTCACCAATTTGACAACTATTTGAACCTCTCCAAAAAATCTTAGAAGCTCCTTGGAAACCCAATCTACAAAGCTGACTATTCTAAAGATGTCATAAAGAAGTTCCTCAAAGATCCATACAGTTAAATCCTGAAAGTCTTAGAGTTATCAACATGATGTTTGTCAAAGGCATCCAAAAAGGCTGCCCTGCCAGTGAGTAGGCGGGGAATGGGCAAGAATTTGGGAGTGGACAGAGTGAGGACAGCTGACCCCAGCTGACCAAAGGGATATCCCATACCATATGATGTCACACTCAGTAATAAAAACTGGGTAGAAAGTTTGCCAGCTCTGCTGTTGCTTGGCAACTGGCTGGACATTTATTAGGTGGTGGTGAACAGTTTTGGGTTTTTTTTGTTGCATCACTTGATTTTTGTGGTTTTGTTTTTCTTTATTTGTATGTTTTGGTTTGGTTTTAGTTGTTAATATGTCTTTATCTCAGCTCATGATTTTTTCTCACTTTTATGCTTCTGATTCTCTCCCCAGTCCCACTGGGGGTGGGGGGTGGAGTCAGTGACTGTGTGAGGCTGAGCTGCTTACTGGGGTTAACCCACAACAGCTTAGTCACATCAGTCTACATAAGTCTGCATTAGCTAACATTTTCACTGCAGAAGTGTCTGAAAGTTCCTGCTAAGTTTGAGACCTCATTGGCTGGGTAACAACAAAAGAAGATAAGAGAGAGAGGATTTCCTGCAGGTATGCAGTGTATATAGTACATTTCTCAAACTTTACGTTCCCATGACAGAATCACAGAATGTTTGACGTTGGAAGGGACCTCTAAGATTACCTGGTCCAATCCCCTTACTCAAGCTGGGTCATGAAAAGCTGATTGCCCAGGACCATGTTCAGACAGATTTTGAAAATCTCCAAGGATGGAGACTCCACGGCCTCCTTGGACAACCTGTGCCAGTGCACATTCACAGTATCAAATATGATACACAGTATAAATTACAATCAAATATGATATGTATAATATATTATAAGATATTACACTACATATATTTACATATAAAGTATTTACTTTCAACATATTTCATAGACAGAGTCACTTTCCTTCCATTCATGCAGTGTTGATGTTTCATACTCTACTCTTTCTGGATTATGGTTTGCTCTCAGACCTTCCAAGGCCATTGACTCCTTACTTTTCTCATTCTAAAGGCCTTCATCTATCTGTTGTTCATATGCTGCACCTTCACTGACACATAATTTGCTTTCAGTTCCATATACAAATGATTATGCATGATGGCATGTATGAGTAAATATATACAGGAACAGGGGAAGTACACACAAGGATAGAGGCATACAATTAAATAAGTATATAAGGTTTGAAGAAGCAGATTCAGAATGAACCATATGTTCAGAAATCAGAGTGTTATGGTAGAGCGACAGTGAGCAAGCAGATGGGTGGCTCACTTTTGACCACTGTCTTCAGTGTCCAGTCTTTCTTTGTGGCAATGTCCCTTCTCATTCTCTCTCACACCTCCTGCTTGGTTCTTGAGGTCTTTCTGCATCAAATAACCACAAACAGAAAAGCAAGGACAGTCCCATATGAATGATCCCTCAGGAAAACAACAATTATCTGAACTCAGCAGGAGTTGAGGATAGCAAAAAACCAGCTTTCCTAGCCTCTAATCCTCTCTTGTCCTTTTAACCCCTGTGCTGTTGCTTCAAAACAAGGCAGCATCAGTTAACCTTTTCAGGCATGCTGCAATACTCCCAGACTCTATTGCATTTTGTAAAACCTTGTTCCCAAACCAGTCTTGTGTATAGCCAGTGTACATGCCTGGCTTTCTCAAATTAATGTGTGCATGACAGAATGTGAATTCTCCATACAGAGAAATGGTGTCTTACAAAGTAACACAGTAACAAAGTTAGCTTTTATACACAAATGTATCTTACATAGACCAATGGTTATATAGAGATTTTTTTCTGTTATCCTTCTCCATGCATAATTGCAAACTCTGACATGGTGTGATCAGCAGCTGGTTCAGCCTCCCATCTCACTTAGCCCTTGGGATCTTTGATCAATCTGCAAGAGCAAAATCCATTAATGTCAACAGCAATGCTATTCTTGTGGTATGGCATGTGCAAATGCTAAGACTGGAACAACCCATAGCTTTAACAGAAATCATTGTACTAAAAGGTCATAATAGTGCGGAGCCCTCTGATAACTCACTGCCACTTCATTCCACTTTCTTTGTTTTCCTTGTGATGCAACATCTTCTTTGAAAAAAAATGTTATGTTTATCAGTGGATTCAACTTTTTCTTTCTAACCAGATTTACTGTTTTGCTTATATTTAACTACTCTTTTTAGGAGGTTATGTCCAGGTTTTGCTGTGACAGAACTCTAAAATATTTTTCTGTTCAGAAAACCTGTAGTTTTAAGAAACTGCAGAGTCCAGTTCTGTGAGAACAGAAGAGATCAGATGCTCTGGTATGCAGGTTTCTGTAGTGACCAAGGTCAAGGGTAGTTTTGAACCACGCAGGTGCAATGGGCTAGGAGTGGTGAAGCCCAGGGCAGCTGACACAAGCTGGCTAATCAAAGTATTTCATACCATAAATGTCACCCTCAGTATAAGTTGAAAATTTTGCGTGGATGTTTTGGGTCTTCTACCATGGCTGCCTTGCTGAGAGAGTCCCAGCTATTTTGTCAGTCATCCTCTGTCTAAGGCCTTCTCCTCCACTTGCTGTGACCACTGTGTTCTCACTGGAGCTGTTGTGCTTACAGTGTTGGGCATTCAGTCTTCACTGCTAGAAGCGCACAGCTCACAACTACTATCTGAAGCTGAGTATAACTTTGTGTCCTATATTAGCATTGGGGTTAATATTAGTTCATTATTATAATTCTATTAAATCTGTTTTCATTTCAACCTATGGGTCTCCTTTCCTTTTCCCAATTCCCCCTCCTGGGTGGGGTCAAGTGATAGAGCAACTCTTCGAACTGTGACAGGTTAGTAAAACACATGAGAAAAAAAGACCAAACTCACCAAGTAAGAAGTTAATAGTATAACAAGTGATCAAATAAAATTCATTATAGTAACAAGCTTCAGTTCTGGTTCCAGTTACTCAAAGTTTCTTCCAGTGTCTGCAGAAATCAAACTAAGACAGGAACTTAGTTTGCTGGAGCCTGCAGGTCTGCAGACAGGAACTTCTGCCGAGTCTGGAGTTCTTTATATCTCTCAAAGGTTCTCTTATAGGAATGGATCACAGTAGACATGCAAGCTGAGTAGTAGTAGATTCCTGTTATAAAAGGGGATTAAAAATGAGGGTGTCTTCAAAAGCTAGTGCTACCAGCAAAGTAAAACTGAATAAAGAGAAAAGAAGCTTCAGTATAAATTGAAAAATCCATTGGATAATATTACTTTTGATACTGGAGCATAGTTATCACACTTCACAAGTTGCTCATTATCACTGACTTCTTGTAGCAAGGAGACTAATGTACACAGTCTCTGGCCATGTTATTCATTCTTAACAAAGCTAGAAAGAACCTTAAATAAACTCCTCTTGCAGTTGAAAAGCAATTTGCCACAATATCAGCTGAAAAAAAAAATTCAGTCATTGGTACTGCAATTATATTCTTGAACAATTTTTGGGACAGAGGAATTCTATACATGAATTCAGAAACACGTTGAAAATAGACTCCGAGTATATAACTTTTTTCCTGGATGAAAAAAAGATCTTTCGAACTTTCAAACTGTTTCTGTAGGCACAGCATATGCAGATTGGTTTTACACATCAGAGGAATGCAATGTAGTTGTCAATCTGGAATCATTAACAATGTTTTCTATTATCTTGCTCCATTTATCACTCGTGGTATTTTTTAGGTACAATTTTGTATAATCCTTCAGGTACCAATATGGATCCCTAAGTGGATGAATTAGGCTAATAAACTATAATATTTACCATCTGTAACAGAATCTGCAATGTGAAGTTACATCTACTCAAATTTTAATTTCTTCCACAAAAAACAGTAAGATCAAACAACTATACAACTAGTTATTAATTTCATTCAGAGTCATGTGATTACTTATTAAGTAGAAAGACATCTCACATTTATGTCTATGCCATAATTGCAGATTTATTATATTTCTTCATATATATAGTATTTTCTTTATGCTTATATACCATGTTCAAAGAAAGTGTCAGTGGATACTACAAAGTCAATCTTTTTATTTCAGTAAGTTTAAGAACTTCCATTTCACAGTTCACTTAGTAAATTCAGTTCACAAACTTCACATCTTCACTGTTGGGAACAAGACAGGATTTTTCTATGATATTTTTGGCTTATTAAAATGATTTTTTTGTAGGTTTGAGAAAGATGAAATTAAAAAAAATGTGGTCTGTAAGTCTTTTTTATTTTCTGGCTTCTGAGTTTGAAACAGCCACAGAAATACTAGGACTTGAAAGTTCAACTTTTTTTATTTTATTGTAACTGAGCAGGAGTTTCCATTTAATAGTCTATAATGACACAGTAACCTAACTTTATAAGAGGGTAGAATTAATGTAACACTGCAAGTTATTTATGTATTTGAAATTATTTCTGTGTGTGTTCAGTAACTTTCCTTTATCAGAATTAAATTTCAGTTGTCACTATGGAACTAAATTTCAGTTTATCTGGAAATACTATACATTTTCTGTAATCTTGACTAATCTGAATCAAGTTGTGCTCCTAGCAAGTATCACCACCTTCCTCTTCATCTTGTTTTTCATATCACTACTGAGCATATCTAACCACCAGATTCCACATACAAACCTTTGGGGAATCCAGTTATTAACTTTTTTGTCATGCTGAAAATTGATAATTTGTTCTTACACTTTATTTTCTATATCTAAATCTATTTATAATTCATTTTATCTTACAGTATTTTACCTTTCATGACTGGTAAGGACTCTGAAATAGAAATGAAGGCAGGCATACCGGCCTATGTCAATGCAACCCAATCTAATATGTTTTCATAAAACTATATATTGATATGAATACTTAATTACTTTATATACATTTAAAAAAACAAAGAATAAAGGCTTGATCTTAAGGAGAAAAATAAAAGGATTCCTTGGTGTTTTGGAACAAATTTAGCTCCATTTAAAAGGTAACAAAAACAGTCTAAGGAATGCATCTATAAAAAATATAGAAATTTCATTTGATAGTACAGGCTGCAGAACCATTACTATCTTTACAATTACTTTTTGATTCTTTGCAACTTTTTATCTCCATCTCTGTCCTGCACTTTCAGGGTAACAAAATAGAGCTAAAAGTGGATTTCATTATTCTGTGTTGATAGGGAAACACACTTGATCATAACTGAAAAATAAAAATAAAATAATACCTACAAAATTAGAGGTCTGGTAAAACCTTGTATTTCAAGAACATGAATGATATTGCTAGGGGTCAGTTCTGGAAGCAAAGAGCGCTTAGATCTGGGGGCACTGTTCCTGCCAAAAGGTAAGATTTTTTCTTTTATTTTTTCCCCCAGTGTGGAAAACTCAACTGGAACTGTAACATGAATATAAAATATTCAGTTGCCCTTATGAATAAAACCCACAAAATTGGAACAAATGCTAAATCTATCTTTATATCACAAGACAGTTTTTATTATTAGAATTTAGGATGACTTCCAATTTAAGGAATAGGTTTTTCCTCCTCTCCCTTTATTGGAGATTTACTTTTCCATACTAGTGACTACCAGAAAACATAGCCTATATAAGCTCCCAGTATGATGCAGCCTAGCTGTTCC
Organism: Aegotheles bennettii; assembly: GCA_013398125.1. Taxonomy (NCBI): domain Eukaryota; kingdom Metazoa; phylum Chordata; class Aves; order Caprimulgiformes; family Aegothelidae; genus Aegotheles; species Aegotheles bennettii. The sequence goes on along the minus strand of VZRW01009846.1, from coordinate 42,625 downwards.
TGTATTATTCTCTCTTCTTAAGACTTTCTCTTCTTTGATGATACACAACATATTTTATTCTTCTTTTATTGTCATCACTTGTGATGGAATTCCGAGGAGAGAAAAAGCATCTGGGATTCAAAGTAAACTTAAACTAATGGAACGTTTCTGATTTTGTCTTGATATTTATGTAGTTTCTCCAGTGATATTCAACAATATTAATTCTTCTCTATTAGGGATGGTTTTAGAGTTTTCCCAGGATCTATCTACACTTAGAAATAGCTCATATTTGTGCCTTGAAATCTAGTAGCTAGGGAACTATCTAAAAACTTCTTTGGTATTTCAGCTCCCAGTGAATGAAGATTGTCTTTTAAATTAAACAGAATGCAAGAATTTTGTGTCTCTCTTAGCACTTTCTAGGTGCAGACTAACTTTCTATGACTTTGATACATGTTACAGGATTTTCCTTCTGAATGAAACAAGGTCACTTGAAGAAATTCTAGTAAATTAGTCAGAGGCAAGGGACATTTCCAGGCTCTGAAACTCTGTTGTTCATACTTTAAAATTGTTAGAATGATCCCTGAAATGCTTTTGCTCTGTGACATGTAGCACTTGCCCAAACAGTTCCTGGGCAGAGTTCTGAAGCTAACATAGATCAGACAAAAATCTCTGAATGGCAGTCATCTGTTTTGGAGGGTAACAAATTTGAAAGTATGAATGTGAGATATTTCACTAGTTGGCCTCAATGTCAGAAGATGGTCCCGGCCATGTTTATCTTTGTAGTATAGGCATAATGAATACCAGCAAACACCTTATATTTCTGGCTGTGAAAAATGTTTCATGTAATTAAATTTTAGGATTGTCTACTCAAAGACAAAGGAGACAAATGCTTAAGATTTAGTCAATCAACATTTAACCATGTAAGACAGCTGAATTAATATGAATGCAAAATATTTTTTTCCCTCAAGTTTCATGTGACAAACTGCTATACACTCCATTGGAGAAAAAGACTATATTAGCCACATAGTCCTTCAACCTTTGTAAAATCTTCCTGATCTGAATGCCTTTAAAATTAATTTCTCACTCTGGAAGTTACTTGGGTTAATAATAGTTTCCTCTGCCTTTCCTCTTTATTTGTTATTCTTTAACCCAAGTAAGAATGTATTTAGCTGTATTTCAAACAGGCTACAGTTTTCTACCTTTTTATTTGAAAATACTAATTGCATTATTGTTGGACTGAGCAATTTTAATATACAGTTTATGACAGATAGTTAATGATTGTCTATGTTTAGCTGAGATATTAACAAGTTACAAAGTCATTGTGAGGCACAACACTCTTCCTCACTAAGAATGTTCAAACCCCACTGTGAAATTTTGTCCATATAAACTTCACAGTTCATATTCACAAGATCTGTTAATAATACTTCTAAAAGTTTCATGAGTAAATTAACTTCATATATGTCAGAAAAGACCAGAGATAATGGTAACCAATATATTGACACAAAAATGATTTAAGAAGTTTAACCCATTTTGAGGGACACAATTAAAAGTTACTACTTTGTTTAACTAATCATCTCTAATAGAAAAAAAATATTTTCTCTTTACGTGCTTTCTAGATAAATAGTTGTGATTTAATTTTTAATAAAGAGTTTCTATATTTATATCTACTTGTGGGCTTATGTATCACCCTTGTAATATGACTCAGACTTTATGGTAGTGGTAAACATTAATTTCTTCATTAATTTCTTTCAAGTGAAGTAAATATTTCATAATAATAGTAGCTATTGAAGGTTTCTTTCCTCTTCTCTCCAGAAAAAAAACAAGCCATTTACAAAGAATGAAATTTTATTTTATCTCTTTAATCTTTAATGGAAAATCTGTTCATGATTAACCGAAATGTGTTGTATTGTCACGAACAGAAAATAGATTGACACTACTTATCCAACCAAGTAGAACTTGCAATTTCATAAACCTGAATACTATTATGGATCACAGCTAATTATTATATAAATTTCACTACCTTCCCCTTTTATATAGGTTAGAGTGCCTTACATATAAAACATGCAATTTAAATTCTCTCCTTTACCTGTGACGAATTTAATCTGTTACCAGCAGAATTCTCTTAGCTGTATATGGCCTAACTACCAACTTTAAAAGGACCTCACCTATTTGCTCCAGTCTTGCATGAAATAATAAACAATGATTGGCCCACAGCAAAAGATTAAAAGTGAGTATGATCCTCTTTTAAGACTATTTGCTGGATGAATTAAAGTCACTTTGAAAATGAAAAAATAACATAAAAAGTCAAATACTTGGAAGATTCTATTCTGAAGGGACATGACTCTTTCTAACTTTTATCCAATGGCTTCTTAATGCCAAATACATAAAGAACAGGGACTCAGATCCTGGCTCTCCATTCATAACTGAGTTACCTGAAAGTAAACTGCAGAGTCAGAGTTCTGCTTGCATATCTGTCTATAGCTCTTCTATCTTTTTCAATATACTGACATAGTTTTGAGAAAATGATGACCTTGTTTCTTACCACAAATACAGTAGTAGATGGAGCACTAGTGAGAAATACATGGATTCGAATTTTCTTAGTTCAAGGAAAACCTGAAGTCCTTTTGATGCAGCTTTCTAACAATTGATTTATCAATAAATAGGGATAACAATGTCACAAAAACACTGGCTAGGTTACTCAAGTAGGAAGAAACCAACTTTACTTAACAGATGAGTATGTAAGCATGGAACTTAGTTTGTAGTTTGATATTTTAATTCTTCCTGTATCACACTCTGTTCAACTAAATCTCTGATTTCTTTTATATATCTAGGCAATTTTTTATAAAAAATCCAATACTGATTACAGTATATAAACCTGTATTTATTTGCTAAGTTTTACTGCACACACACTTAAATTATTTAATTGGGACATTTTATAAATTTTAAACCCCAATATTGCAGTAAAGAATATGCAACTATGTGATGCATATGATGTTAGTGTGTAACACAGTGTGTTTCTATTTCTTACAATGAATTGTACTCCTGACAGTATTTTTCACAAATTATATTTATTAAATTACATGCTTGATACATGTTACATTCTCACTGACATTATTTTGTATTTAAAATTCAGATAAATTACATTAGCTACTGCAAACAATTTAAAATAATTGTTGAACAACTAATGCTAATTTTTTTGCATATGAACTGACCATCAATTACAAAGATTCTTCACTCATGAGATAGAGAGCTCATTAGTTGGTAGGAGTGATTATTCTGTCTTCAGTCTGGGAGGGTTAATCTTTTCACTGAACCTCCAATTGTTGTTATACTGTTATACAAAATCAAATTTAGCAATTAGTACACTGTGTGAGGTAAGAGGTTCATATCATTATTTATTTTGGTATGAAAAGAAACAGTCTCTCTGAATTAATAAAATGAGCTAACAAATTACTTTGGATAATTACAGGCATCTAAAGATGTGAGACTACTAGCAATCAGACACTTGTAATACTAAGAGAATAATTACATCTTGTGGCTTGCCTTGAAAAGGATTCAGAAATATTTCACCTAACTGTAGCAGTTTGAATTATTTTACTGCTCATTAATGGTCATTTTGAGGGTAAGGGAAATGAAATGTTTCACTAGTCTTCCTAAAAGATTATAAAGTTTTTTTCTAACAAGGAATCACTTCATGAGCGTGACAAAGAAATTAAAAAATGAAGAATAGAAGGAAATGTGAGCAGTCTTCATCAGATTCGGATTAAATTCTAAACTGCCTATAAAGAAGGTTTGTGATAAAAAAAGGGTGACCTAGAACTGAATTAGATTATGAGACACTCATGTAATGCTGTATCTGGCTAAATTACAAATGTAGTAAATTCCAGGTTTGATAATAGTGCTATGAGAGTATTTATTTATCTCTAGATTCTGCAAGAAGTTTTCCTTGAGCAATAAGTGGCTGATGCCAATAACTGATTCTATTTGTTCTGAACTAATTTGCAGATCAGTTAGACATATCTAACTCAGTCATGGGGCTTGTCAACCCCATTTACAACTTCCTTAACATATATATTCACATACAAGTACAAAGACTTGACTAGACATACTACTGTAATTCTTTCCCTTCACGGCATTTAACACAAGTGATTGTAAGGTAAGAGATAACTTTCCTGTTACAGTAATTACACAGATATCAAAAAGCAGAATATTATGTGTGTTTCATATTTGCTTCAGTAAAATAAAATAAAACAAAATCCAGAGTTTCAAATAATTTCTGTTTTTTCCCAATCAAAATTCCTTCAATGGTTTGAAGACATTTTTGTATATTAGAGACTTTCTGGTATTTCAATTTACTGTCAAAATTCCCTAGCCATAATAGCAGAGACTATAAACATTCATCCTATGATAGTTCTCTGTTACATCATACGGTTGAGTTATTCTTGTAAATATGTACTACCTGAAATACAAATAGAGCCTGTATGGAGTCCTGTTCCTCTCTCTGATAAGAAAAACAGAAAACTAACAAAAAAATGGTATCAGACTGTATATAGAATCTGTGAGAATCTAAGGGGAAGAAGACATCTGATGACAGAAGTTCTTCAGTCTAGTGAACACAAACATTGTATGCTTGTGACATTGTACTTGTATGCATTTGAGTTTTGTAAGTAGAAAACTAGATTTATACCATTCCTTTTTTGCATACTTTTGGAGGACTGTAAACCTGTCTATCCTTCCAGATGTGAAAGCCCTGTTCTGTATGATAGTGATTTTAGATATATTTATAGTTAAGTATTTATACTGAGTTAATTTCAAAAGGAAATCAGCTGAATTTGTTTTAGAATGTCTTATATTTCAGTGGTATTTCTAGGCGTTCAGTTATTTCTAGGTCAAGCGAAACATGATTTGAATCTGAGTCTTTCTCATCTGTCCTGGTTTGAACCAGGACAGAACTAATTCCCTTTCAGTACTTTTACTTTTCAGTTAAGTCTTTTCTGAGTGACTGCACTTGCTGAAATTAATGGCATGGTTTTTAGTCAGTGTCTGTCTCTAGGACTGATAATTCTCAATGTTTGTAGTAACAGCTGGAGAATGGTATGTAGAAACAAAGTTACTGCTTAGGTCTGCTAAACATCTTATGCTCCAGAAACAAAAGAGAGGAAAGTGGTCACGCCTGCAACCCTTCAATGGGGAGGAGCAGACCAGACAGATGACCAAAACTGACCAGTCAAAGTATTTCATCCCATACACATTGTACTCGGTATTAATCCGAGGGATCGTGCAGGTCAAGTCCTCTACATCCATGGCTGGAATCCTTGGAAGATTCTGTCTGTCTGTCTTTGATCTCCGATCCATGCATTCCTGACTCCATGGATTTGAGGATTTGGAGGATTTGTTTTTTCCATTTATCTTCTCACTTTGTAATAAATTAGACAGTTTTCTAAACAGTGTATGTATGAATACTGTTCTCCATATAAAGTGTACAGGAAAATGACCTAACTCAAATCAAAGGATTCTACCTAGTGATGCATGTAAGAGTCAAACATTGCAATGTTTAGTTCTTATACTCATTCATCTACTTTGGGACATTACTAGAGTGTCCTCTGCCAGCTGAACACATGCTTACATTTTAGAGTAATCAATGATTCAGATGTTCCTTTGTTTAAATCTCTGAATGGCTCAGTGCAGGAGGTATTCTTATATATGTTTGGTGTCTGAAGGAACTAACTGGAAAACTATACTTGTCACTATTCTCTTTAAAAATATGATTTATTTTAAGAGATTAATTTATTTAATGATCAAGTCCCCTGAAAGGAGACCTCCTTATTGCTTAGTAGCCAGATGGATAGAAAACTGTCTCAGAATGTGCTAGTGCCAGACCACTCACCTTTGCAGAGTGAAGAAATTCGGACATTCAGATTCACTTTCTTCCTCAACTTAATGATTTAATCAACAGTCTGTAATCTGGGACAATTCTGAAAAGGAAAAAGACCTAGACATATGAAAAGGATGGTGGTTCCCATTCCTTCTGTTTAATCTGTCATTATATAGTAAAGAATATAAGATTCATTGAGAAAGAATAAGAGGGAGACATAAAGTGAAAAAAGAGAAAAGAGATGTAAGGAAGTATGATTCTGTAAACTAGTGGCTATAACTTTTTGGTAAGATGGAGACCTGGCTTATTCTTTCTTGCTAGGATTCTTTCTGAATTTTATTTAATGACTTCAATTTAAAAAAAAAATAGGAAGAAAAGTTTGCACTAAATTCTGAGTCAGATGCCGAAGTTTTGGAATCAAATGGAGCTCCATTTAACTTTTTCTACATAATGTAGATGGCTTCACATGCTGATATCACATTAATTCAAGACACTTCTCTCTGTGAGCAATTTGGAAACTTGTTTCTAAATTAACATGTTTTGAATCACCATATTTTCCTAAATAATATTTATTTGTTTGAAGCAGTTCTGTAGGCCACCAGCTTTTTACCACTTTGTCTAGGGACAAGGCTCTGAAACATTCTCATGACGCAGAGTAGCAGGTTCCTACCTCTAAAAAGATGGATCAAAGAAGATCACCGATTGTATGCTACTAAAGAACTAGTGTCTGCATTTCTGTGGACTGGATTCAGGATTTGAACTGTATCTAATATTCTAGGTGATAGATAGTCCTGCATTTTGAGCTTGGAATAAAGTTGTTAGCTTTTAGACCCTTGGCAAAATCTTCAGAATGACCCCCTTCTGGAGAGAAATTACTGTGATACCATGTGTAGAACAAGTTTCTTCATTAGAAGAATGACTCTATTAATAGCCAAACTCTGCTACTGAGTTGGTTCTTATTCAATATGAAACAATTGCTCTACTTAAAATGAAAATTAGTCCAGACTACCTTGTGCCCATTAGCAAAATAAGTTCTGTACTCTGATCAACCATGTTTTTCTTTCACTCAATTACAGAGAAAAGTCTTACCATACAAAACCAAATAAAGTAATGATGAAACATGCTCACTGGGGAAATGCTAATAAAAAAGTTGTAACGGAAGTGACAATTAGAAAATGAAGCAGACTTGTCTTCAGGAGTGTTGCTTCTTTTTCATAAGAATAAGTAAGAAAAATATTTGAAGAATAGAGGGTGAAAGGGAGTTTTACTACACATACCACATTAATTTCAGAGGCTAATTTGCAGCTAGTGAAAGAAAGATGTTCACAAAAGCTCTTTGTGAATCATTTAGTTCATACATAATCTATTTTCCTTTTCACAAGATCTATTTAAAAGCCGTTTGAGTAATGTTAAGAACAGATTTTTGTTTTCTTATTTCTTGCCCCTTTTTTGATGTTAGACTTGTTAAAACCACTTGGTGAAAAAGATGAATAGCATGTTGGAACGTAGTGTGGTAACAAGGTGCATAGGCCACTGAATAAATGTGTTATACATTCTTTCTATGCTTAAATCTAATGTTGTCCAGGACAAATGTTTAGCTGGTGGAAATCAAAGTATGTGACACTCTGGGTTGAATTGAAACAGACAGCTACACCCATTAACCACTGCCTATCTCCTGAAATGTGATAACTAATTATTTGAAGGTATTCCAGTCCTTTTCAATGCAAAGTAAAAAACTTCAGTGGTGGTCGTTTTTACTTTGCTTTGAAACAGACTAAAATACAGACAAATGTTCAGAATCCTGTTAACTTCTGAGATATTTGTGGTTTTATGCAGACATTTAANAGATTATATTTATAATATATATATTATTAATGTCTGCACATTATGCAGACAATTAATCTACCAGAAAATACAACCAAAATGTTAAAAAAACTCTTACATGTTGAATTAGACTAAATATGAATGAAAACAGGAACAACACCCAGTGCACTCAGTTCTGGCTACTCTCAGAAGTTTAGCTATATTTTCTCTGTTTTCTGCTTCCAGAAATGGATATCTGTGAAACTGAGGATTTTACATAAAAGCAAAGAAACTATGACTGCTCATTCACACTAAACCATTCAGATCTGATAAACAGACACAATTTAACTCCATTACTGAGACAGCAGAAGGAAATAATAAATAAAATAAGAAACAATACTACACACATTATGAATATTGTAAAATTCACTTATTCCTGAAACAGTTATCGGAAAGATTATAATATCTTCAGTTTGATTTTGGCAGGTAATAAAGATGTAAGACCGAGGAAGATAGTATCCCTTTACTGAAGTATATTAAATTAATTCTGTTTAAATTAAATAAGACAATAAAAAGAAGTCTGGTTCTAAGGTTCTCATTTTAAGAGAGGGAAAAAAGTTGGGGCTGTGGACATGGACGATTTATGAAATTTCTCTAGATCAAAATCACTAATATATTTGGAGCTTGAATCCCATGTAAGGGAAAAAAACATCTTAAAAGACATCCTAGGAGTACAACAACAGACAGTAAAGTTTTGTTGTTGTTTGTTTGTTTGTTTTGGTTTGTTTTGTTTTCCAGCAGAAAAATTTGTATATTCTTTAGGTGTGTCAATAAATAGAGAATAAGGAAAGAAAAATCAGACATTATCTGATTGAGTTAGTGTGGAATTAAAAATGAGCCAGTTCTGATCCTGGCAAAGCAAATTCCATACTTTAGATCTCAAGCAGTGATTTGAATGTGAATGCTGACACTTTTAGACAGAGTGAATAGGCTCCATCCATTCTGATTTATCTACCATTTGCTAGTTTTTGAGTTTTCATGTTGGCCAGAAAATTAATTTCTTAGTTTGCCCTTATACTGTAACCCATTAAATATAATTTTTGTTATCCCTGGTAAAAGGTCACAGGCTTTTTAATGAAGTGACAGAACAGTGTGTCAGCGTTTGGTTGACCTCAGCTCATTTTGGCTTGTTTTAACAACTGGCTGGTAGCTACTCGCACACTTTTTTTAACTCTAGCTCCTTGAATATCTGGTATGGTAGAAGTGTCACAACCTACATAGTTAATGCACAAAAACCATTTATTTTGTTTGTGTCAGGGCACAGCAAAAGCCAGTGGCTCCCTAGGGGGCTGGGAAGCTGTAAGACATAGGAGTTCAACACGGGGGCTTGACACGGTGCAATTCTCACTAGTCAGCACCTGTCCCACCAACCTCAGGGAGGGGGCTGGGGAACCCTGATGCATTGAGCATAAAAGGCAGGGTTTGGTAACAGGTGCTGCAGTGTGCCTTATGTGGGAGGAGGCTAAGAACTGTCCTGTGCTTTTCACAGTGGGTTTCAGATGGCTCTAAATGGATAGAAATGGTCCATCATACCCCAAAACTTCAATCAGGGGACCATTTGAAGAAATGGGAAAGGAATGGGGGAGATACGTGGCTCAGGGGGTAGGCTGGGACTGTGATGGAGCTGTCAGTTTTGTCAGTCCTCTGTCAGTTGAGGGACAACTAGCTGGGAACCAGTGAGAAAGAGAGAACTGTGACTGATAAACAGAAAAGAATATAAAAATGGATCCCAATACTAAAGAAGGATGCTGACAATTCCCTGTGATTTCAACTCTTTTCTACTTGAGGAAGATTAGTGACATCAACCTTAGGACCTAGAGAGACTTTATAGGAATGAGCATGAAAGCACAGGAAAGACATTTTTAAGTTTTCTTGTACCGCAATTAAAGGTACTATTATTGATGAGGCTTTCTGTATTCATTTAGACTATGATTCCTGGTATTATTATTGCTTGTTTCATTCTGATTAGAATATTCAGTTTTTATGGACAAAAATTCTTGGCTATATCCATATATATTTGTAATATTTATGATGCATTTCATTTTGCTCATACTAAGATTTTGATCTTTGGGATACTTTTCTATACTTTTGATCATACTTATTTCCATTCTCTGAACCATTTACATTTTTATTTTATTCTTACTGAGGAGAGTGAAACAGAATTTTACAAAATACTCAAAATGTAGGGGAATATTTGATCTGTACAGTGGAAAAATATGAAACTTTCTATTAATTTTTTTACTAACTCCTAATATCTGATTTTCTTTTATGACCACTACTGAATATCGAGCCAATGTTTTCTAAGATACCTGCTTTTGTAACCCCAAACCATACTCCTGAAGAATTGATTGTCAGCTCAGAGTTGATAGTATTTTATGAGAAGTTTTTATGAGAAACCTTTATCCTTACTATCTGGAATAACCTCCTGTCATCAGTAACTGATAATATCAGTCACTTTGCTTCTTGCCCATTTGCTAAGCTCTATATGAATATTTTCACAGGTCCTATCAGTGTAACTCATCACCACCAGCTCAGCGAAGGCCTTTATTTCCTGTGAAAGCTAACTGACTTTTCCTACTTTAATTTTCTATCTTTCTGTAAATAATTTAACCTTGTAAATCTATTTTATGCCATTACTGCTCAGTTTCTCTAGAAGCATTTGGCAAGAAACTTTTCAAAGCCTTTGAAAACCCAAAGCAAGTTTATCCACTAGATTACCTTTATCTTATAGGATCTTCAAAGAAACAATGTGGTTTTCATTAATGTTCACCAAAAGCCATAAGGTACTCATGAAATTTTCCTATGATAGAAAATTGGAAGTATTCATTAATAGAGAAAAAATTCAGAATATCTGATAAAAAGAATTTGATGACCTTATAAATGGAATGGAATATGGGTGATCTCCCATTTATGTATTAATGAAAATAATTTCTGTTGTAAGTGGGGATTTTTCTACTCAAAAGCATTCAAAATGGAGGAAATGAACATTTTAGGCAACTACAGACTGACTAGAGTTTCTAATGCAGAAGGGGGAGAGGTGAAGGCTCGGATGTATCAGAGGCTCTATCAGAAAAGTATTTCTGTTACAGAAAAGGAAGTAGTAATGAATTTTTACAAGGCATCGGTAAAATTCTATATTGAATCTTTTGCACAGTTCTGGACCTATTTTTTTCACATCAAGTGTACAGAAAGGTTATTAAGGTGACCAGAAGGATGGAAACTCAATAAGCATGGCCTGTTTGGTAAAGTGAAGCCTGAGAGAGGATATGTTTGTTTTCTAGACAAAAATACCAGAGAAAAGAATAAGTTAAGCTAAAAGACAATGTTTTCAAAAGAACAAACTGGTATAAACTTTCTGTGACTAAATTTAGGTTATCAGTTAAAGGAATGTTTCTGAGCGTGAGAGAAACTAATATTGAAAAGACTATGAATGTGATTATTTCATTAAGTCTTCTGGGATAGTAGGGCATATAGTCTATTACAATAAAATGTCTACAGTTGAAAGATATCTGTGACCTTTGAGTGAAGTAGAACTATATTTGCCTTCTTCTTCCTCCCTTTTTAATTTTTTTTCTTTTTTTCTTATAAAGTTTTGTATATATTTACTTAGGGGTATACTTTTGGTTAATTCAAGCACAATGACCAGGAAACCTATGCTGGGCCATACTGTGGTTCAGCTTTGGAGTATGTTCTATAACTGTAAAACCACAGTTTATTGAGATGCCCTAGGGTGACAGGAGAGAATAAGGAAGAAGCTCATCAGCCCACTGACATCTGAAGGTAACTGTCTGGCAGTGGAGATTCTTCCGTATGATGTGTTAATTCATTCTCAATAATAACATGAACAGAGTTTAAACTAGGCTATAGAAAACATTATAAAAAACTGAAATCTTAAAGAAATAGAAAATACAAATGTAACCATGATTAGGAGGAGAGCATATAAAACACCAGGAACAGTGTAAATAAAGTTTAAAATGAGGAAGTCAGAATATTGTTGATCAGAAAACAGGTCTTTTCTTCAAGGTGCTTGAATATAGACATATTGTACTTGCAGAAGAATTTTGACTTTGGGATATGTTGTATGATACTTACCAGTTATAATATACTTACCAGTTATAATATAATCACCATAGTGTTAAAATCTGTTTTTCCAAACAGCATTTTATTTCAACATTTGCATGCACTGTATTTTATTTGTTCATTTATGTTTCTTTTTACACACTGCTGAGAGTACCACCTACAAGTCACTCAGAGGAAACATTTAATTCAGACTTGAGGTTTGTGTAGACAGAGGCTAAATGGAATTTAACACAAAACGACATTTTCCTACTTACAAAGAAGAGAGAGGACAGAAGGAAGGTTAGTCACACAAAGAAAGAACAAGAGTCTTTGATCTTGTACTCTCTGCCATAAGAGAAGAAAAGAAAAAATATGAAGAATGGCTTTTCCTCTCATTGCCCTTTACAGCATCTCTTTCTTGTAAACTTGTATTTTTAACATTTTTCCAAGGATATTGGGTTATAAGGGTTTTTCAGATCTTTATGGTCAACAGCAGATACCTAAATATAAACCTGAAGTTGTGGTCTGCCTATCAATGAGGGTGGTGGCTAAAAGAGGAATCAGGCAGAAGAGGAATGCAATGATGTAGTCTGACTGCCTCTGTTCAACGTGTTGTGCTGAGCACTCTTTGCCATTTTAATATATCCTTCATTTTTTTGTTAGAATGTTTAGTTCTTTAATGAAAAAAATCCTTGTATCCATTTTTCCACACTAACATTTTCATTTCAAGGATGTGTTGCATGTGGATATCTAACAGATGTGTAATGTTCCTAAAATCCTTTGAAATTATTGAAACATTAAGAAACATCACTACACTTGAGAAAATATTTTATACAGAATGATGATTGCTAAAGTACTAAAGGTAATAAGTAATTTAATAAAATTTAAAAGAGAACAAAGTGAAGGACAAATATCTGTGACCCCTGCCTTTTCTTAGCTGATGACAAGGTGAAAACAATGACAAGGTTCAGGACACAACTACTGTTTATTAATCTTAGAAAGAATTTGTAAAGGAGGGGAGAGGTCAATGCTCTTACCTGTTAGAGGAGAGTATAAGTGTTGCTTGAGATCCAGTTAGGGGTGAATTATTGTTATATTACTCTTATTAATACTTATGCTATGATACCACCATAAAAAGAGGCATGCAAAAATGTATATAGTGTAATTAAGAGGTTCATACTTTAAATTAGAATAGAATTTTAAATTAAGTATAAGGAAGGAAAATATTCTAAATGCTAGGTATATCAATATAATACACTCCTCAGTAAGAATGCATTCAAAGGTATCTAATATAGAAATGAAAATTATTCTGCATAATAGGAAACCTATGATCATCCTTTCTAGACGAACCACTTTCAGTGAACATGACAAACCTTTCTAATGCCAACAGCATCATTGCAGTATGCAATGAGAAGAAACTACATTGATGACACATACAGGTTAGAAGTCTTAGTTACTCCACCCCTGCTCCCACTGTGTGTGTGCCTGCATGTTTCATGCACCTTCTGCAAAGTATCACCATCATTCTGGAGGTTATCATTATTGGGCCCACAACAAAGTCATTATGCTGGAGAATTCTACCTCAGATTTTATTCTTCACATTTCTATTTAAATATTGGTTGTTTTTCCAGTATGTGTGCTTTTTGGATGGGTCTCCTGGAAACAGCTCCTTTACAGCTGGAGTAGCTTCTTTGCAGCTCTGGTACTGAGGTACTGAATTCTTAATGCCTTCTTTGCCTCAGTCTTTAATAACAATGTCAGCTGTGCTCAGGACGCCCAGCTCCCAGAGATAGAAGTTAGAGATGTAGAGCTGAGCAGAGCCCCCATAATTCATGAGGAAATGGTTAGTGACTTCCTATGTCAACTGGACACACACAAGTCTATGGGTCCAGATATAATCCACCCCAGAGTAATGAGGGAGCTGGCAAAAGAACTTGCCAAGCTGCTGTCAATCATTTACTAGCAGTTCTAGTTAACTGGAGAAGTTCCAACTGACTGGAAATTGGCAAACATAACATCCATCTACTAGAAGGGTCAGAAGGATGATTCAGGGAACTACAGGCCTGTCAGTCTGACCTTGGTGCCGGGCAAGGTCATGGAACAGATCATCCTGAGTGCCAACACACAGCACGTGCAGGACAATCAGGGGATCAGACCCAGCCAACATGGGTTTATGAAAGGAGGATACTATTTGACCAATCTGATCTTGTTCTATGACAAAGTGACCCACTTAGTAGTTGAGGGAAAGGCTGTGGATGTAGTCTATCTAGACTTCAGTAAAGAGTTTGACAGTGACAAACCCTGCTCTGGCAGGGGGGTTGGACTAGATGATCCTTCGAGGTCCCTTCCAACCCTAGAATTCTGTGATTCTGTGATTCTGTGATTCTGTGATTCTGTGTCACCCACAGCATTCTCCTAAACAAACTGGCTGCCCATGACTTGGATGGGTATACTTTTCTCTGAGTGAAAAACTGGCTGGAAGGACAAGCCCAGAGAGTTGTAGTTAATGGAACTAAATCAAGTTAGCGGCCGGTCACTAGTGGTGTTCCCCAGGGCTCAGTGTTGGAGCCAGTTCTGTTTAATGCCTTTATTGATGACCTAGATGAGGGGATCAAGTATGCCCTCAGTCATTTTGCAGATGACACTAAGTTAGGTGGAAGTGTTGATCTGCTTGAGGGTAGGAAGTCTTTGCAGAGAGACCTGGACAGGCTAGATCAATGGGCAGAGGCCAACAGGATGAGGTCCAATAAGGCCAAGTGCCAGGTCCTTCACTTGGGCCACAACAACCCCAGGCACCGATACAGGCTTGGGGAAGGTGGCTGGAAAACTGCTCAGCAGAAAGGGAGGGGTGATGGTGGTTGACAGCTGTCTGGATATGAGCCAGCAGTGTACCCAGGTAGCCAAGAAGGCCAATGGCATCTTGGCCTGCATCAAGAACAGTGTGACCAGCAGGAATAGGGAAGCGATTGTCCAACAATATTCGGCACCGGTGAGGCCACGCCTCTAGTACTTGTGTTCAGTTTTGGGCCCCTCACTTCCAAAAGGACATTGAGGTGCTGGAGCGTGTCTGGAGAAGGGCAATGAAGCTGGTGAAAGGACTGGAAAACATGTCTTATGAGGAATGACTGAGGGAGCTGGGGTTGTTCAGTCTGGAGAAAAGGAGGCTGAGGGGAGACCTTATTGCTCTCTACAACTACCTGAAAGGAGATTGTAGTGACATGAGTGTTAGTTGCTTTTCCCAAGTAACAAGTGGTAGGATGAGAGAAAATGGCCTCAAGTTGTGTCAGGAGAGGTTTAGGTTGGAGATTAGGAAAAAATTCTTCACTGAAAGGGTTGTCAATCTGCCCAGGGAAGTGGTTGAGTAACCATTCCTGAAGGTATTTAAGAAATGTGTAATGTGGTGCTTCAGGGGTATGGATTAGTGGTGGACTGGGTAGTGTTGGGTTTACAGTTGGACTTGATCATCTTAAGGGTCTTTTCCATTCAAAACAATTATATGATTCTAGGGTTCTATGATATAAATTCTTTAAATACTGAGTTTCATCACTCTCTACAACTACATAGAGGTTGTAATGAGGCAGAGGTCTTTCTCTTCTGCTGTGACCATAGTGAAAGGACTAGAGGTAACTGCCTTAAATTGCAACAGGAGAGATTCATATTGGACATTAGGAAAAAAAAATCGCTGTAAGGGTGATTAAGTATTGAAATNACAATTATATGATTCTAGGGTTCTATGATATAAATTCTTTAAATACTGAGTTTCATCACTCTCTACAACTACATAGAGGTTGTAGTGAGGCAGAGGTCTTTCTCTTCTGCTGTGACCATAGTGAAAGGACTAGAGGTAACTGCCTTAAATTGCAACAGGAGAGATTCATATTGGACATTAGGAAAAAAAAATCGCTGTAAGGGTGATTAAGTATTGAAATAGATTGCTTAGGGAGGTGGTGGAGTCATCGTCCCTGCAGGTGTTCAAGAGGCATCCAAATGTGGCACTGGGTGATATGGTTTAGCGGTGATGTAGGTAGACAGCATGGACTGGATGATCTTGAATGTGTCTTCCAACCTTAATAATTCTATGCTTCTGTGGTAGTTAAACCATTTACCATCAGCAGAAAGGACTAAGCAACTTTTACTACTTGATTAAGTATCCAGTTTGCATGAGTCTTGTCCCTTGCTTTCTCAGTTGTAGAAAAGTCTTGTTCAGTAAAAAATATACTTGTTATAAACTGATTGTGGATTTATTCTAACATTTATGAAGTAAATGTTCCTTTAAGTAAAGTTCGTTTAAGAGTAAAGTCCTTTAAGAGGAAGGGAGGAAAACAGTGGTGTGGCACTCTCTCTGTATATATTTTGTTCTTGTTATTTTATATATTAGTATCTGGAATTGATTGTATGGCATTTTTATGTGCTTTCTAGCAGATTGTCTCTTTGTAGCTAGGGCGCCAGTGCCTAAATAAGACTGGAGTGTGTTTCCTATAAAAATAAATTGCATTAGGATATATCAAGAATGTATGTAAACAATTTCATTTCCAGCCAGAAACACACCTATTACTAAGTCCACAAATCTTCTCTAGCCTGTTGAAGATCTAAGTTTTTTCACTAATTCTCATGTAGCTGGAAGACAATATTTTTAACACTGAGCAAATATGCAGTCTAGTTCAGTCAACTCTCTTGCTTTCTTGCAACATAACTGACAGAGGGGTGTAAGGAGGAAAATTTTTGTGTGAAGATTGTTATAAGTTAATGAACCTTGTGAGTTTGATGTGCTGAAGCCAAAAATGGGTGTGTTTGAGTGTGAAGAGGTGGGAAATAACATATGAGGTTTTAAAATTTTCTAAGCTGTCTCAGCAAAAGGCAATGATGTGCCATTAGAGCGGTAGATGTGGTTTATCTTGATTTCAGCAAAGCATTTGACACTGTCTCCCACAGCATCCTCATAGATAAGATGATAAAGTATGGGTTTGGTGATCAGGTAGTGAGGTGGATCAAGAACTGGTTAAAGGGAAGAAGTCAGAGAGTTGTAGTTAATGGGACAGAATCCAGTTGGAGGTCAGTAACTAGTGGAGTGCCTCAGGGGTCGGTACTGGGACCGGTGTTGTTCAATATCTTCATCAACGACCTGGATGAGGGTACAGAATGTATCCTCAGCAAGTTTGCTGATGACACTAAGCTGGGAGGAGTGGCTGACACACCAGAAGGTTGTGCTGCCATTCAGCGAGACCTTGATAGGCTGGAGAGTTGGGCGGGGAGAAACTTAATGAAATTCAACAAGAGCAAGTGCAGAGTTTTGCATCTGGGGAAGAACAAC
>VZRW01009846.1:6085-25422 GCA_013398125.1 Aegotheles bennettii | reverse complement strand
GGAACTGCTTGAGAGAGTCCAGCGCAGAGCCACAAAGATGATGAAGGGAGTGGAACATCTCCCTTATGAGGAGAGGCTGAGGGAGCTGAGTCTCTTTAGCTTGGAGAAAAGGAGACTGAGGGGTGACCTCATCCTTGTTTACAAATATGTAAAGGGTGAGTGTCAGGATGATGGAGCCAAGCTTTTTGCAGTGACGTCCAATGATAGGACAAGGGGCAATGGATGCAAACTGGAGCATAGGAGGTTCCATGTGAATATCAGGAAAAACTTTTTCACTGTGCGAGTGACGGAGCACTGGAACAGGCTGCCCAGAGAGGTTGTGGAGTCTCCTTCCCTGGAGACATTCAAAACCCGCCTGGATGCGTTCCTGTGTGATGTACTCTAGGTGACCCTGCTCTGTCAGGGGTGTTGGACTAGATGATCCTTCGAGGTCCCTTCCAACCCTAGAATTCTGTGATTCTGTGATTCTGTGATCAAATAAGTGTTTCTTCAGGCAAATGGTGAAGGGGCTTATGTCAAGCCTAAGCAGAAAAAAATCTTCATTTTCTCCAGTCTTTTATTTTTGTGGACTGTTTATGAGACAAAGACAGTGGTGGCCCCTTTCTAAATATTGAAGTTCTTGTCATTGCTTCATTGAAAACTATTTTATTCTATAGAAAAGGTTTCTGTGATTAATTTCTTGTCCATATTGTTGCCCAACAAGCTGTGATCTTTTTAAAGGAAACTGGCCTGTTACATGTCTGTTCCTTGTCTACATCTTTGGAAAAAAATAATAGAAATATTGAATTGTATGTATTATATAGGGATTGAAATACAAGAGCTGTAATCTGAATCTGTTATAATACTTGTATCAAAAGGACAATTCATTCCAATAATATAAATTGGGGATCAAAGCCTGCATTTATTGTGATTCTGCCTAAATGAAGTTTCCTTACTTGCCAACCCCTACTTGCTATGCTATCAACAAAGACTACTGAGGAGATCAGCAATGTATTTAGGTAATTTTGGCTCCTAAACACAGAAAAATTGATCATTTTACTGTGATATTTGTGTGTGCTTACCAATACTGCTTGTGTTCATTTGTAGGATAGAATGTTCTTTTCTACATCCAATGTAGTGTAGAAAATTCAATCAGCAATCTTTTCCTGATCCCTGGAGCTCATGGCACACAGCAGGAGTAATCTGCAAATCCTGTTCCAACCAAAATTCATTTAAGTGAAAAATACTCAATAGCTTGTGGGATCATGACTTTTGTATAATGCATATCAACAGCAGCTTGAATGTGACTGTATCACATTTTCACATTTAATTTGTATCTTTTCTTCTTCCTTTTTCTGGATAATCTGCATCACAGAGAGGAAGAATATTTTTTCTTTGAGAAGCAGGGGTTTGCAGTTGCTGCTGAGTTTACAGCTAATAGGTATTGTAAGCTATTACCTCAGAGAGTGATAGCACTGGTTAGAAATATCTTGCCTCTGAGAAGAGGAAGGACTCCCAGATTCCACTGACTTTCAAACTCAGCAAGAACACAGAGCTGGGAGCTATGATTTCTTTCATATTTACCGCTGTCTTTGTCCTCATTTAATAACACTTTCATTCCACATAGAGAACACCCCTTTTAGGATTTCTGCTATTATTATTGCAGAAAAACCTAGGAAGAACTTGTGAAAAATATTGGACATGGAAACATCAAAGATAAATGAACTATGAAAATTCCAACTATTAAAAAAAAGTGAAAATTAAATACAATCAGGAATTATTTAGGATTAGAAAGACAAGAGGAAGTGACATTAGGATGAAGCTGGTCACTTCAATTTGTCACAAGGAAACAGTATTTATGAAAGGGGCAGTTATGCCTTCCCCACTCCCCTTGTTTTGTCTGTTGCCCTCTTCCATCCACACTAATGTTCTTATGGGATGATAAGGGAACTGATGTAGCTAAAAAATAATTTTTATTGTTGGTGTAACAATCAAAATGTAAATGCTAGCTTATGGAAATCTAACAAAGTGTGTTTAAAAAATTGTTTCTGTTCAGCAACAGGTAGACCTCAGTTGCAGCCCTTCAATCAGTAAGGAATGCAGCAGTTCAAATAAGCAGTAGAAATTGAATATAATTCAGAGAAGAGAAACAAACATGATCAAAGGTTTGGATAACTGAACTTGGAAAGTATGGTTAAAACAGAGTTGATTTTGTTTGGCCTGAAGAAAACAACATTAAGAAGAGATGCAATAACTATCTACATAAATGCAAAGGGACGTAATAAAGGTGAAGAGATCAATTATTTTTTATAAGCAACAAGTACAGAATTAGCAGTAATGGTTCTTAGGCAGCAGGAACAAAAAATAGTAATTTTATACTAATAGTAACATTTTATGATATTTGATGTGTTCAATATGAAGGGCAAACACTAATTTTCACAATATGTCAGGGCTTTAAACTAGATTTTAAGGGGGAGGGGGATAATACCAGTCTTCCCTATGAAAAGTTGGGGGAAGACATGCCAAGATTAGAGGGATGGGGTGTGAGCAAGGGCCTTAAAGGAATTCCAGCTACTCCAGCCACTAACTCTTCTTTATCGGGGGCCCAACTGAAATGTCTCTATGCAAACACACGCAGCATGGGTAATAAACAGGAGGAATCAGAGTTGTGTACACATCTGCAGGGATATGATCTTATTGGCATCACAAAGACCTGGTGGGATGACTCCTATGACTGAAGTATTGGAGTGGAAGATTGCAAGCTCTTTAGGAAGGACAGGTAGGGGAGACAAGAAGGTGTTGCCCTCTATGTCAGTGACCAACTGGAGTGCATGGAGCTTCACCTGGATGGATGAGGAGCTGATGGAGGGCTTATGGATCAGGATTAAAGGGAGGACAGGGGACATTATAGTGGGGGTCTGCTACAGCCTGCCCAATCAGGAGGACCAAGCAGATGAGGCCCTTTATACACAGATAGGAGTAGCCTTACTTTCAAAAGTTCTGGTTCTCATGGGGGACTTCAATCACCCTGTTATCTGTTGGAGTGAAAACACAGCAAGGCACAAGCAATCTGTGAAGTCCCTGAAATGCATAGATGACAACTTCCTCTTCAAGTGGTAGAGAAGCCAATGAGGGGAGGTGCTGTGTTGGACCTTGTTCTCACCAGCAAGGCAGGGCTGGTGGGGAACGTGAAGCTCAAGGGAAATCTTGGCTGCAGCGACCATGAGATGGTGGAGTTCAAGATCCTTAGGGCAATGAGGAGGACACACAGAAAGCTTGCTACCTTGGACTTCAGGAGAGCAGACTTTGACCTCTACAGGGACCTCCTCGGTAGAGTAACATGGGAAAAAGCCCTGGAGGGAAAAATGGCCCAAGTAAGCTGGATAGTGTTCAAGGATCACCTCCTTCAAGCTCAGGAGCAGTGCATCCCAGTGAAGAGGAAGTCAGGCAAAAATTCCAGGAGGCCTGCATGGATGAACAAGGAGATCCTGGGCAATATAAAACACAAAAAGGAAGCTTACAGAGGGTGGAAGCAGAGACAGATAACCTGGGAGAAATACAGAGAAGTTGTCTGAACAACCAGACATAAGGTCAGGAAAGCTAAAGACCTGATAGAATTAAATCTGGCCAGGGACATCAAGAGCAACAAGAAGAGCTTCTCTAGGTATGTCAGTGATAAAAGGAAGACTAGGGAAAATGTGGGTCCCCTCCAGAAGGAAACTGGAGGCTTGGTTGCCCAGGATATGAAGAAGGATGAGGTTCTCAATGACTTTTTTGCCTCAGTCTTCTCTGTAGAGTGCTCGAGCCACACCTCCCAACTCATAGAAGGCAAAGGCAGGAACTGGGAGAATGAAGAACCACCCATGGTAGGGGAAGATCAGGTTTGAAATCACTTAAGGAGCCTGAATGTGCACAAGTCCATGAGACCTGACAAGATACAACCTCGGGTCCTGAGGGAACAGGCAGATGAAATTGTTAAGCCACTATCCATCATATTTGAGAAGTTGTGGCAGTCTGGTGAAGTTCCCACCGACTGGAAGAGCGGAAACATAACCCCCATTTTTAAAAAAGAGAAAAAAAGAAGACCTGTGGAACTACAGGCCCGTTAGTCTCAGTTCTGTGCCTGGTAAGATCGTGGAGCAGATCCTCCTGGAAGCTATGCTAAAGCACACGGAAGACAAGGAGATGATTGACGACAACCAACATGACTTCACCAGAGGCAAATCATGCCTGACAAATTTGGTGACCTTCTATGAAGGACTTTCACAGCTGGTGGATAAGGGCAGAGCAACTGCAGCC
This sequence comes from Aegotheles bennettii, assembly GCA_013398125.1. Classification (NCBI taxonomy): domain Eukaryota; kingdom Metazoa; phylum Chordata; class Aves; order Caprimulgiformes; family Aegothelidae; genus Aegotheles; species Aegotheles bennettii. Next base: position 21,144 of record VZRW01009846.1, on the reverse strand, counting down.
ATCTATCTGGATCTGTGCAAAGCATTTGACACCATCCCACACAACATCCTCATCTCTAAGTTTGTGAGGTATGGATTTTGATGGATGGACCACTCGGTGAATAAGAAATCGGCTGGATAATCTCACTCAGAGATTTGTGGTTAATGGCTCAGTGTCCAAGTGGAAATCAATGATGAATGGCATTCCTCAGAGGTCAGTGCTGGGACTGGTTGTCTTTAATATCTTTGTCAGTGACATGGGTGGTGGGATCAGGTGCAAGTTTGCTGATGACACCAAGCTATGTGGTGTGGTTGAAATGCTGGAGGGAAAGGATGCCATCCAGAAGGACCCTGACAGGCTTGGGAGGTGATCCCATTCTAACCACATGAAGTTCAACAAGGCCAAGTGCAAGGTCGTGCACCTGAGTCAGGGCAATCCCAAGCACAAATACAGGCTGAGAAAAGCCCTGAGAAGAAGGACTTGGGGGTGTTGGTCGATGAGAAGCTCAACATGAACTAGCAGTATGCGCTTGCAGCCCAGAAAGCCAACAGCATCCTGGGCTGCATCAAAAGAAGTGTGACCAGCAGGTCAACGGAGATGATTCTCCCCTCTACTCTGCTTTCATGAGACCCTACCTACAGTACTGTGTCCAGCTCTGGAGTGTCCAGCATAATAAGGACATGGAGCTGTTGAAGTGAGCCCAGAGGATGGCCACAAAGATGATAAGGGGTCTGGAGCAAGTCTCCTATGAAGACAGGCTGAGGGAGATGGGGGTTGGAACTAAATGATTTTTAATGTCCCTTCCAACCCAAACCACTCTATGTTTTTATGAATATTTTTCTGTATGCAGTGATAAAATATTGCAGGGTTTTTTTCCTTAGTTGGTAACAATATATTCTGACCCCATCTCATTTCACAGTTTCAGGAGTCTCAAAGTCCATTATATAACTTCATCTTCAGCTGATTATCATTCTCTCTACATTATTGTTTCCCCAACCTATGCTCCTTACCTCAGCATGTTTCAATTTAAAGTTGCTCTAATTATATCTGTCCTTATGCCTTGTCAGAAACTGCTCTGTCAGGCCACCTGATTAGGATTTTTAATAGATTACACCAAAAAGAGCTTTCGTTTTTAACCTACCTGATGAAGAAATTGAGATTTTTCTCACATGTATATCCCCTGGATGGAATGCCAGTGCATTAAGTGAGAATTAGGATATTGTGAAAAAAAGACTAGCCTGATTTCCCTTACTCTTTAAATCTCTGCAAATTCTCTTACTGCTTTTCAACATAATATCCATCCTTGTGCCAAGGATTGAATTCTTGCAGCAATAGACTCCTAGGACTTTTAAGAAACAGCTTGATGAGAACTGCAGACAACTGCATTTGCCCAGGTTATCAGTTTGAACTCCATTAAAAAAGTGAAGAGGATGTAGCTTCTTTAATTCTTAATAAAAAACTGGAATTTAAGTTTACTAGGACAAAAAAAAGTTTTTATCACATAAATACATTTCTGATTTGAACTTTTTGAAACTTTTTATTTCACAGTGGCTACTCAGAGACTTAACACAGCCATATTCATATACCTGATATTCCAATATTATGACATGAGATAACTTATTTTCTTAACTATTAATCACTGAAGTATTGGCCCTGTAGGTTTATCCAGGGAGGTTTAAGTAAGTATTGAGAATGAATTCTAGAGAATATGCTGTAGAAAGACTTTTTTTTTTTAATGACCCATTGTCGTGGGCTAGACAGTTCCTGGGAGGGGGAATTGGGAAAAGGAAAGGAGACTCATGGGCTGAAATAAAAACAGATTTAATAGAATAATAGTAATGATCTAATATTACCCCCAATTCTAATACAAGATACAAAGTTATACTCAGATTCAGATAGCAGTTATGAGCTGGGTGCTTCTAGCAGTGACAGCTGAGTGCCAACACTGTGAGCACAACAGCTCCAGTGATGATCTCTGTAAATGGAGGAGCAGGCCTCAGGCGTGGGATGACTGGCGAGTCAGATGGGACCCTCTCGCGAAGGCAGCCATGGTAGAAGCCGCCCAGAACCTCACAACTTCTCATTTTATAGTGAGGGTGACATTTATGGTATGGAATACTCTGGCTGGCCAGCTTGGGTCAGCTGTCCTGGGCTTCACCCCTCCTGGCCCACTGCACCTGCATGGTTCAAAACTACCTTTGACCTTGGTCACTACAGCAACCTGCACACCAGAGCAGCTTAGGTCTTTTGTTCTCACAGAACTGGACTCTGCAGTTTCTTAAAACTACAGTTTCTCTGAACAGAAAAATGATTTTAGAATTCTGTCCCAGCAAAACCAGGACACCCATAAAAATATGGCAAGTGGCCGAAATTCTGGCCAGTTAAATATTTACAAAGAGGTGCTAGGGAAATTTTCAGTTGTATGGCTTTAATTCCACAATATGGGAAGTCATAGCTACAGACCATCTGCTGTAGCAGATAACAATGTACTGATGCTATCAAATCTCATGAGCAAAACAGGATTGCTACTCTGAAACACACTAGAGGAAAGCAGATGTAGTGAAGCTATCTGTGGTGTTAACAACCACTTGCCTGCTGCAAAGAATTGAACTAATTTCTTTCTTTAGAAACCACAACAGTTGAATCCTCTGATGTCAAATCACCAGATGACTCCATTGTCATGATGTCATGTAGCTAGCATGTTTTTCTCATTCAAGAAACCCGTTATAAACAAGCTAAGTAGACACTAGTAATGCTTATTAAAAATATCTCTTCCTGAACCCCTCTTCTGCTCTCCTCTTCCCCATTATACACTTGTTTATATAGTGTTCATTAATCAATGCATATTATTTTCAATCTGCAATTCCAAGATTCATTAATATAGCAACAAATCCTTACTTACAGAAAGGATGGCTCCTACTCACCTTGGCAAAATATATTCTCATCTCTTTCATACTGTGATAAACATCTGGAAGGGTTTGGCCATGACAGTACTATCAGTAATCCTTTATCATTTAAAACCCCCATAGAGAATGATTTGTAAAGGTTGTCTTTTCCATTTTTTCCAGTGAGGTAGAATTATTGGACTGTAACAATTTTGCATCTGTATTGTACTAGAGTCAGCTTCTAAATTCTTTAAATCAAAATAGTTGATAGCTTTCTGTCATACTGAAAAATAACTCTTTAAAAAAAAAAAAATAAGACTAGGAACCTTTATTTTAGTGATCTGCTCTAATAAGTGTGAAAATTCTGCATGTCCAAGCATATCAACTATGAATTTTATTAACAATATTTTAAGAATCAATATTTATTGAGAAGGAATAAAAACAACTGAAGTATAAAGGAACAAATTTGTGAGAAAAACAGCAGTATTTTCCTTGTCTTGGAAATTTCCCTTCATATTTTACTTACTAGGGTTTATCTTGGAATTAAGTTCTGTGGTCCTCAAAGTTTAGTTACATAGCAACTAATGGAATAAATTTAATACTGAAAGACTGCAACAGAGCTGATGCTACCAACAGACCATTTTGTATTTCATCACAGTTTAGTGCACTTTGTTTTTCCATTCCCCTTAGAAATGCCCAAAATTATTATAAGGGAAAGTTAGGAAATAATATATTGAGAAGTTCTCACTAACTTCTCTTAGCACTTTGTTTAGATTTGTTAAATAGAACTGTGGAAAGTAAATGTCTTCCCTTAATAAATAATTTTTCAGTGGCCTGAACTCACCAAAAGAACTATATATAATGTGTTTAATTCTATCTGTTTTTTCACAGGTTTCTGTTGGTTGTAATCAGTTATGGTGAGTCATTTGTGACTGCCAGCAAGTGTGTGGTACTGCCAGGAATACAGATTAATTATAATGATGCTATAGACTTTCTTCTTCTTTACATTAATTTCAAAGACACAGAAGAAATTGGTTATACAGAATCTTCTAATATGATTTAGTAGATAGCTAAAAGGGTATTTCTTACTGCCATTGTGCAATTCTAACAGTAGTTTTAACAGAAAAAAATACAACTACATTTTATTTCAGAGCTGTTTTTCATTTCCTTATCAATATCTCTATTAATATTTGTGAATCTTAGCACGTGTATAGTGTCAGAAAATAAGAACAACATGGTTGTTCATTTATTTTTTGCATCTTTCATTGATTTATTTTTTGCATAGCAAATCTAGCACAGACAACCTAGGCAATCCTAGTTCTATACCTCAGAGATGGCAATCTCTATTCTCTTGTTTGTGTGTAGCAGAAAATAATAGAATCAAAGAATCATTTAGGTTGGAAAAGACCTTTAAGATAATAAAAAATCTCTGAGACTCTGCACATTTAATTTCCATGTTTGCAAAACAGAAGTAGAGTTTTATCCCTGTCTTATGATTATGAGTAATTTGCAATGTAGGACAGGAGAGTTGCACACTTTTAAGATGGAGCCTGGTAAACTTATAAAGGTATTACCGTACAATGTAATTTATGATAGACGGGGAAATAAACCTGATGACCTATTGGGTCCTTAGTGGTCTTACACTACTAACAACTTCAAGAAATCTTTGTAGTTTTAATGAAAACTACAAAGCCTAAAAAGTCTGATACAATCTTTGAACAGAAAGATAGCATAAGAGAGGCAACGTGTTTACAAAGCTGTTTCTGTTGTGCTCTGCTTTATTACTGGTGCTATTCAGTTCTGAGACATTCCTTAATTGGCATTCCAAAGAAGTCTATCATTGTATGAACTTGGTCAAGCGGGGATAGACAGTAGATAGAGAGATTTATGTGTTATGAAGGACCTTGGAGGTGTATTATTGCTTAGCAGCTGGCACAACGAGCACAAATTGAACAGAAGGAATTTGGTGCAGTTTCAACTTCCAGGGAAACAACTCTTTCTCCATGGTGTTCAATATATTTTGAATATTGCATTTCATATTAGACACTAATACAGTCCAAAAAAACATACTGACAAACTGAACGAAGTTCAGAGGACAGAAAAAAAAATATCAAGGAGATAGAGGGATTGATTTATGAGGAAAGATGAAAAGAAGAAAATACATACAACTTGACCGAGCAACAGTAAAGGGCAGGAGAATTAACAGGTTACAAATAGCCAACGGATTTAAATATTAAGTCAGAGAGAAATAATTTAGTGCAGGACAAGATGATATAACTAGAATATTGGCATGAAATTAAGGAAAAGAAACTGTAAACTGAATGCCAACTCAACTATTTCAGAATAGATTTGTTGACCTGATTGGATTGGAATTATAAAGATATAACAGTTGTGGCACTCATTCAGTCTATCTTTGATCAGTCATACGCAAATTATCATAGAGTTACAGGATGACACTGAGTCAGAAACTAACATTCTTTTATTTTATAATGAAATAAATTATCCTGGGCTGTGTTTAGAATAGTGTTGCTGCAGGTTGAAGGAAGTGATACTTCCTCTCTATATTTTTTTCATCAATTAGCTCCTTCATTTTCCTTAGTAGAAAAGAAAATCTCTGCATAATGTTTTCCCTATGAAATGATTGAATTTATCAAATTTGAATATTAATTTGCATCAATTTCCTAAGTGCTTCCTAATTTTTAATGACTGATTAGTCAGAATATATATTAGATAGTGAAATGATTTTCATTTACATCAAAATTAAACAATTGCTTATGGTATTACTCAAGCAATATTACTCAAATATCTTATGTGTTATGTGTTAAACCCGGTAGGCAGCTGAGCCTCACACAGCCACGCACTTCCCCACAGGGGGATGGGGGAGAAAATCAGAAAGGTAGAAGTAAGAAAACTCATGGGTTGAGATAAAGACAGTTTAATAGGTAAAGCAAAAGCTGCACACAAAAGCCAAGCAAAATAAAGAATGTGTTCACTACTTTCCATCAACAGGCAGGTATTTAGCCATTTCCAGGAAAGCAGGGCTTCATCACATGTAATGTTTACTTGGGAAGACAAACACTGCAACCCTGAATGTCCTCTTTCCAGCTTTTATTGCTGAGGATGACATCACATGGTATGAAATATCCCTTTGATCAATTGGGGTTAGCTGTCCTGGCTGTGTCCACTCCCAGCTTCTTGTGCACCCACAGCCAACTCACTAGCAGAGCAGTATGAGTAACAGAAAAGGTCTTGATGGTGTGTAAGCACTGTTCAGCAATAGCTAAAACATCTGTGTGTTATCAACACTGTTTTTATCACAGCTCCAAAACAGAGCACCATACTATGAAGAGAATTAACCCTACCCCAGATAAAACCAGTATAGTTTTGTCAATATTCTTGTCCCAGAAAGAGTCAGAAGAATGGAAAGTTTTTTTATGCACTATCTTAGCAGTTACAGCATTATCAAGAATTTTAAATACTTGGCATTTATCATATTTCTGCCTGACCTTGTGTTTGAATTGACAGTTTGTTCTGTGTTGGATAGGTTGGAGGATTTGGTTGCTGAGGATTTAAGGTGTTCTTGTTAATGATTTTGGAGGCTAGAAAAAGCAAGGGTAAGAGGAGATGTATAAAGAAAGCTGTTTCTCAAGGGAACAAAACCTTCAGAATTAGCATGTATGCAAGTAAAACCCTTTTTTTTAACCCACTAAAATAACTGGAGCATGAATTAGAACCAGAGTTATCTTTGCCTCAGTGAGGACTCCAATAACTAGGCTGAACTATGTACTTGCATTGTTTTCCTTCTATACTAAGAAATCTATACTTTTACCACGAATAAGCGCAAATAGGCGAATTTGTACTTTGTCTTTCCCGATGGGACTCTCACTGCAGAATTTTTTTGCCTTTGTAGTTTCCATTCCTTTCTTGGAGTTGTTACTGATCTTCCTAGACAGGAGTGAAAACTGAACTGCTATAGCTCCTGGGTAGATGAAATATACCAGCCTTTCTACTGCAGAATGAGAGGTATGGAAAACAGGGCCAGGAGAAAGGTGATAGGGAAAGACCAAAAGACCTCACTGGTGGTCATATTTTCTTCTATTGTCTTTTAGTCAGGACAATGCTGAAGTCTGGGTCTCAAGCATTTTCTACAGCATAATAGTTGTACTTTCTTACTGTTCTGGCCTTTGTGGATTTCAATCTCAGACATTTAGCTCCTTCCAGATAATGACACTACTTACCTAATTTAAAGCATTGATTTCTGTTTTATGATAGAGACGTTAAAAGTTAGATTTCACAAATATAGTAATAGATGAATCTTTGTGACATTAGCCCCTAAGCGTTGACCTGACATTAAGTAATGACTTCAGAGCTTGCACTTGTTCTAACATCAAACAAAGTTTGCTTCCAACTGCAAAATCAAGAATTACTTTTATGCTTGATTTCACTATATATTAAATGGCCACAATGGACCTGTGTGCTCTAAGGTGTCATGAGGAAAGATGCAGAAGACAATCATAAAGGGTAATAAGAAGAGCTTTAAAAAATGAAAAGAGAGAGAAGCTAAGTGAGTAGATTATTTGGATGTAAAAGTACAGGTAAATTGTGTCGGGGCCCTGAGAACATTATCAGGCTTTACTGACCTTGCCCAGACTCACCTGGGGCCTCTCTGCATCTCTGCACAGGGTTCAGGACCCCATTTCAGCCCTCTGGGGCCTTCAATCCCTGCCTCTGTGACACCACAGCAGGGCCAGTATCCAGCTCCCCACAGCCTTGCCCTGCCCTGCCAAGGGCCCTGCCAAGCCAAGCCCACCTGTGGACCCATGTCCTGGTCCAGCCTCAGCCCCTCCTCACCCCAGGGAGATGCCCAATACCAGGGTCTGGGGCTGCCCCCAGCTACCCTGCTCTCCAGCTGGGGTGGTGGGACAGGCCCTGCCTGCCAGGTCCTGCCTGCCCAGCCTGGAGATTCCCTGCAGCTCTCAGTTCCCAGCCCCCAGGCTGCTGCTGGCTTACAATTCTCCATAATAAAATGTATACTCAGAGAACAACTTATAAGTGGGTGAGAAAGGATTCTTCCAAATGATCCATCATTTGCCTTAGGAAAAAAGAAAATATTCTCAGCTGTTATTCAACTCAGCCCCACAGTTTGCTGGGTGTTTTTTAGATAGGTGATTCATTGCATGCTATTTTTCTCACACAAGCTAAAGATTTCTGTGCTTTTTCAGAGCAACATGGTATTTTCTGATAACATGTTTTCTGTAATCTTATAAGGACTTCTTGGAACTACATTGCTAAAAAATAATGATATTTTCATTCATGTAAATAATATATATATGTACATAACAATTATATATATACTTAGCAACAAGATTACATTATTACATTTACAGTTGCAATGGCATTATACAGACAGCCCTTGAAAAAGTTTCCATTGCATTAATAATAATTCAAATAATTTTTGAAATTTGCTATCAAATGTACAGAAACCTGTAAGTGCTCTAACACTTGAAATTAAAATGACCAAGATTACTAAAACCAAGTAAATCATGGTTTAGCATTTTATTAATTCCACTTTTTTTGGCTCTTTGAGAACTCTTCAATTTTTGAATCGTTGTCCTTTGAAAATGCCCTGATTGTGTTGCCCTTGCAATTCCAGAAATCATATTTTAAAAAGGTCAAAATATTTATCTTTATAACAGAAAAAGTCATAGCTACTTATTGATCTTGAAGTTGTTTCCTGTTCTGTTCCCCTGGTGTTAGTTTCAGTGCTTTGGCTTTCTTATTCTCTCTCTCTCTTAAGCCTGAGGTATGTACTTTTGATGCATATAATTCAAGACAAACAAAAACCAAACTGAATAGAAATAAGCCCTTTGATCTTCTAAATATATTTCTAAATAAATCTTTTTTCCTTACCTCTGTTTTTTGAAGGGACACTGCTGCTTTTGAGATACTGACAGAGGTATTTACCCTTTTGATGCATACCTCACTGCTCTTCTGGAATTATGTTTTTGTTCTTATGTTTTTCACCAAAAAATCAAAGCTTGGCTTTTTAAGAGCTGACCACCTTTCCAATTACTGTAAAGGAATCACAGGTTTAACTTTTATTTTATTATATTTTAAACTGTTCTCCATTTTACTCCTGAACATTTATTTTGATTGCTCAAGGGAGAAATTTTTGTCCTTGCAGGGCATGGTCCCATGCACAATTGATAGGTGTTTCAGCACCAACTTCACTCCTAGCCCAACATAGGAGTATGGATGAAGTAGTGACAACATCAAAACTACAGAGTCTCTTAAAGTGGTTTTGTGCCTAATAGCATTGAAACATACTACTTTAGTGAAAGATCCACTGTTAGAAATCCTTGGTTCCACTTCAGATGTTTGTTCCCCTCACTAGTGCCAAATGCTAAACTGTTTGATGTCTTGTCTTACTTAAAATGACATGGCTGAGATAATTCTGGGAAGGTAAGGATGCAGAGATTAAATATGTATATTTAAAATTAATTTCAGTTTGTGGTTTATGAAGCATAAGGGACAATTTCTGACCATGTGAAATTTAGAGGTAATTTTTGTGATTAATGAGGTAGGTTCATGAGAAAGTTGTCTTCTTGAAAATTTTGTAAATAGGCCTAATAGAAAAAAGATTGCCTGAAGGTTACTGAAATAGAAAACACCAAAGACCTCTAATGTGTTAATTTTGGTAAATTATTACTATAATCCTAAGAGGGTTTATTAAAATATTTATACGGTTATTTTGTGTTATATTCTTACAGTTTTAGAACTGGTGTAAATGTAAATAAATTGACATTTATAATGGGGTTCTTGAAATATATATTGAAAATATGCATGAAGTTGTAAATTAAGGTTATAATTTGTCACAAATACTACTTTTTTAATCTAGCAATTATTTTGTTCTGTCAGGTCAGAATGTTACATATTCTAGTATAAAAGGAGTAAGACCTTGATAGGAAAATGCTGATTTTTATAGATTTTTATTTTCATAATAAATGATGCTAACTCTTTCTCTTGATTTTTTCCATAGTTTTTTGTCTGTATGACAAGAGATAGAGTGGTCTATTTTACAAAAAGAAAAATGACCCCTCTCAGTCTTTTCTGTCTATGAAATCTTTGTCTTAGGCATGAAGTTATTAACTGTGGTGACTTGGTAGCATTTGACATATTTCTGAAACCAATATTTAGTCCAATTTTCTAAATATTGGGTTGTAGCAGTGACAGTTAGACTTGGGAGTATGTGACAGAGGAATGGACAGGCCCCATGTTGGAAAACTGAGGGCAGATTTTTATTCTTTTTTTCTTTTCACCATACAATGTTTTTTCATGATGAATTTGTCTGATTCAAAAGGGAATGAACTCTTTGCTCTGTTCAAACAAAAATGTATCAGTCAGCTAGGCATGAAAAGAAGCCAATCTCTTTTTAAAATAGCATTTGTATGTTATTTCTAAGTAGCATTGCATTAGTTTTGTACATCTTTCACAGAATCACAGAATCACTTGAGTTGGAAGGGACTTTAAAGATCATCTAGTCCAACTTCACTGCCATGGGCAGGGACATCACCCACTAGACCAGTTTGCTCAGGACCCCATCTAACCTGGCCTTGAATGTCTCCAGGGATGGAGAATCCACCTCTGGGCAATCTGTTCCAGTGTTTTACCACTCTCATGGGGATAAACTTCTTCCTTATATCTAACCTGAATCTATCCTCTTTCAGTTTAAAACTATTACCCCTTGTCCTTTCACAACAGGGTCTGCTAAAAAGCCTGTCCCCATCCTTCTTATAGGTCCCCTTTATGTACTGAAAGGTGGCAATGAGATCACCTCGAAGCCTCTCTTCTCCAGACTGAACAACATCAACTCTCTCAGTCTTTCCTTGTAGGACAGGTGTTTCAGGACTCTGATAATTTCTGTGGCCCTTCTCTGGACTCATTCCAACAGGTCCAGGTCCTTACTATACCGAGGGCTCCAGAACTGGATGCAGTACTCCAGGTTGGGTCTTACCAGAGCAGAGTAGATGGCCAGAATCACCTCCCTCGACCTGCTGGTCACACTTCTTTTGATGCATCCCAGGATATGGTTGGCTCTCTGGGCCGCGAGGGCACATTGCCGACTCATGTCCAGTCTTTCATCTGAGATGGCTCATATGGAGCCCTGGGGGACACCACTTATTACTGGTGCCCATTCAGACATTGAGCCGTTGACCATCACTCTCTGGATGTGACCATCCAACCAATTCCTCACCCACCGAGCAGTCTATCCATCAAATCCACATCGCTCTAGTTTAGTGGGAAGGATTTTGTGGGGGACCATGTCAGATGCCTTACAGAAGTCCAGAGACTTGACACCTGTAGCCCTCCTTTTGTAGTGACTCCATCATAGAAGGCCACTAGGTTGGTCAGGCAAGACTTGCCTTTGGTGAAGCTGTGTTGAATGTCTCGAATAACCTCCCTGTCCTCCATGTGTCTTAGCATAGCTTCAAGGAGGATCTGTTTTGTGATCTTCCCAGGCACAGAGGTGAGGCTGACAAGTCAGTAGTTCCTGGCATCCTCCTTACTCCCCTTTTTAAAAATGGGTGTAATGTTCCCCTTTTTCCAGTCACTGGGGACTTCACCTGATGGCCATGATTTTTAAAATATCATGGCAAGTGACTTGGCCACTACATCAGCCAATTCCCTGAGGACCCTGGGATGCATTGTGTCAGGTCTTATGTGTGTCCAGGCTCTTCAAGCAGTCCGGAACCTGATCTTCTTCTATAGTAGGAGGGACTTTTCCCTCCCAGTCTCCCTCATGCAGTCCTTCCACTCGAGAGGTGCCTGAGGAGGGATTTCCAGTGAAGCCTGGGGCAAAAATATTGTTGAGCACCTCAGCCTTTTCCCGGTCCATCATTACAACTTTGCCAATTTTGCTTGTCAGAGTGGGTACACTTTCCCTAATCTTCCTCTTCTGGCTGACATATCTATAAAAGCCCTTCCTATTATTCTTTACATCCTTTACCAGGCCAGCTCCAGCCATGCCTTGACCTTCCTAACTTCATACCTACAAAACCAGGTAGCATCCCTGTACTCCTCCCAGGTTACCTGTCCCTGCTTCTATTGCGTGTGCATTTCCTTCTTGCCCCTTAGTCTGGCCAGCAGGTCCTGACTCAGACATGCCAGTCTCTTGTCCTCCGTGTTCAATCTTCTGCTCCTGGGTATCATGAGCTCTTGCACTTTATGGAAAGTGCCCTTGAAGGTCTGCCAGGTCTGTTCTGCCCCCTTGTCCCTGAGGGCAGTTTCCCAGGGGTCCCGTTGAGAAATTCCTTGAAGAGCTGGAAGTCTTCTTTACTAAAATTCAGGATCTTGATTTTACTTCTGGCCTGGCCCACACCCCTCAGGACCATGAACTTCACCAGCACATGGTCACTGCAGCCCAGGCTGCCTCCTATCTTGACGTCACCAATCAACTCACTTGTATTGGTGACCATCAGGTCTAGTATCACATTCCCACTAGTAGGGCTGTCTACTACCTGGTTTAGGAAATTATCTTCCATGTTCTCCAGAAGTCTCCTAGATTACCTACAGCTCACTGTGCAGTTTTTCCAACAGATATCAGGGTGATTGAAGTCCCCCAGAGGGATGTGAGTGTGATCTCTCGCAGCTGGAGTAGAAAGGTTTCGTCAGTAGGTTCCCCTTGATCAGGCGGTCTGTAGTAGGCACCAAACACAAGGTTCCATTTGTTGCCTTGGTCTGTGATTCTCACCCATAAGCTTTCAGCCTGCTCATGGTTATTCTTCAGAGACAGCTCTTCACAGTCTATCCATCTCCTGATGTACAGGTCAACCCCTCCACCCCTTCTTCATTGCCTGTCCCTTCTAAACAGCCTGTAGCCATCAATGGTCACATTCCAGTCATGGGATTCATCCCACCAAGTTTCAGTAATTACAACCTAGTCATAGTTTTCTAGCAACACGGTGGCTTCTAGCTCATCCTGCTTGTTGCCCATGGTGTGTGCATTGGTATCTAGACACTTCAGCTGGGCTGTTGGCTGTATCACCTTCTTAGAAGAACACCCCTTAAAACCCTTGAGGTTTTTGGCCTGTATTTCCCTGCTAGCTTCTACTGCCTCAGGAGCTCCTGGCTTATTATCATAAGATTTCAAGCATGCTTCACCATGACCAGCACATCTCAGAGCTGCTGACTGAAAGTCCACATCAGCATCCCATCTCTAACCCTGTTTTGTCATGCCATGGGTTGTCATGGGTAAGTTTAATGTCACCTCCCCACCCATCATGCCTAGTTTAAAGCCCTGTCAATGAACCCTGCCAGCTCTTGAGCAAAGACCCTCTTCCCCCTTTCAGAAGAGGTTAGCTCACATTATGGCCATCTAACAGTTTACTGTTCAAGAAAAGGCTGAAAATTATTTTGCTGCTTTCCCTATAGACTGACTTTCTGTCTGCTGTCCAAGTAGACAGCTGCAACTTTTTTTAAAAAAAAGCTTATAAATTTATATACTATTTGTAATTCCTCTCCCAGTTATTTGGCCATGCTTTGAATAGAAGCCAACCTGATAATTTTGTCCATGAGAATTCCAGCAGAAGTGGGACATAGACTGTCTTGTGAATGCTGACAAAAAATGTTGCTTAGCATTCTTTGAAGAGTTCTCAGTGTTATAAAAATCAGAAATATGGCTATTAAACAAATGATGCATTTGGATCTTAACAACTGATTTGATATGTCATGTTTGTATCTACACAATGCTATGATGATGTCTGAGTTAAGACATCTTATTATACAGTTAGGCTAATCTGGTTTCTGAGTTCAGCTTGACTAGTAACCTGTTTGGCTGAATTCCTAAGTGTGGTAGCATGAAGAAGCTTAAACGATATGATTATCAGAGCTCTTAAGATACCCTTAGGCCTTAATGTAATTTTATATGTATAATTGAACACTCTTTAGTGATTTAAGACTTAAAACTGGAATCATCCAAAATACATCTGAAAATTTTAACCACTAAAATGCAGATTTATTTGACTTTTTGTTTTTGTTTTTTTCTCATTTTGGGAAGAATTAATATTTATTTTTACAAAAAAATAGTATTTTCCCAAAAGAGAACTTGAGAGACACCTTTCACGAAAGACTTCATAAGTCTGGTGATTAAAGTCAAAAATAGTATCTAAACCATCACTTTTCTAAGAAAGGAAATTTAAAGTTGGGCTTCTTACCCGTTTACATGCTCTTTGACCACTGGCTACTGTATTGTATAAAAATGTTTTGCTGTTTTTATTTAAAACTGCATCTTACAGCAGAATAGAACTATTTACACTTCAAAATAACAGTAGCTGAAATGTTTTCTCTCCCATCATTTTTTCATTTCACAAATGAGCGTTTTCCTGATTAAAAAGTTGTTGGCAGAAAACATCTGACTAGCCTTAATCAATTAAGCTACATATTTGAAAAGTGAAATCACTAGAAAGTGTTATGAACTTGGAACATTTATACATTTAGGAAAAGTAGAAAAGAAAACAAACTCTATTTGTTTCAACAAGCATTGGCAAGATCATACCCATATATCTGCAAATAGGGATTTTACAAAGATTGCTTTAATCTGGCAGAAGCTAGGAATAACTTTCCAGACCTAAGAAGCTTCTAAATTATTGTTCTGTTAAGGTCCTTAAGTTAATCTCTGGAATATATTTCTACAACAAATAAATAAAAATTTCTGTGCATCATTTATAGTGTTGTTATAAATGCTCGCTATTGATAAAACACTAATATATATTCTATCAATATAATAATATTGTCTCTACACTCTGAAACTGTTTTAAATAAACATACTATGTATTTTTGAAATGCATTGTACATGTTCATTTTCATACATTTGTTTATAATTTACATTTCTGACAAGTCTTACTTTAGCACAGGGCTAAACTATATCTTGCCTATGTCTGAATGGATATGGTGCTCTGAAACATACTTTACTGCAATTTTACTTTTATATTATGCTATTGTATTGTATTAGAAGTTGATTTTACCACTTGAAAGATAACTTTCTCTAACAGCTACATCAAAATTTACGTATAACAAAATTATTGTATGAAAACATTTATCACTGTATCACACAGAATCACATAGAATCCTAGGGGTTGGAAGGGACCTCGAAAGATCATCTAGTCCAACCCCCCTGCCAGAGCAGGGTCACCTAGA
>VZRW01009845.1:176383-202565 GCA_013398125.1 Aegotheles bennettii | reverse complement strand
ACAGTTTGAGATGCACACGTCTTTTTAAAATAAAAACAGAGCACTCATTGTCGTCTGAATGTCTTTTGTTTGGGTATCTAGGGTAGCACATCGAGAACAAGGTATTTTAACTATGGAGACGAATCGTGATAAATATTTTAGTGCATTTTATGAAATCAAAACATTTTAAGCAAATGAAGTAAAGAAAATGTAATCTGANCCCGCACACATTGGTCAGAGCAAAGAATGTTACCCAGACCAGATTGCTGTGTATATAACCAGAGGATGTGATGTCTTATGCCCAATTATGGGTCCTAGGTAGACCTTCCAAAATCTTTAGTAATTATATAATTAAAATTACTTCTCTAGTATACTGACGTTAAATTAAAAAAACAAAACAAAACAAAAACACAAAAAGGAACTTCCTCCTCAATGACATACACTGAGGATTTTCATCACTGATGTTCCATATGCAGAATATAGAATTTTTTCAACCCCACAGTTTACTTTTTCTTTTAAACAGATGAAAATCTAACTTCTAAAAGGCATTTGGAAAGGTGTGCTTATGGATTAAATGCTGTGATTATTCAGTTTTACAATATACTGTCTCAAACTGTTCATATGTTATTCATTTGCTGAAGGGCAGAAACTTTTTCTGTTAAAATACGAGGCTGCAATTTATTTGTATTACTGTGGCATTTTGTGGAACTCTATGTTCACCTAATTTATTTATTTTTTACTTTTTTCATTGCTGTTTACCACTCGGTGGTGATAAAATTGTAACAAAATCAAGTTCCACAGTTTGCTGAAATTACTGTTCCAATGTGGATCACTGCTAGCTTTTTCCTTGCAGTTTTGAAGGTCAGTTGCATGAGGTCTGACTTACCAAAAAAATGCATCAACCACATTAGGGTCTCTTGGTATTAGTGTTATATCTACATTTGGGGTATCTCTAGTGCAGTTCCTATTCCTGTCTCAGAACTTGCAAGGTCTGATGCACTGTATCTGGAAGGTAATGCTAGTTTTACATGTGACTTTGATCTCTTTGTGCAGGGCTGTTACTGTAAAGGATGATGAATAATGCTGCTAAATTATAAGCCAACATACTAAGGTTAGACTATGCCACACAAGTCAGCGGTCACTTTTTTCACCTTTATTCCCAAGCAATGTAGGTCATCTTGAAAAGGACTGTAAAAAAGAAGCAGTGTAAGTTATTATAAAAGGGTTTCTATTAAACTCAGATTGAAATGTAGTTAAAAAAAATGTTAGCTGATGTGAGTGCAGCAGTGATGAAATGGAAATCATTCTTTGTTATTATTAATTCCTTTCTTCATATTACAGCACAGTACTTATGAGTACAAATATTATGGAACAGAGTTGATAATGTAGCACACAGTTAATCTTTGGAACTTCTAGTTGTTTCATATCATTAAAATAGATTGCTCAGTATAACGTTTACTAGGTCTTGAGCTTTATTTATTATTTAATGTTGCATAAGTAGACAGTGTCTTGCAACTGTGTAACAGCTGTTAGTTTTTTACCACTGAGTAAAAATCAAGTCATGACTCCTGTTATTAATGAATAGATCACTAGGAAAAAAATGGTTTTATAAAATTCCTTCATCAAAGTTTCCTTGTAAGAGTTGAAAAATCATACAGAGCTGTATTTTATACTGTGAAGTGATTCTTATTTTAATGTATTTTGTATATGTAGTATGAATAGATCTAATGAATGCATAATCATGCTACATATATTATACATTGATAAACAATGATTGTGTACCTGTATTCTGATTAGTGGGGAAGGGAGATCATAAATTATTGTAGATAAAATTTTTTTCTCCCCAGACTCACTGCATTGTACAGCCAAGATAAGATGTCATCAGGATATACTTCCCAAGATGTTTTGCCTTATGTTCTACTGTTTACACCTCTCCCCCATCTAAATTAGCCACTCTGGCTACACTATGCTACTTCTGTTTTACCTTCTTCCCCCCAATCTCTTCCCCAGTCACCAGTGGAACTGCCAGTAGTTAATTCTGTGGTTGTGGAATTCTACATGAGGGGTACAGAATAGATGGGTCCTTTCACTTTCTTCGGGACATCTGTTGGGATTTCCAAAAGGAAATCTGGACTGTCTGTGTTTAAATATTTCTGTGATTGCTTATAGTGCCTTTTTTTCTTCCTTGAGCATATAGGTTTGGCTACAGTTTTAGAAAGAAGGCCAAGTTAGGAACTTTCAAAAAAAAAAAAGTCTTGTCCAGAATATAGCTAAAACTGTCAGCCTCAGAGCTGCAAACAATTTTTTTTTCTTGTTTCTGTTCATCGCAAAATAATAAATACATTAGTGCAGAAGTGCTTCTTTATAACATCAGCACATTACTGGATATGGTACTGATGAGGTTCTCAGCTTTGTGTCCAGTATTAAGAGCTTTTGGGATTGGATCCTGTATACTGTTACGTACCAAACATATAGCACCATGGCAGCTGTGTCTGCCACAGCCCTGCACTTTCCTTTTCCTTGGTAGCAGTGTCCATGTGACAAGGCAGTGAGCTGGCTCCAGAGCTGCCTGTGCCAAATGCTAACTGCCTTTTTTTTTTTTTTTTTTTTTCCCCAGGGGGATTTTTGGCACAAATGCTGGTACAAGGGAAGGAATAACACTGAATGCCTGTAGGTATGGTAGGACTGTGACAACTCTAATGTAGATTGGGTTAAGATGGGTCAATACTTTTGGAGTAATACATACAGCCTGTAAACCTACCTTGCAAGTTTGCTTTCCCCTCTTCCCCAATTTATTTTCCAAAGAACACCCATACATACCCATACCTTAAACACCCATGCATTCTGTCGCTCTGCAGCTTCTGAACTTGTTAGATCATTTCAAGCAGATTTGACTTGACGAAGTTCTTAAGTTTTGTGGAAATTATTGGCTGGGCAGAGGAAGAAGACAATAAGGGAAAGACATTTATAATTTACCCTCTCTACCCATGCCAAGAAGCAGCAACCAGCTGGCCTGTCAGCAAACAAGGTAATTGAATTAGTAATTTGTCTCTGTAGGGGATATGAGGGCTTGAAGTACTGGGAGAAAGAGTAGGTTAGGCTGTGTAGGACATAGACATGTAGAAACTAAGCTCCAGTGGATTTCTTGCTTACAAATCTTGACTTTTGTAATGTTGAGATAAATATCTCAGGAAAGTTAAGGAGTCCTTATTTGGCCCTATTTCAAGTGTGTGTGTAAGTTATGTGCGTGATTATTTTTATTTTTTTCATATATGCACCAAAAGGCTTATATTGATGTGTGCTGGGCTGCAACAGTAACTGAGTTAAATTATTTTGAAGCAAATGCCCAGACTTGCATTAAAATAACTAAATTGGTTTCAGTTTTTGTAGGATCATCCCTTATGGCAAGAAGTCAAGAAGTCAGGCAGCAGTTATTCCAGGTGGAAAGAAATCTAATTCAGCCTTTTCCATATTCCTTAAAAGAGTCTTGGGCTGTGAAAAGATACATTTAAGTATAAACCTGTAATCCTTGTTTCTTCAGTGAAAAGTTTCCGAAGTCTACCTTACAGATAAAAGTTTAGAATCTATAAACTTGGTACTTCAAGTACAACTTCTGTTTGCCAAAGCCTGATTTCTGCATCATGAGTACAAAGGAGTGTCTGGGTGGGTACCTCTGTTGTCCTTCATGTAGGATAAATGCCTAAATTTATGCTAAAGCTTTCTGTCTGATTTGGAGAGATGAAAATCAAGTGTATTTGTTCTTAGTATACAAAGTAATGTTCACTGCCCATAGTTTTGATCTATTTCGGTCATTTGTAATACCATTAACATCTGTTATACTTTCTCAGAAATACTAAATTAGTTTTTTTTAAATTTTGTTTCTGTGTTACAAAAACTTTAAGCCCAATGGTTTACTTCAAGAGGTAATTCGGTTTCCTGCATTGGTCTATTTGATAACTTTGTGCTTTGGGGGAAGGTTGTGCTCTGTGCCTCCCTCCTGCGGTGGTGCTTCCTGGGAGAATCATAGTTATGGAGTAGACTGAAGCTGTCTAATGTGTGTCAGACTTTTACTGCAGGTGTGCAGGGCACAAAGTGTAATAAACATTATGTGCAGTGGATATGGAGGTTTTAATATATATACATAGAATTGGAGCGCTGTGAATGCTTTGTCAGCCAAGCAGCTGCCTGGGAACGTCAGGCTTGCAGCTTGCTTTACATTGGCGGTTTCCTCACCAGCATGGTACATATGGTGTGCCTAGCAAGTGCTGAATTTGCAGTGCCAGTACAGAGTGACTGCTGCACATGCATGTTTATTTGGCACATTAAGCACACATACTCTGCATGTGCACCATGGTGTCATTGGGTACCGTGGTACCACCTAGTCTTGGTGGCAGCCAGATGGGGATGTCACTGCAGCCAGGACAACTTATTTTGCCCACCTTCCACTCTGGGTCAGTTCTATTGACTGAGTATGCACCAGGTATGTTGTAATGTGGGTCACCTGTGGCAGTGCTTAAACTTCCTCTTACAGCTTGTGGTTATGAACTGTTTGGTCTGATAGGAAGAGGATGTAGTGTGCTTTTCAAGATTTCTAAATTGTATCGATTAAATATATTTAGCTTTATATATTATAGCAGATGGTGTAGGAAAAGAAAATAAGAATGTGTGGACAATAAAAGCAAAGAAGAGAGGAGAACATGACTGAACTAAGAGGAACTGAGAAAATGAAAGGTTTATTCAGTTGACTTTGTCATTAAGTAATCCTCTCATGTCTTCTGATTGTTAAGTACTTCTGTTTGTTTCTTATGTGGCGTTTATCTGTTTAGCACTTAAATGGGAGGGGAAGCATCCTTGGTGATTTTTATTATTGTTCATAATACTAAACTGTAGTATCTAGCCTAGGATTTTAGTCTGAGTCCTTCAGTTATTGATGAAATGGGTAGAGGAAGAAAGCAAACTAAAACATCCTGTGAAATTACAGAACATCAATCAAAATTCTGCTTTTATAATGCTACTTTTAAATCCTTGTAAAAGAGGAGAACAAGGTCTAGATGTGAATTCTAAAGTAAAGATGCAGATGCCACTCTAGAGGAAGCTCCTATTGTTTAAACTGTACTTCCTATCAGAAACTTTAGTGAACTTTTTTTGAATTGATTAAAATCTCTGAATCTGGACTACTTTTTAACAGATAACATGTATAGCGGTTATTGTGGCTTTTCACAATAACTAAGTATTGCTGGTTATACTGCTGCCTGTTCTTAAAATGTCCTTCATTCATATGTAGAAGTTGGGAGAACACAGACAAGCAGCAAATGAACACTTGTAAAACATAGAGTTCTTTCAGCAGGCTTTTAGGGTCTACTTTAGATACTGCCTTTAGTTACATTTTGACAAGGTAACTGAGTCATTTTAGAGGCTGACTGCTAGAAGAATCAGTCGTCCCATTATTCCTGTTTCTAGTCCCATTTTCTTAGCCCCTGCTTATCACTTGTAGCTCTGTGAACCAGATCACCACAGAAATGGAGCCTCTGAAACACTCTGAGTAGTTATCTGCTGGTTTAGCTCTTTGAACTAACTGCAGATTTTGGCAAGTGTGTAAGAGAGGTGGTCATCAGGTGTGCAGTTGGAAGTGGAAGGAAGTGGGACTGCCCCTCATTCCCACAGTTGTCAGATCAGTTTAGCTGTCATGTGAGAATGCACGGTGGCTGGCAATGGTCCTCTCCATCTGAGAGGAGCTGTCAAAATGCTGCTGTGGCTCTGTTCTACCATACGTGGTATGATACATACAATGAAACCTACCGTTCGTTGTAACAGAAACCTGCGCTTTCTACTCCATTGCTAGGTTTGTCTGTGAGAGTTCAGACACTGCTTTGTTCTAGGAGCCTGAACTGCTGCCTAGTTGTTTTCTGCCTAGAAACATTGTTGCTGAGGGACCTGTGTATGTTTCTGGATATATTTTCTTGATGCTACTTAGTTTATTCAGAAAAAGCATATAGAAATACCATTCCAATACATACTGGTTATTACTGGTATTCCAATATCAAAGTAATAGTAGTGTTTATCTTGTGCAACTGCTTCTGTGTTCCAAAAAACTGATTCAGCTGTATAGCTCTACCATGTGAGTGCTAGTCCAGTGCTGATAGAGTATATAAAGTTTTTCCTCAGTTTTTCTGCCCTGCTTGACTTTATTGAGCTTGGTAGGTGTTTGGATTAGGGTTGGTGGTTTGATGTTGTGTGTTTTTGGGGTTTTTTTTGGCAATTATTAGTGAAAACTGATTTTAAAAATGAATTAAACCTCTTATCAGACATTGCTCCTAGGCTGGGAAAATGCTGGAGGTGAACAGTAAGAGTACCCACGGGTTATTCTAGCTGTAGACCACTGGAAGGATAGTCTTTCTTAAATTCCAGAGAAGTGTATAGTTCCTAGCTCTTGAATACAGCATAGAGAAACCAGCACTCCTGGGAATCAGGCTGGGAAGCAAAAGCTTGGTTTGTCTCCTACTGTGAATTGCCATTACAAGGCAAAATTAACAACTGTACTTGGAATTATTACACTTGTTTTATATAACCGCTGTCCAGACCAGCAGAAGAGCTGAATTTGCAGTCTCATGGTCATCATGCTTTGTTCATGCTTTTATACCAAAGGATCAGTTAGCATGAATAGGTCATGTTACAATAACTATTTCCTTTTGGTAATCCCAGTTTGTAGTGTTTGGAAACAGCCTGTTTGCCTTAGGGGCTCTGATTTGTGGGTTTTCTTCTGTTGCTTGTTTCCACTTTACACATCTAGAAGCAAAGGTTTGAGGGTTTAGCCTCTTGCTTTCTGAATAGAGGTGAGTTGTAGCTCTACAGCCAGTCTAAATTTCAAGGTATCTGCATTTGGACAGGTTATTGTAAGATGACAGGTCACCATGTCAGCTGATCTGTGGTATCTGATTCATACACATCTGATTCATGTGTATGCTCTTAGCTTGTAGCCAATGGAAGGTAATTTGAGTTAGCTTGACCCTCTTACATAATGCTCTTTCAAGGCACTCCCTTCTCCACCTGGATTGTTAGACCTGGTGGAGTGCCTTGGTTAAAACAATAATGCAGTTTCTGTCCCCAAACTAGTTTGCATGTATCTACAATAGTAAGATGAGGACTTTACCACAGTTTCCTGTATTGTTGCTGTTTTGAGACCATACCTTGCTGAAGGAGTGAATACTACAAAGATGCTACCATGAAAGTCAGTCAGATGTTATAATTACCAGGTGCATTTTTCTTTAGCAAGACTTATGAAAGCTTTATTAGTGCAATTTAAAGCACCACAAATCAGTTGTTTCTTTCACAGTATCTTGGTGTACTTCCTTCTTGTTTTTAAAGAAGTAGGTTTTACTTTGAGGTCTTTCAGAGTGTGCTTGGTAATTGAAATCATTCTATCACTGCGGTAATACTTTTGGATGTTCTGATTCAAAGCCCACTGAAATCCTAGCTGGCTGAAAGATTCCCATTGACCACAAATGGCACTTGAATTTGATCTGAAATGACATGAAAGGTAGAACAATTTTTCTTTTTAGTGTTTAGTTCTTATTTGAAATTTGATTTTACAACAGTAAATGCATAGCTGGTTCATCAGTAATTATTAAAAATACAAAATACTACTTAAATGCATATGGAAAATACTTCTCAGTAGTCAGATATTTGTCCCTGTCTTGCTGCCTTACTGAATTTCTAACGCTTCCAAAGAGGAACTTGGAACTGCCTCTTGAATCTACCTAATTTCCCCTTCTCCTGTGGATGAATCCTGCTTAGTTAATTACCGTGCTACTGATCCTATGTGTATATGACAAATAAATAAATATTCCTCCCTATTTTTCATTCTTAGTTGACAAAGGAGAGTTTTTTAGGAGGTATTGGGTAAAATTTACACTTCCCAAGCTTCTTGTACTTTGGAAAGTGAGTGGAGAAGTGTGACTTTTTTTCTTTACTTGGAATTCAGCCTTCTTAAGACATAGGCCTTGGTGCAGACTTGCTGTAGTCCTCTGAGAAACAGTTGTGAAAGTTTGTCAGCATACCTTTAGAGAAAACTTTATGCTGCAGAATCATAGGAAACCACCCGATTTTAATAATTTTTCTAAGCTGAAGACAAAATGGATGCTTTTTGGCTAAATAAGCCTTTCGTGACTATTGGGAAAGCAAGAGACAAGAAAGATGACTCAAATGCTGTTGGGTCATCAATTTAAATTGTATGTAGCAGCTGTTTAAATTAATGTTTGCTATTTCCTGAAGTTGTTGCCATCTTTAGGGAGGAAGGTCAGCAACTTTGTTTGAATGGTTGTTACATTAGTCTTCAGCAAAATGTGGCACCTTTTTCTGAAGATGGTAAGGTCTGTGACCATATATTTTAGCATAATGGTTCTGCTCTTTCACCTCTTCAACAGTCACTGAAGATCAGTTATTCAAAATAAACCAGAGTTTGCTCTGGAATTTCACTTGCTCTGGAATTTCACTTGCTCTGGAATTTCACTTGCTCTGGAATTTCACTTGCTCTGTTTTGACCTCTGTTGACTGCAACTGCCCAAGTTGAAATGGTGGGTAGGGACAAGACATAGCTGAGCTCCATTCTTTATAACCTTGGAAGTTGCAAGACTGAAGGTCTAGGGTGGTTGTAGTATATGAAAATGAGCAGTGGTTTTTTCTATTACTGAAGAACCATTTTATCAAGATCCATTTGGAGCTTCATCTCTGACTGCATTTTTAACTCTGCAAAGCTATATAGTGATTGAGCCTCTAAGGCATATGCTTCAGATTGTTGCTGAGAGAGCCTCCTTCAACACAACTTGTGCAGTTTGGCTAGCAAAGCATCAGTGGGAAGGCAGGAGATATAAGTGCTTTGGGCTGCTGTTGCTTCTGGATGATTAGAAGAAGAATGGGTGTGATTGTGATAATGGGTAATATCTGAATGATTTCAGGTGGCCTTTGATAACATGTTTAGACCCTTTCATATCTTGCCAAATTTCTTAGCAGCAGCTTCTCATTGATCAGCACTCGTGATTGATAAAC
Source organism: Aegotheles bennettii (assembly GCA_013398125.1). NCBI lineage: Eukaryota > Metazoa > Chordata > Aves > Caprimulgiformes > Aegothelidae > Aegotheles > Aegotheles bennettii. The sequence goes on along the minus strand of VZRW01009845.1, from coordinate 193,541 downwards.
TGCTGATACACTTGACAATATCAGTAGGGACGCTTGCCATTGTCAGATTTTGCCTTAATTTAAGTGCTTTAAGTAACTGAAGAAGGCATAACTGAGTAGATTTGGTGTGTGTCTATGAAGATCTGTTCTGAAGATAAAGTCATCACAGTACATGTGATACTGGATTTCCCTTTTTGTCTAATGTTTGAACAACTGAGCTAGTTGATGTTAAGTGTTAACAGGAAATAATGATTTCAGACAACTCTGTCTCATCTAAGCCTATTTTTTAAATGCCAGCAGTGAAGAAGAAGAGGTGAAATTATTCTGATTTTCAGTTATGGACAAAATAACCTCACTGTGTAATCTTAAAGGAAAATACATTTATCATGCTAATGTTGAAATAAGCACTTTATCTTTTAGGGACTTCTTGCTTTAGTATAGCTATTAGCTATAGTTTCCATAATTGAGCTGAAAATAAGAAGTGAGTGTATAGGATGTGTTAACTTATTTGTAAAAATGTGGGTGATGTGGGGAAAAAGAAGAATGGAAAATTAATCTTAAATAAAATTTTATTTGAAGTTTTCAATATTGATATTATGTAGTAGTCCAGTTTAAGATCAGTTTCAAAGATCTCAGGGGTTTAAATGAAATAAGAAATTACTTTTATTAGTGACTCTCTTTTAAAATAGACTTACGTGTATTTGTGCATATTTAACTTTTTTTCCCTTAAAGTGAGAGTAGCTCAGTGGTTCTTTGTTTCTTCTTTCAGTATTTCTAGTAACAGTAATGCAGAGGGTGGAGTGAGGCTAAGGGGCGGTTTCTAATCCAGGGGATTCCTGATTTACTGATGTCTTCAGAGAAATCCTTTACTTTGTATATGCCAAGTTTACTTGGGAAAGAGCTATTCAAGTATTCAGTGTTGTAAAAGGATACTGATCAGTGCACTCAGTATTAATCCTTCCCTTCTGCCTGAAGGTTTTCCACTGGGATTGTAGTAAATGTAGCGAAATGTCTCTTATCCCATCATTTCTTACACTGATTCTGGTGATGGCCTAGAGCTATTGGTGAAGGATCCCCTTTGTTTTACTAAACTAGATATTTGTCTTGCAGTACTCTTGTGTCTTGTAGGCTTTCAGTCGTGTCTGTAGCTGTCCTCATGGCACACCTGGGATGAGGTGAAGTACCACTGTTCTGACTTCAGCAGTGGGAAATGAAAGCATAAAGAAACGGCATAACCTGCCCAAAGTCAGTAGGGAAGTGTGTAGGCACAGTTTCACTGTTGGTTTAAGCAATATAATTGCAGGTGGCCACCAACAAGGATTTTCTTAGTGGTGCTTTGCTTCTTCCTTCCTTTGTTGATTTTAGTGACAGTGCATCTGTACAATCACTGGCCATTGTGCAAAGTAGTTGGTGGATAAAGATCTGTACTCTCTGGCAGTATTATACTCTTAAATTGGTTTAACTTTATCATGGAACCATATCTGTGGCAAAGCACGAAATTGAACATGATGCTCTTGGGTTCCTGTGGTTGGCAGTCTAGTTTTGAACTATGCAGTCTCTCTTTGTACAGTACCCGTCTTCTTTCTGGACTTACCTTAGTGCTCAGCTTGTTCCAGGATAAAAACTGGATGGTTGAACTGGGAATTGTGGCTCTCAATTGTCATTTGTCTTGTGCTCCCAGCTGATCCCTGTTCAAGGCAAGGATCACTGAAAGAATCAAAATATGGTTGTGGTGGTGCTTTAATCTTTCAGGGCAGCATAGCAAGGTGAATGGGAATTACAGTTGTCTAGCTTAATTATGCTGGGCTGAAAACTGGAGCAACTCTTGAGTTGCCACGTGAGCTGTACGGCCATCTGTCATTGGGGCAACAACTTGTGTTTTAAGGGGCACCTGGCAGGGTTGAGACTTTCTTCAGCTGGCAGACTTTTTTTTTTTCATTTGCCACTGCACATCAGTCAGAACCCTTATTTGTGGGTAAATAAGGGAGTAGGGGTTGCCTTAATTGTTTGTACAATTAACATAAAAAATCCCAAGAGAAACAGTGGGCATTTCTGTGAAAATAAATTAACATTTGTTTAACTTGCATTCTGTGTCCCTTACAGACTATTTCTTGAGGTTTTGAGATATAATAATAGTCTGACAATTGTGAAGCCACAGGTGTGCCTGTAGTTGTACCGAACCATACGTATGGCACAAGAAAACTATTATGTTCTTACTAAAATGTGGAGTTGTATTGTGAAAGCACAAATACTGGAGGAAATACGTTGAGAGACAAGCTAGAGAAACTCAAGCACTTACATTTTGAACTAGTTCCTTAGAAACTTTCTCTTACAGACTCCTGAGTCTGGGAACATGGGAACTCTTAATGGTATTGATCATATGGACACATTGCTGTGAGCAGAGAGATATTGAAAAACGAATATCGTAATTTTATATGAGGAAGACCATGCGGGTTTATGAAAGGTACTTGTTGGGAAAATAAGTAGTTGGAGAAAGCATTGCAGTTGGCAATCAAATGCCAATGGTTTTTAATTTGAAATGCTTTGAATATTTTTATCGGAAGAGGGGGTGCTGTTCCCTCTCTCTTTGGTTGGTTGGTTGGCTTTTTTGCTTTTGTTTGGTTTTTTGATATTTTTTTTTTTCAAGTTTGGGAAATCTCAGGGAGCCCAGGATAGCATTTTACATTGGCTCTTGCACAAGTCTGCCTGCTATTAATTGTTCATCCCATATAGTCAGCTGATACGCTGAAGGTAGAGGGAAGGAAACAGCATAACTTTAATAATGGATTCTTAGTTCTCAATCATAATCTGGACTGGCACAGATGATATTCTGCTCTAAACTAAACCAGCTACTGGCTGCTCTAAAAGAACCTTTATAAAGATAGCTGGCATACGTGTGCTATGTCCACTTCTCTAGCACAACCAGAGACCATAAAGGGAATACATGCAACATGCATTTATTGACTTTGTGCTGGGACGAGACACTGGTTTGGTGTCAGAATCTGTCTCAGTGTTGATAGTGCCTTTCCAATGCTTAGAAATAATTGGTAGGGCCCCCAGGCTGTCAAGGTTGGGGTTTTACAAGCATGCAGCAGGATGTGTCTGAAGCATCTCCTCACTGCTACATGTAGCTCAGAGAGAGCAGTCGGGAATTAAAAATTTCTGTAGAGCTGTCCTACTAAATTAAGTCATTTGCTAGGTAAAAGCAAATGTTTGATGGGAAACTTTTTTTGCTTTCAGATGTGATGGAAGCATTTGCCTTCAAAAATTGCTTCAAATTTCCAAGAAATTATATGTAGTTCTCTGTAGTTTTCAATCTGAAAGATATAGTTGATTTTCTAAAAATAAAAAAAAAAAAGAGAGAAGTAATTATAATGACTTGGAATAAAAAGTTACAATTGTTAGTACCAGAAAGGGCACTGACAAACTATTGTACTCATTTATCCTGGCAAAATGAAGTTCAGTGGCACTTTCAAAATTACTTCTAGTATAAACATTTCTGATAAAGGATTTGCCTGATACTGTCTGTATTTTGAGATGTTCAAGTCCATGACTTAGTTGTCTTGATTTTGATCTTGAATCTGGCACCATACTTCCTAATAGATATAATAGAGAAAGCTTTATGGTGGCCACCATGCTGTCTTGCCTGATGCAGTTCCATTGCGGGATGGGGAAGGAGACTGTGGAGTCCTGGTATTACTTTTTTAATGCTTTTTAACTTGTGTTTTAATACACATTGGTGTCATGTCTCCAGTGTCCTTTGTAGTGATGAACAGGGAAAACGTGGTGGTAGTATGACTTTTTCCTCCCCTTATTTTTATACCAGGTTTCTTCTTTGTTGGGAATCCAGAATTCTGTTTATAGAAGATGAAAATTCATTTTGAACTGGTCTTTTGTCAAGATGTCTGCAGCTCTGTATTTGCCCTGTAAGGGCACCAAACCAGATCTTTTTTTGGCACTGGTGTCATTGACAATTTTGTTGCCTTGTTGGTTATTGGTATGATTTTCTTCTATTCCCAACACTGTCATAGCTGAAGGTTGACAGTTCTGCAGCCACAATCCGTTGCTTTTCATTAAAGGAAAGCTTCTCTCCTTTCACATTTGTTTTCTAAAGAACACAAAAGATATTTTTAAAAGGCTTTTTTCTTTTGCTTAAAAATCTAAGCTGAAGTAACCAAACTGGATTTAGGTTTTGAAATGCATGTGACTTCTTTTATTTACTTTTTGAGGGTACTAGCTCTCCAGTGTGAAATGTGATTAACAAATTTTTCAAAACCTGTTATGTTATCTGACAGCTCTTCACTTTGCAGGAATGATGACATTTTTCTGTCTAATAGATGGCACCATGTATAGTGTAAATGGTGTAGATGGTTTTAGTCTTTTACCTGACTGCTGCTCCTGGTCTTGTTAACATAATACTGTTTGTGCATGCTTAATTATATGTATTCAGTAGTTTAATGCCCAGTAGTAAATATAGCCTGAGCTCTAAATATTAATTGACTCTCCTGGTCCAGGTTGTTATAAATGTTTAATTTTTTTCATTCTGGTAACTGCATTTGACTAGTGCACTTGATCCAGAAAGTATCTGTTATTGCTGTACACTTAGTGCCAGATGGGGGCCCTGATATGTGAATTGCTTTTCTGAATGTTTAATTAGAATAGATGTATATTGCTTAAAGGAGCTGTTAGCCTTTTGCCTGTATGCAAGGCCTAGACTTGCTTGTGGACTGTTTCTCATACATGGTGCCTATGTATGTGCTTTTTTTGTTCAGTAGTATGGACTGCTATATTGCCCACATATCAGTTAAGATATTGGTGTGACGTGCAGCTGCTAACTAGCACCAGCGGAGCTCGCTCTTTGGGCGTGGGAGGGTTGGTGTTAGGAGCAAGGTATGAATAGTTTCTTCAGCTAAAACTACAGGAGAAGTTACTAGAAAATAGAATTCATATGTTTGTATTGAGTAATTCTTCTCCTTCCGTCCCATATTCATAGAATTGGAGGGTGTAGTGAACAAAGAAAAGGGTTTTATTTTTTTTAATCCCTTACAGAACTTTATTTTTAATTGCAACAGGTGTAGAGGTCAAATATTTTATTTTTTTTAATTATAACATAAACTCTGAATGGTTACTGTTTTTTTTTTTTCTTTTGCTTTTCCATTTCCAACTTACTAGGTCAGGTATTAGTCTTACACAAGAGTTTAGGTCTCACTTGCTCCTCGGTAGTAGAGGAAATGTCACAGCACTCATGTTGATGATAGAGCCCTTTGCCTGTATTGGGTTGCTTGCTTGGTTGATGTCCATCCTGTTTCATATTCCCCTCCATGCTATTGTATTTGGTTTTGTTGTCTTTATTGTTATAACTGTCTTATTTTTCATGTGTTATATATGCACACTCAGATAATAAAAAGTAGGCAGATGAGGATATTTGGAAACTTGGAACTTTGAATACTCTATGCAAGTGAGGCAGATGATTTTTCTGCTGAAAAAAGACTTATGGTATCTGTTCCCAGCTGTGTCTACAGAGACTAGTTGGTGACTGCAAGGAGGAAGAGGTTTTATAATTCTGCAATTAAGTATGGTAGGAGTAGGGGAGAATCAAGTGCAGGTAAGTGTCCTGACTCAGCAGATGTCTTGTCCTGCAGCCTCTTTTAGTCCTTAAAACTGAACGACCAAGTGTAGGAATCTCAACTTCACTTGGAGAAATCTGCTTTGTGATCAAAAAGTGGAGGTGGTTGGGTGCATCCCAGTGGGGGACAAAGGTGTAAATGCAATTTGATGAAGAGGAAAAGGCAGAGTTTTTTATATTGTTGTTATTGATGGGTCGGTGAATGCTAAATGTGCTAAATAAAGCTTTGACAAGAAGGAATTGAAGGGAGAGAATCTTAAAACTCCGTGTGTGTGTTCTGTAATGTGTTTATTTCTTTGCCTAAATGATTCTAAAAGCAAGTCATATACTAGAGAATTGTGCTATGAAGGCTTTGTCCTCTTATTTGTGTACAGTTTCATAGGTTTGGAATCCTTCTTTACTGCCTTTCGTGGCTCTTTCTGCAAGTGAAATTTGTAGTCAACAACACTGAAACTGCAAATCTTACAGAAGCTTTGCATTCTCTAATCTTATCTGTATTAATAAATTTGTACTGATAGAGTATTTAAAGATCAGATGGAAAAAATATTTCAGGTTTCTAAAAAGACAGGTTGCTTCTCACAGCTTTCTGTTAGGATATGTGAGTACAAAGTAAGCAAAATATGAAGAAAAAGTGGAAGAAAGGAGATGGAGATGGAATCCTTTGTTTTTCATGTTGCAAAAAATAGTCTTCTGGAAATAAATTTATGGTTCTTCGTAAATTAATACTAGCAATCCTTCCTTAACAGAGGTGGAAAGTCCTTAGAAAAAATACTTGTTTCCTACCAATATACTAGTTTTTGAAGTTGGGAACAGAAAACCCAGTAGCCAACTAAACCTCAGAAAGCTAAGCCAAATGGCATATTTATAGCATCTGGATTGGATACTGATATATGTGGAAAAGAAAGAGTACAGACTGGTATAGAAAACTTATGAATTAACTTCAGAATGGTGAGACATGATGCAGGCTGAAAGTTAATATTTTAAAGAATTATTATTAAAATCTGTATTCTGTAAAATAATAAAAATTAGACGTGAACAAATTACTTCTATAAATATACTGGCATTTGAAATACAAAATGTTTATTTGTTCAGTCTATAGAATAGGAACAGTTTGGTTTTAAAATTAGCCATAGTTTGAGAATAAACATTTCAGGAATTCAATCTGACAGTTTAGAATACACCAGAAGACAATTTTTGTGGGTACTTTAAGCGTGCATGTAACAAAGATGGCTAATGCCTCCATGTGCTCACCCACAGTACAGGGGGAAACATGGCAAATGTCAATGCACTTGTAAAATGTCCTTGATATGTATTAGAATACTTAGAATATCCCAGTTTCACTAGTGGAAAAACAAACAATAAACAGATCTAGGGGTACTGTTCTGGGTGCAGTATAATTAATAGTTGACAAGTGTTGTATATTTTAGTTCAGCGGAGGAAAACACAAACCTCTTTCGTAGGCTGGATTTAACTGTGTTCATGAGCCATGTGACGTACTTGAGTGCAAAGTATATATTTTACTTGCTAGAAATGTTTTGAATGCTCATGATTTAAGAACAACTCATGAAGGATTCTTTTGAGTGTTTAGGGATACTGAATCTGTTTGTGGCTACGCATGCACTTCAGATGTAACAGACTGGGTACTCCTAGTCGTGTAATGCAGGCTTTTTATGACTTTAAATGGACAACGTCCTATATGTTCTGCATGCATAGGATTTGAAATGTTTTGTGATCCATTGTACTGAGGTTGCACTCTACTCTTGATCTCCTATGATAGTTGTTGATCTGCTGAGAAGGTGGATGTGGCATATGGAGTGGCTCTTCAGTATCATCAGTCTGTAGATACTTTGCATATAAGGCTTTCCTCTAGGAAGACTTAGACACTGTAGACACTCTTTGAGGTAAAGATGCTAGGTGGTCAATAAAAACTTCTTCTCTCTAGAAGTAGTGGTTAGTACTGGTTTGAGGCTGAATCGTTGACATTGAACAGTGTTCCCTGAAGCACTGCAGTTTTCCAGGATCAAATTATGCAGGAAAAATGAAAAGGTGGGAGCAGAATGAAGCAAACTCTAACTCTTCTCAGTATTTAAGATTCTTTTCTATTATCTAGTATCTGTATGCACACGTGCATAGCTCTTATTTTGTGACAGAGGTCTTGAACCTTCCTTCACCAGTGACAGAACATCTTGTAAGTCCCTTGAGAGCCTGCAATATAAAGTGGAATATTTTTTTTCTGGAAATGTCTCTGGAAATATTTTTTTAATACTCTGAAAACATATGAGAGGTGTCTGTTAATGGAAGTAAATCTCTATGGTAATGTCTTAATTTTGTTTACTTGTTCATTTCTGGTTATAACTGGACAGTTGCAACTACCATCATATTTTCCCAGAATATAACTGTAGATAGTGTGGTGCATCTGTCTGCTACTAGTGTCCATTGTGCCCATCAACTAGAAATAAAGGTTCATTCCATCTTAAGAAACAGGCCAGAGCCTAAACTATCTTGTGCCAGTATCAGAAATCCACACGGAACTGATGTGAAATAATTCACTGACTGTTAAGTATTACACTTCAAAGATAAGCAGTCTGATTTGATGTCAGGCTTCGTAGTTTTTCGGTCATGTTTTGACTAAGGCACCAAAATTTCTTTGTGCTCCTTACTTGTTAGTCATCAATGGTGGCATATGCTTTGATGTCTGGGAAAAAAATAATTGTTAGCCAGCTTCTGTACAGTGTCCGCTTGTCCAGCCCTTACTTGGGAGCATAAAGAAGCCATGGGCTGTGTATTTTCTTCACAAGTTTAACTGCTGCCTTTTGGGGGTGATATGTTTCTGAAATGCATGCTTGTATGGCATCAAGATGCTTTTGTTATCTTGGGGATGAAGGGGGAAGGTGGCCATTCTATCAAAATTCCGATTGCACAGTAGTAAGTGTGACTGTCTAGTTTGCAAGTTCAGTAAGGAAAAATGTGGGATGAATGTAGTTAATGAAATTAACGACTTTTGGTACTGAATTGACCTAAACATTAGCATGAGGTAAAGTAACTCAGATCAAACATTGGAGACTGTAGTTTACTAGATAATCCTTTATTGTCACCAGCAGTTTTCAGTGGTATTTAAATTCAAAGGAGTTCAGCGAAAATATTTGTTCTACCCCTGCTTTATAACAGTGATGTCTGAAAGAAACAGCAATTGAAAAAATATAAGCAGCAATGTTTTTTAAATCCTTCCCACCTACTTTTGGAAGCCATTAATCGTTTACATGCTTGGGAATTGGGTAGAGTATATAGAGATGGCAGAAGCCAGTTCTGAATTGGCTCCATCAATTTCAAGCAAGTCTTTGAGGACAGAGTTCTTAAACTATGTGGCCATCATCCCAGATGATCAACTAGAAGAGATGGCTGTAAGCAAGCCAGCGGAGACAAAGCAATTTGAATGCCATTCACATAACCCCCTAAACGCTGCACAGTCAATATGCAGGTGTAAGCCAGTGTGGGAAAAAAGCCTCCATGTGATTACTTTTTGTGTCTTCCTTTCTCCTGTTCTAGTCTTGCTTGCAATCATGTCCACAAGCTCTTCAGGGTAAGTTTGTGGTTCTGTCTGTGTCCCCCTCCAGCTGCTACTGCAAATTTGTAACAGTGGAAGAATTGAGTAGTTTACAGGTGTGTCAGATTGGTAAATTCAGAACAGGTGAAACTATGACAGGATGATTTGGGGAAGGGAACTGAAACCAAGAGGATGATTACAAAGACTAACAGAAAATAGAGCCAGGAAAAGAAATTCGGTTTGCTGCTGTTATATAACCATCATAGTGCAGCCTGTGGATTCATTGGTTTAAGAACATACTTTGTGCGAGAGAGTGATTGCATGTGGCTTCACTTTGAGCAAACTTGCTGTAATTTAGAGTGAAGGTGTAGGAGGTTGAATGTATTATTACTCTGGTTTTCTAGCTGGTGTGATCTTGTCTAGTAGGTGAGTTTTTCAGTGTGTTCAGCCAGGTTGTGTTCTAGTATACTTGAATTCATAGTTGCAAAGATCTTTGAAAACATGAATTGGCACAGTGGCTCGTCCTCATTTTTACATTTATTCATTGATTTATTTTTAACATTGAGAGCCTAAAACCATTATATGGAAAAAGACTGAATTTTGGTTTTTGTACCAGGAGAACATTTACAGATCTGTACAGAGATAGCGTACAGTAGTGTAAGTATTTCATTCCATGTAAAAGATACGGGTGGGGGGAAGATATTATTTTTAAGATCACCCTTAAATGGATGATACTCATAAGTCAAGTATGTCATCCATCCTGGCACAAACAGAAATGACTGGAAGATTATGAGATGAGTATAGGAAGAAAGCGAAGGGAGTCCTTTCTGAGCCACAGGAGAGTTCAGTGTGCACAGCCCAGGTGTATGTGCCTGTTGGGACTGTGAGCCTCTGCCCAGGCTGCTGTGCCCGAGAGGGCATTACTTCTGAAGAGAAACAGGAGATTATCACTGCTCTGTTCCCACCCTAGCACTTAATTTTGAAATCTTATTTCTGTTAAGTAAGATCTGTTGGATGTCTTGGACTTTGTTTTCCTTTCTTAACTCTAGCAGTAGGAGATAAATCTTTTCCTATACCTCTATAATCAAAGCTTCTATTTTTATTGCAACCAAGTAAGCAGTGAGATCCCACGGTCAGGCAGCAGTTTATTTCTGTGTTCAGGTAAACATAAATATCTCTTTAGCTTTTAGAAAGGTCTTTAATGTGGAAAGGTGAGGAAAGAAGCAGCTTGAGTCCTCCTGTTTAAAACTCCTGCAGATCACCTTTGAGATTGCCCTCTTCTGTGTTTTTTTTTCTGTAGATATAGTTAAATAAATCAAAAGTGGGGTTTTTTTGTCAGTTACTCATCAGTGTTAAATTTTGTAAGAAGGTTACTACTGCTACTCTAAAATAGCTTTTTGTTACAAATACCTCATCGGTTGCTAGTCCTCTAGCTGTTTGTTATTAAATAAACAGTGTGTAAAGGCTTGGTGATGTTTTACTTGCCTGGTCAAGTGTGTAGAAGTACCCTATGATGTTTTACAACCTAACTCCTGGTTGAAATACTTGGTAAGGGTAGTCCATCCCCCCCCAAATCTCTGGACCAAGAAGATAATGAAACTGAGCCTAACAATTGGGAAGGAATGAGGTAATGTTTATGTTATGGAAATCTAAGAGAAGAAGGGAGTTTATATAACTGTAGAACACTTAAGTTATATTTTAGTACTTTTAATGAAATCTTTAAATTACTGTTATGAGGGCATTTTGGTTTAACCTGAAATATACTTATTCCATCATAATAGATTTCTTCCTGACAAAATATATTTTGATATAGATCCTTTGGTCTTATCAACAATGATCTGCTTAACATAGGAACACCAGTGTAGAAAGTATGTAGCAATGTAAGCTGTGTAAAGATGCGTAGTTTTACATGTGTACGGTTGAAAACACTACAGTCTGTCTTCCGTCATGTCAGGATGTCTGGGATTTTTGGTTGTACGGAGTACTCAGCAGAGTGAAAATGGGCTGAGGTTTTCATGATGCTACAGTACTACAGATTTATTTTTTATAACAAAGGATTGCTTGGATCAAAAAAGTTGGAATGTAGTAGCGAAGCCATATAATAGGAAATATAGAGGGTGAATACTTTAAATACTTAAAGTCTTGATACTTTCAGCAGCAGTGGAAGAACTGTTACCTGCCTGATGAGAATGCTGGAGTCATTCTCCGATGCTGCCTTCTCCCCTTGCTGTCTATGTAGGGAGTCCAGGTTCCTAACTTGGATCATCCTTCAAAAATGGATGGAACAGGCCTTTGAGCTGATCTTTCGCTTATTATCTTGTTTTATCTCTATGAAGCCAAAGTAACCAAAGCCATGGTTACCTTGGAAAGGGCTCACAGAGTTTGGAGGCTCCACAAAGTCTCCAGGCAACCTGTACCAGTGCTGTTACCATCACAGTAAAAAAAAAGTCTCCTAATGTTCAGGTGGATTTTCTTACTTTTTTTCTAATAATGTCCTTCAGTGCTTAAATGCTTTCTCACCTTATTTGTGTAGAATTGTAAGCTAAGTGAACTCTTGTAGGGTTTTGGGCCAAAGAAGTCTTTGTTTTTATTTTAAATAATACTTGAGCAGTTTGTCTTCCAGAAGAGATACTTATCTATAAGATTATTTGTCATACAGAACTTATCTGAAGGTTTGTTAGCCATCTATCTTGTTTGTAATATGATGTTCCTTCTTAATGTTATACTCTTTATTCCTGCAGCCTTTTAAGGATATAGTCAGATGACCTGAAAACCACAGTAAATTAATATTGTGAAGTGGCAGCTCTCCTCAATCGAGGTATTGCAGCTGACCTAGTCTGTTGACGTACAAGTGGGAAGTGTTTATCATTTCTGGTGGACCAGTGTTTTTGGAACTGTTCCAGGGCTGTACACCTGTGACTCTGCTCTTACCATATATTTTTGTATATATATCAAAATTATCTGCAGAAAAATGCCTTGTGGGCTATGCATATGCAAACAGCTGCGTTTCTATTCTGTATGTTTTAGTACTTCTTAGTGCTAATGAAGGTAAAGGGACAGGATCAAACTGCGTAGGCTTGTTGGGAACGTGGGGGAAGAAGAAAAGTCAGCACTAGTCATGGGTTGGAGGGGCACCTTCCCATGAGGCAGCTGCCATGGGAAATCTAGACATCTCTTAATACTCTTCACTCAGTCTTTTTCCATTTTTTTCCCCTAACCTTTCTCTGACGAAGATAAATAAATAATCAGGAGATGTAGGCAAAATAATCAGAGAAGGAGTTTAATGACTCAGGTTTTTCCTGCATGTGTTTTGTCCACTGACTCTCCAGGGCTGCTTGGTCTCTAAATAACCTGCTTTGTATATATGCTTGAGAGAAAATGCAGGCGGCAGATGGATAGTGGTGAAACTATCCAGACATGAAAGGAGAAGTTGTGTATTAAGATGGTCAATTTCCCAGATAATATTTAAATTTTTGGCAAATAGCAAGCAGTTGCAGCAGCTGGTATTTTAGTTTCTGAAGTTTTACTGAAAACTGAGTTCCTGTGTCAGAATTGGTTGTATTATGTAGTAAAAATACATTCTTTTTCTGAAGTTAAAATACACTTAGATATGTACATGAACCCATGTGTAAGAGCTACTCACAACATGAGATGACCATGTTAATAGAAAACACTACAGAAAATTTATTAGCAACTTAGAAAAAGCTTTTAGAAGTTCATTGATACAGCTTTTCATGCATGATGCTCCTTTTAATGGTAAAAATACATAATAGGTCTGCATCTGACAGCATGTTTCAAGTGCAGTTGAAAACAGGAGAATGTTAAAACTAAGTGAGCCTTGTAGAGTGTTTGGTTATGGAGTGTGTGGAATGGGCTGAGTAACTATAGAATTTACAGACTGTTTAGGTTTTAAAAAAAAGAGGTATGTGTCTAAAAATAGACATGGTTTTTAGAAAGTTCTGTTTAGAAGGAGAGAAAACAAACAACAAAGGTTAGAAACTTGGATTAATATGTGTAAACTATGCCATGGTTTTCTAATTAAAAAATCAGGATGTAATTTTTTTTCTTTTCCCCCTCCAGATGTCTAAGAGCAGTAAGTGCTGGATTGGGGTGCTTAGGAGATCCTTGCTTCACAGGGCAAGGAAGAACAGTTTGTCCTCCCTGTGCTGCAATTTCCTTGAACACATAATACAAAACCTTGTTTCTAGCTTTCCTGATGTTTGTTTTGCAACACATGTTGGCAATGGAAAACAGACAGTCATGTTCTTCCAATTTGTATTTATATCATGTATTAATACTGTAAAACCTCTGTCTTACCTCCTAGAGTAGGTTTGAATGTGGATAGTTATTCTCTGCGTAGGCTTTACTTCCCTTTCTTTCTCAGTGCAGCTTGGGTTTCGTAAGCTGCTGGCCCCTAGTTCTGAGGTATCTGGTGTTCATAGCAGCTTTTTACTTTTATTGTAGTTCTTAACCAATTTAAATTTGAATCAGAAGTTGCCTACTACACTGGTGTTTTATAGTTTGATGACAATTTTCTTAACCCATCTTAATAACATATATTCTGACAAATAAGTAATAAGTAACAAAGTATTGTCTTCCTGCTATTGGTGATGCTTGGTTTTACCATAGTTCCACATGCTGTTTTCTCAGTCATTTCCCTGAAGCTAAACAGAGCCATGCTTTCCTGCTTTTGTCATGCACTTTGGAGTTTGTAATTCAAGAAATAGAATAATAAGAGCAGTCATTTGGAAAAGTTTTCAAAGTAATGATCAGATAAGTCTGAGTTAGTGCATGTGAACCTTGCCACAGTTAGTCTTGTAAAATTCAACCTGATTATAAAGTATGTTAGATTCAATGTGCTTTTGACAGATCCAAGGATAATAAACGCTTGTGTTGAGTGTGTGTGTTTCTGGCATAATTATCACTGAATAGCCTTGTTGAAAGTCAGTTTAGAAATAACTATATACTGTAATTGGGGGTCTGTCTTTTTGGTTAATAAAAGAACAATAATTTGGGGTTCTTTTGGGGGGTGAGCTTTTTGGGGGGGGTGGTTTTGTATTTGTGGTTTGTTTCTTTTTATTTTTCCCCAGCTGTAACATTTGAAATACTTGTGGAAGTGTTGATTGTAGTACTTGGGCAGGAGGAGAAAGTAGCATATATGTTTAATATCATGTTAATAATAAGCTATGGGAAATAGCGGAATACATATTTTACCTTTTGCAGTTCAAACAGTTATCTTTTTCTAGTGGTGTGCTCTTGGATATCCAAAATTGTGTGTGATATTAGCTCAAGGTGTTTTTTCCTACCAGCTGTCTTGCCAGTTACAAGGTCAAGCTTTTTGCCTCTTTCCTCTGCTTCTTCCTAGACTAATGGTTAGTGTAAATTGCCACTGCAGCTGAATATGACCTTGAAACTTTGCTTGATACAGTGTGTATTTGCCCATGTATACCAGTAGGGATTTCTCCAGAAAACTACACTTTGTAGTCTGTTGACTTACATTTTTTTTCATATGTCAGTGTTATCTAGAATCTATAAGAAGTCAAGAATCAAACTCAACATTTTCTTGGTAAGCCTCTGTTTTCATATTTACATGAAATTATATAAAGTGTTTAAGTTGATGGTTCCTGGTCCTTGATTATTTCTTTTTCTTCCTCTGATAATAGCATAATGGTAAGATACAGAAAGGGAAGAATGACAGCCAAACCCAGTAAGCTTTAAAGGACTATTAATGTACTTCTTCCTTCTCTTGCTTCTTTCTTGGAATGAGATAATACTGACTGTACCCACCTTGCTCCCAAGAACACAGAAAGAACTGTTTGGCTTTTCATCTTGTTTGCCTTTTTTTTTCCCTTAGGTTTTTTGCCACTGCAAGACAGATTCATGACTGCCTTCTCTTGTCATGATAGGCATTTCAGAAACTCCTTTAATTCTGAAGAACCATAGCAAATTTCTAGTTTAGTATATCAAAACTGGTCCTTGACACAACTAGGTTCCAGCTGGGCCAATGTATTTTGATAGATGTCAGTCACTTCTGATGGAGAGTCCAGATAAGGCAGATGGCTTTGCATGGCAAGTTTCTCCAAATTCCTGCTACTAAGAGTAACAGCAGGATACTTTCTTTTTTTTTGCCTGTGTTAGAAGTTGTGGCTTATGGCAGAGAAATCTGTGGGAGGCTTTCATTTCCTAAAAATTTGGTGAAATGTTTTGTACCCTGAAATTATGTTTTACGGGAGTTATGCTTGAATAGTTGCAATAGTGTTTAGTTATAATGAGACTTGTAGCTATGTGGGTTGTTTTATTACACATAAACTTTCCTGTCGTTTCAAGGGGGGGGCATGTTTCTCTGAACAAGATTTCTTAGATTCCCATGCATCACAGAAAAACCTCTGCAAATGGTTCTGTTATGGGCCACAGAAAATTTGAAGTGTAAATTGTAGATGCATTAAGTGAAATCTCTGCATTCTCACTGACTTTACATATTCCTATCCTGTGGGTTTCCCCCCATTTTTTTTTTTCAAAGATACTAGAAACTCAAATGGAGAAAAAATTAATAGTGTCATGTTCATTCTTTAGTTCAAGCAGTGCTAAAGGCAGTTACTCATGCAGGATGAGATTAGGCTGGAAATAATTACCACCGGCAGTTAATAAAACCAGGAATTTACGAACTTCTAATTAATTCTTTTTGAAGTTTAGGGGTATCAAGAATATCCAGATCTACTTTAATTCAAGAATGGAAGGTTTTTGCTTCATAACTTGACTACTTCCTGGTTATTAGGAATAATCTGTCTTCACAAATATCTCATAGCTAGCATATGTAAAATAAATACAACATTTTTCTTAGAAAAATGTTACCTAGCCTGAGCCAGGCTGTCAGACAAGATGGAAATATTGGTTTGCCTTAACAGCCACTCCAGAAAACTAATTTGCTTAATTGTCCCAGCAGACCCCAGCCAGAGTCTGCCTTTTCCCCGGTGCTCAAGTTTTGGAGGCTGGTTTTGATCTTACCAGTATCCAGCCATCTTACTAATGGCACAGTTCACAGAAGCAATTTCTCTGTTAGGTGTGTTTTTTCTTCTGGTGCCAGTGACTGCTTGGTTCAACAGTTCCTCTGTGCCACCAAGTGACCAAAACATGTACGCTTTTGGTGGTGGTGTTGGAGAATCTATTGTTTCTTCCTATCTGATATACTGTCTTCTGGTAGTGTGGGATTTTTTTTGTAGGGAGGAGGGGGAAGAAGGGGTTTGTGTGTGTGTGTTTGTTTGTTTGGTGGTGTTTTCCATCACAGTAGCTCCAAGGGTATGGCCATCTAACTACTGTCTGAAGTTAAAGTATGGTGGTTGATCAGAAACAGATTTCTGCTCATAATAAAGTAGGAATAGTTGAACCTTTTTCAGTGTATGTTACTGTTGTCACTGGCTATGCCTTTCTAATGAGATGAAAGCTGCTGTATTTCAGCCAAAGAGGGGGATGACCTTTGAGACTGGTAACTTGAATGCTGTAACAAATGAAGTGATATGACCAGGTAGAAATCTTAATTAAATTGATCCTAGTTGGAAACTTGAGTCAGTAGTCAGAATAGACAGGGGACAAAAATCAGCTTGTAGTCATAAAGTCGATTTTCTTTACTATCACCCAGAAATGTCATGAGGAAAGGCTCTTAAGCACTATATAGGAAAGGCTCTTCAACATTGTATATTCATGAACCTTTGAAATCTACTTGGTCAGCTTTTTCAGCGTAGCATCAAGGAGCCATGCATTGAGACCGCAGCTTTGAAAGTATTGCTTTATTAATGAAGAATGTGCCCAAAAAGGGATCCTTGTCCCTTCTCAATGAAAGATTGTCAGAGCAGGAGTCAAGCTGCCTATTAAGTAGGAAGGGGAGTTCTCTTAATAAAATACTTGCAAAGCAGCCACCTGGAGATTTCTTTATTGGTTTGCTAAATGTTATAGATGATGCTGTTATACAGTTATCGTCCATTTGGGAAAACCAGTATAATTTTAAAAAATAC
>VZRW01009845.1:114859-176349 GCA_013398125.1 Aegotheles bennettii | reverse complement strand
ATCTATCTCCTTACTTTAGTTTGTTAGTATTCTTGTTTGAAACATGCTAGTGCTGATTATTAGAGCTTCTTGTTCCAAGAAGATTGTTTTTCCTTCCCTCTCTAAAATGAGTTAACAAGTAGCTCAAGTATGCAGGTACTTGCACAATTATTCTGTATGTGTAATAAAAATGTGCATGTTAATGTATTTATTTATTTATTTATTTATTTATTTATTTAGAAATTCAGTCTTTAACCTGGTGTTAAATTTATCTCTTTTGAGGGGTGTGTGTGGAAAGAAACTAGAATTTTTCATCAAATCCTAGTTACCACTTACAGCTCTTGGCTTCTGAAATGGAAAATATTCTTAGTACCTGGAGGGGTTCTTAACTGGTGTTCGCACATAGTTTTTGTGATAGATGGTTTTAGACCATGAACTCCCTAGTGAGTGAGGTTGAGAGATGTGAGTAGCTGTTTATGAGGGTTGATAATTTTTAAAGAAACACAGTTGGGGACAAGTTTTGGGCTTGCAGCCAGTTTCTTTCCCAGTTGTCTCTTTTCACTTTTGTCTGCTTTGTGCCAGCTCTAAGAATTTACTTGCCTTGTGTGTATATAAGCTGTATTTTAGTATGCAGCATTTTGAGGGTGCAGGTTGACCTAACAGACCTTTGAGGGGGTAGAAGGTACCTCTGTTCTCTCCTGTCTGATTTGAGTGACCTGTGTAAGTATTGCTGTAGTGGGCTTTACAATGTGCTGAGGAGGAAAAGCCATCAGATTCTTAGATAAATGTTAATTTCCATTAGATCCTAAGAATACACAAAAAATAATCTGAGGCTTAAGAAAATCTCTGTGTAGTTAGAAGTAGTAGTTACTTTTCTCTTTGGAGAAAATACATTTAAATGTGTTGTAAAACTAACATGAGCTTTTGAGCAAATACAGATAGAGTTGAGCATCTGATCTATTCTTCTTATGAGGCCACCATGACTGCATGACCTATTTCTGAAGAGTAATAAGCTGTCTCATTTGGGTATCGATGTTTGAAAGATTAAAATGTAAATTCCAAAAAAGTGCTGTTTGATTTATTATTTTATTTTGGGATGGGCACTGATGTGGTATGTGTTTTATTTTGCTCTATACAAATACTGAGACTTTTAACTTACTTAAAGCATAATTTTATTTTTTTCCTCTCTCAATTTAAGAAATAATATCCATACAGGAAAAATTCTAGATATTCCACATACTTTTTTGTTTATTAAATAAATTGTTATAAATTGCAATAAGCTTGCATATTGTTATATATATTCGATTTATTATCAGTAAGAAATTGTAGGTATATTTAAAATGTTCTAGTAGTTGGTAATGGTTATTGTGTCTAGTTGTTGCTTCCCAGAAAGCAGAATCTCTTTATTCCGTATGGTGTTCAGTAATTCTGATTTTTCTGTAGTCTTCTAAGAAAATGTATATTTTTTCTATGTTAGGTCTGTCCCCTTTCCAAACTGAAAGCCTGCTACTCTGACTGGAGATCTGTCTCTGAATCATTCCCTTGCTGGGTCTTTTCCAGTTCCAAACAGCCTTGACTCCTGTCAAGAGATTAATCCTTCTCATTGACCTGTCATCAGAACCATACAAAAATATCACCTCTTAGATTTTATCTTTATGTGAGTCAAGCTGCTTTAGATATTGCTTGGAAAATACTGCAGGATTTCTCTCTATAATGATATTTAAAATATATTACAGTATTTACTGGAGCCTCTTGTGTGTTACTAGTAGATGAGTTTGCAGCTACCTGTTACTTTAATATCATTTTTTTTAAAGATGCTGTATATGTGCCACTGTTTCTTTTGGGTTTTTTTGTTTTATTAGTTTTTGGGGGGATTTTTTTGAAGTCCACTTTGGAGAAGTAAAACTTAACAGTGAAAAAAACACCAAAATGCTGTGCCTTTTGTACATGTTTGATCTGAGCTCAGTGACCTTTGTATGCCACCTTTCTCAGTTTTTGAGTTGTTCGGTTTTGTTAGTTTTGGTGGGTTTTTGGCTCTTTTGTTTGTGGGGTTTGTGTTTTTGGTGGTTTTGTTTGTTTGTTTTTGTGGTGGTATTTCTAGCTAGTGGCTTTCTCTTTGGAGACATTCAGATATCTCTCAGAAGAAAATGGTCTCCATTTCAAAAGCAATCTGCCATCCATAATTAAATTATCTCTTAAATGCTGCCGTGAGTCAATGGGAAAGCTTCTACTGACATGAGAAGAAACTTTTGCTCCGAGATACAGAGTAGAATGTACCATTTCTGTACTCGGTATCTTTCAGGTTTGGGTACTGTAACTGCTGTTAATCATCAGCCGCTTGTTGTGAGTGTGCAAGGACATGAGATGAGTGTCAGTCACACTACTGATACATACATTTATTGAACAGCTCACTCCCAGAGATTTTGCCACTTAAAAAAGAATGATGGGTGGGTGTGTTCTCCTTGTTTTTTGGGTTGACAATTTGTTACGGAGATGTTCCTATTTTTGCAGTTACTGTATGTGCAAGTACAGAACTTCTGCCTTGTATTTCTGTTCTATAAGTTATTTTTCCTTTATTGCTATTTCTTTTCTGTGTGCCTTCCTTTTCTACTCCCTTAAACTTGAGTCATCTTTTCTTCCTTGCAATTTTAAACGAATCCAGCAGTGAGGTAGTTGGAGCAGTCATCTCACAGGGTGGCACTATGCCTTATCCAAGTTTTGCCAAATATATGGCAAGATTCACTCTGCCCAAAACAATTGAGCTTATCAGTTCACATTTTAGTTGTGTTTCTCTAATTTTCTTCTAATGATGAAGATAAACAGAGATGGGATTTTTTTGGTTATAATAGTTTATTATTTCGTTCTGAAATTGCACCAGTTCTACTTAAGATGAACTCTTGTTACTGTTGAAATTTGATAGGCAAGATGAATCATCACTTCATTCAAATGTGTTTAATGTGGGCTAGCTTTATTTTTCAGATGTGTTCTTCTAGGACCTGCTCCCAATTTGATATGTCTTTCTCTATTTTAAAACTAGTTGGTTATGTTTCTCACCATTTTCTTCCACAAGTCTGCAGGAACAATCTCAATGCTGCGTCTGACTAGGAGTACCTGCCACCCTCAGCATTTTGCCTCTCTTGACTGCAAATCTTTTGTTCTGTTCCCCCTGTCCTGTTCTGGGAAGATAGGGAAACACAGCACAAAAAAGTGAAATTTCAGTGTTAAAACAATTAAACCCAACAGGTTAGTGTATGAAGTGTATGAGCTTCCTCCCTTGAGGCCTCCCCACCCCCCTTTTTTTCTTCTTTTTCTGATGAGTGTATTTTGGGGGTTTTTTTCAGCCTTACTATCTTCACAACAGATGTCATTAATATTTAAGACGACTCTTGGAAATATTACCGAATGCATGTAAGGTAGAAGTGAAACCGCATGCACATGTTCTGGTAAAGAAGATGGCGCAGACATGAACTTTCTCTAGAAGTGATCTGCGTATTTATTTTTTAATATACTGTTTTGACAGTTCCTTGTTACTTTTCTGTAACTTACAACGTCTTCATGAAACAAAAGAAAAAGTTAACTCTTTAGCATACATACTTAAAAGTACATACTTTCATAGCATTTGTGGAAATGCAAGACAGTCTTCACTGATTATTAGTTAACAGGTTAATTTTATTGTTCTTTCCCTCTTGGAAATTTGTTCTTACTAGTCTTGTGTGGGTCTTAAAGTTTGTAGTGTTATGGTTCAGGTTTCATGAGCTGTTTTGAACTGTCAGATAAGATACCTCTTAATTTAAACTTAGGTTTTGACCTGTCAATGTCACTAAGGTTTTAATTTTTAGTACACATGATTTTTGTTTGAAATTATTGTATCTTACTATACAATCTAATTACTGTAAAATATTCAGGCAAATGTTTATTTGAGAGCAGACTCAGCTTAATTTAATCTCTTAGCCTAGTCAATACATTTACAGTTTTTAAAACTGTGGCAGCATCTGTCAGTCATTTCAGCAGGTGTTTGTATGAGGATATTAATATTACACACACACTTCCATAAATTTGTTTATGGACTTTTATACTTCTAACAGCAACAAATGCAGTTATAATGACTTTTATTTATGTTATTAGATGCCATATCTGATACTGTTATACTTTAAAATAGAGGGGTTTAAATACTTTTGATGTACTGAAGTTTTGTGTTTTAAAATTCATTCTTTTCTGCTTTAAAGCAGGATTATATATCTGTTACATTAGTATGTTTTTTGAGGGAGGATTTTCAAAATACAGCTGTTGAAGTTCTCAGTCTGTATGAGGAGTGTTGTGTTGCTTGCTCAAGGAATGGTAATGTGCAGTCTTCAGGAAATACTACTTCCTGAGAAGTATTTATCTGAAAGCTAGCACTGTAGGTGGTTTAGTCTGTTCAGAGCTTACAATGGAGCATTTAGAAGACTAAAACCTTTCAAAAAGCACTGAGGCTACTTCTATAACAGATCACTGAAGACTTTCGGGTTTCCTTACAGTGTTTCACATGACAGTGAAGCATGCCACATGCCACATTTGGAGAAAATACTCTGTTGTTATTGTTCCTGAAATGTTAGAAATCTATGCAGAAGATGGTCAGGCAGGAGGTGTGACAAAAACTGCTGGTGAGAAAGAAGTCATTCCACTTGCCTGACTCTCATTATCCTTCAATAGCCAGCAAATTACCTGCATGCAATGACCAGGTTCAGAGCAGGGCCAGGCCAGGAGGCCCTTGATTCCTGAAGCACTCTTCCCGCCATCCATGAGCTGCTCTCGCAATATGTGTGCCACTGTCACGACATGCTCCTTAGGCAGTGCCATGGGGACTGGTGTCTCCAGGCCAGCGTTGCTCGGCAGTGGTAGGCACCTTGGCATACATGTGCTCTGAACACCCTTGTGCTTCTCATGTGCTGTGTGCATTTGTGCTTTCCCCTGGTGACCTTCCCTCATCTTCCTTGCCACTCAGATGGAAAAAAAGATTATTTTAATTCTTCTGATACCTGCTATGAATCTGAGTGAATGTGTACATATCCCTTAATGTCATCTGTTCTAGAGAAGTGATTTTCAAGCGGGACTTCTGCCATCCTCCTAAATCCGCTGCAAGAAAATGAATACCTTTCTTTCCTGCTTAGCCACTCCTCGGTGTTGCAGCCAAACTGACCTTTACTTCCACTTTCCCCCACAGGAAACCTGCCATCTCTTTTCTGCAGTAATAGTTCTGTCCTTAGTGGCCTCCACGGGTTTACTTCTAAGGACCTAACTGGGGGTTTTTGTCTTTGCCCTTTTCATCGCCTACAGAGGGAGCAAAATTCTGTACTTTGATTTTTCTTTTTCTTTTTTTTTGCTGTTTTCTATGCTTGCTATGCTTTTGCTGTGCTTCGTGTGGCAAATCTGAACTATTGTACTGACGATCCAGAACAGGGGAAAAAACCCTACTGTTGTGACACACAGTTATTTTGTGTCTCCAGTGTAAAATAAGGGAACGGGCTTAAGACAAGACACTCAAAATGCCTGAGCAGCGTGCTTCTGGGGGGATAGCAGCAACAGAAATCATAGCTGCTGTATCAGATCCTAAGCAGAAATAAGGGTGCAAAGTAGATAGCTGCAGTTTTTGAGTCCATTTGGGTGTTTTGCTTGCTGGTGGTGACTGCCTGAATCCTCCTGGCATGGCCCACTTCAAACTCACAGCTCCTCTTCCACTCTGGTGCGTGAGAGAAGGCTGGGAACTCTCGTGTGGCAGCTTCTCTCTTCCACCTGCTGATACCTTGTCAAATTGGTAGGGTATTTTTGATTGGAGATTGAAAGAAACAGGTAAAATTAGGCGCCTAAATTGTGAGTGTGCAATGGGTCTGCTCTGGGGTCAGTAATCTCCCCCAGGCATGCAGTGTTAGCACTGGGCCAGGCGCTCCTTCGCTGGAAAATGCACTGCAGTTCTTCTATCAGTGTCCTTCAGGTTTTTTTGCATAATGCATAGATACTTTGCCTTCATAGACAGAGAAGTGCTCAGATGCTAGTGAGGTGTGTCATGTAAGTAGCAGATGGAGAGTGAGCTTCTAGCTGAAGGTAGGGAGGTTGCTCTGTTGTGCAAAGTGGTGGGATTTGGTAGAAGTTTCACTGTTCACTTCTGTCCTTCAAAAGGGGCAATGGTTCTTCCAGGTCATACAATCTTGTTTCCCTTCCTTCTGGCTGTGCTGAGCTGGGCCCGTTGCTGGGTTAGTTTTGAGGTGGGTTAATGAGCTGATGACACTCCTAGATTGCCCTTAGCTGACTGTGTAAAGTTGCACACACATCACCGACTAACTTCATCTTTTTACCAGCTTCTGTCCTCTATTTAGATGTCCCAGCAGTGTTGTGATCTGTTTATGATACATGACAGGGTTTGCAATTTGTAAATATTTGCTAAAGTAGAGGAGAAATTGGGACCAGAGAAGAGCAGGAAGATTGTGAAATTGCTTTTTCTTCAGAATTTTGTTGGTTAGCTGTCGTTGATGTAGGAGGTTGGGCTATGATGATACGCATAATCCTATATAAATACAATTCTTTTGAAATGTATGTTAAAAAAAACCAAAAACCAAAACCCTCGGGAAAATGATGAGATTAAGATCTTGAAATGTAAGGGTATCTTTAGAACTTTTAAAACTGATTTATTTTTTTTTTGTATTTTAAACAGGCTGGTTTAATATTTGAAGGGTGGGGGCATTTTGTGGTGTGTCGTGGGTTTCATTTTTTTCTGTTTGTTTTGTTTTTGTTTTGTTGTTTGTGGGTTGTTTGGGTTTTGGGGGTTTTTTTGTGTGTTTTTTGTGTGGTTTTTTTTGTTTTTTTACATCAGTCTCTCTTCAGCCTAATATATTCAGGAAAGCTGCTTACTCTGCAGTATTGTTATCTGGCTTATTTTACACCATGTTTTACCCAGTTTAAAAAGAAAAACACAGTTAAAATGAAAAGGAAGTCCAAAATTCTTTTCTCACAGTTAAGCATCTGCAGAAAATATATCTTTTATTTAAGTGAAGCTGGTTTTAATATATTTTCTAAGCGATTTTTGCTCTGGCCTTTTTAAAATTCTTGTAACTTGATTATGTGATGCTAGTGATGCTAGCATGAAGTGGTAGGTAATTATTCCTTGCTTGTTTTGAGTATATTCGACAAATATAGGAACATGGAAAACTGAAACTAATGAATCAAAAGCTTTTAAAATTATACTCATCATGCTTTCTAGATTTTTTTTTTTTTAAAAAGAGCAGGGAGAGAATATACTCTTACTTTTCTAGGTATATTTTAGGCAAACAGTATATATTTAAAACTACCTCAGTTTTACAGAAGGTTTTGTGTGCTGGCCTGGGCTATTCCTGAAATGTTTGGGGAAAACTCTGCCTTGAGTTTTGTACTAAATGCTGTATTTACTGAAGGATTTCTTGATAACATCTGGTTAATAATTGAAACTCCAGTGTTACTTGTTATGCTGATAGTGTTAGGTGTAAAATTTGAGGTAATCAGGTGATGGAATTAGCGCAGTGAATTATATTCTTGCAGAGAAACCAAAAGCCTAGGTTTTGGGTTGTTTTTTTGTTTGTTTTTGTTGTTGTTTTTTGTTGTTTTTTTGTTGTTGAGGATTTTTGTTGTTGTTGGGGTTTTTTTTGGTTGTTGGATTTTTAAATGTGTTTTGGTATATCTGCTCTGTATACATGGAGAACATAAGTTAATTCATGTGTACTTATGTAATTTTATGTATGCTGTGTATATTCTGATTTTTCACTAAAAGTTCTCTGTGGTCTAGTACTTCCTCCCCATCCTCCTGACTGGATGTATTTATCTGAAGACTTCTGTAGTGTTTTTCTGATATATAGTAAGACTACAATTCTAATTAGCAAATTCCTTTTGACAGATGATGATGTACCTGCAGATATGGTTGCAGAAGAATCAGGTCCTGGTGCACAAAATAGTCCATACCAACTTCGCAGAAAAACTCTTCTACCTAAAAGAACAGCTTGCCCTACAAAGAGCAGTATGGAGGTAACTTTTCTTTGTTTGTTTTCAATTGTAAAGTAAATTTTACTGTTTCAAGAGTAGGAAGCTAATTAGTGCTTTTCATAAGTTACCTAATGACTGAACTAATTCTTATTTATTTCATTAAAGGGTGCCTCCACTTCAACTACTGAAAACTTTGGTCACCGAGCTAAACGTGCTAGAGTATCTGGGAAATCCCAGGATTTATCAGGTAATAACTTTTTGTACAAAAAAGAGGTGGGGCAGAAGGGCTGGAGATATTTTGACTTTACAGACACCCACACACCGCCCCTAAACGTATTATTCTTGTCTATTCTCCAACTAAGAAACAGTAGTGAAAAAGCAGCTACAAACTTATTCAAAACTTCAAATCTGGAAGCATAATTGTAATCTGATTTTTAGAATCTGGTCCTTCAGTCTGCCTGCTTCACTGCATACATGTTGGTTTGGTTTTGTTGTTTGGGTTTTTTTTTTTGTTTGTTTTGTGTTGGTTTGGGGTTTTGTTGTTGTTTGGTTTTTTTTATTCTCTTCAAAATATTGTGTAGTTGTATCCAAGTTACAGTTAGAAGCAGTAATACTGCAATGGTGCAGCACTCTTAACTAGGCTTATTCACCGTTTTTCATACTGATGTACTGTTTCAGTATATTGTTTAGAGGTAGTTTTGGTATGTCATTATATCACTTAATTGTGGAGAGAGGGAGAGAGTTTGTGTGTGTTTATAAATAAAAAACCATATATGTACATGTTTAGTATACATACAAATATTTTACACACAGTATATGTACACTGTATAATAAACACATATATTCAATATATATTTTTATTTAATGTGTGTGTATTTTCATTTGTGTACACACAAATTATATACACACACACACTCACTATATACACACACACATACAGGCATACGTATCCTACTTGGTTTTTTTCTACATCATTTTTCAATCTCTGCTGCTATCCCTTTTTGTTTCCTGACACAGTCTTTGGTTCCAGGAGATCTGCTATCACTTTTCCCTGGAAAATCAACACCAACACTTGCCAGCTCCCATTGATGTGGTTTCTGTTGCTTTTCTTGGGTTTTTTATTTTTTTAGTCCATGTCTCCCTTAACATTGTGAATTAAAACTGAGCAACTGGCA
Source organism: Aegotheles bennettii (assembly GCA_013398125.1). Lineage (NCBI taxonomy): Eukaryota > Metazoa > Chordata > Aves > Caprimulgiformes > Aegothelidae > Aegotheles > Aegotheles bennettii. The sequence goes on along the minus strand of VZRW01009845.1, from coordinate 167,209 downwards.
CAAGGCTTTGGTCCGTTTTCATTGCTTCTGTTGAAAGTCTGCTCTTCCTGGCTTCTTACCTTCTCCATAGTGTAGATTTTGTCTTTCAAGCCCTCTGTCCTTCCCCCTCTGTTTTATTCTTCTCCCCAGTCCCCCTTTGATTAACTCTTTTAATTTCAGCAACGGTTTAAGAATCATTCAACCTCAGATCTATATCCTTGAAATAGCCAGAACCAACAGAACATCAACCTTTGTCATTTTACTTCCAGTTTTATTTCCTGATTTGATACCTGAAGCCTTGTGCAAAGTCACCTTGTCATAGACTCAGTTTCTCTTGCCAGTTCTTAGTTTTTCTTCAATGTCATTCACTTTTGATGTGTTCTTCATTCTACTTTTATTCACCTCCTTGCTTTAGTGGAGGTATGTAACTTTACTCAAGTCCTGTGGCACAAATTACAGCATGAATGACACTAATTTCAAAACCAATTCTCCACACTTTCACTGTGCATTCCTTTTGTTACATTCATGAGCTCATGTGGGGAAAGTACAGGGATTGTGGAGGCATGGGATTAGCAGAATACTTGGTAACAATGATTTTATAATTGTACTTTTAAGATTGTATTCAAACCAGTTGCAATCTAACAAGGGAGTACCCTTTTCAACCCGTTTTTTATTAATCTCCTCTGTCCTAGTCTGGACGGATGGTTGTTTTTTATTTTCCCCATTGAGTTTTAGAGATATTCCTCTAAATTTGTATAAGTATAGATAGTGATGAGATACCTCTTTTTTTTCCCTTTTTTTGTTAGCATAGGTAATGATAGCTGTTGTGACTGAGTTGTAAGCATGAGACTTTCTGGATTGTCATCAGTGGAGATTGTATATTGTTGTCTGGAACATACAACTGTTTAGTTTAGAACTGGAGGTAAAATGAAGGCATGGGACTAGAAACTGGAAAATGTCATGGTGGAGAACCATTCCTTCTTGTGTGGACTGAGTTGAGGAAAACTTGGCGGAGATGAAAGGAGAAGTGCCCGCCAATAACAGTTTCCAACTGCAGTGGAGCCAGTAGTTGGAAAAACAGGAGGCTATTCCTTATTTTAATACTGATTTTAGAATTAGTACTGCTAAGAGAAAGTTGCTATTTCAAATTGTAAGGGGGAAAAAAAAATCAGTCCCAGATACTGTCAAGAAGAACACATTAGAATTTTGAAATATTGACATATTTTTTTCGATTATTTGCAACGCTGTCCTCCAATGGTCTCTGCAGTGGACAACGAGTTCTTCAGTCCCGAGGCAGAAAGATTAATGAATATACAAGAATCTTGATGAGAAAGCAACATACTGTAGAAAACATGTAAATAATTTTTCACTTTAGCTCTTCTAATTAGAGCACTAAAAAAGAAGAAACCAAAAATTTAGATACAAGAAAGGTATGATAGGGCTGTGCTGCTTACATCACAAATAACTGGTGAACCTACAAATTCAGCATTTATTTGACATCTGTAGAAAACATTTACAGCTTTAGATCTTATTAATCCTAATATTTGTATCATATGCTAATAGAATATTTCTTGATTTACAGAAATATTTATATTCGTTATATTCTGGCTGTTTCCTTATGTTAGCTCAGCTGTAAATGTATGCTTCTGATTATGGCGATATTTCAGTCTCCAGTACCACTTATCTTGTGTCATTTTAATCCAGGTTTTTAATAATTTGATGTACTCTTTGTTTATCACTGTAGGTTTTTTTTCCCTCTCTTACTTTAAGATCACTAAATTTGCATATCCATTTTATACTGGGCAGCACTTACTGACTTTTAACCATCTTTGGAAGACTTCAGTTCAGAGACAAGTAATTTCTTCCTTTTCACTGAACTCCAGAGTTGCAGTAGATACTGTGACTCTAGGTTACTGTATCACTTGTTAATTGTTCTGTACCTTAGGTGCATGCACAGCTCATAGTTCACAGAACTTACTGCCTTTTAAAATTATTTTTTTACTTTTCCTTTTTTGATTTATAAGATATCCTTCCAAGAACATTACGTGCTATGGTCTCTGACATATTTCTACTTCTTAACAAGAAAATATTTTTACTAAATGCATCATTATGGAACAAAAGCTATTTGTCTCCATCTTGTCCACTAAAATGGAGAAAAAAAGTCTCCATACAAGACATAGTTCACAATTCGGGATTCATGGACTGACATTTTTGGCCTTCATACAGTAAGGTAATTCACTTCCAGGCAGCTTTCCCTGTCCTTTGTCTTAGTATTACTATACTAGTTTCTATCTACTTAAATGATCAAAGTTGAAGCTGATTCAGCTTCATGCATATCCCTTCGAAACGGAATGACATAACCAGTTGTGTTTCTAATTTTCAGTTGTCTATTATATTAACACTTTATTAAAATAATAAATAGTTCAACTGTCAACTTATGTTTAGGGCAAAGATAAAAATCGGTGATGACTTCTTGCACTTTATTTTTATTCTAGTCAATTTTTAGCACTTATTTGGAAAACTGTCATTTTTTTTTTTTCACAAGAGCATGTATTTTATACTTAATTTTCACTTTGTTAATAGGCATAAAACTGTCAGGAGTAGCAGTATACAAATGTTTTTGATTTGGTGGCCAGACAAACCTTTAAAACTGTTTCAGCTTATTTTTGTAAACTAAGAGGAACTATTGAATGCATTCCCACTTTGACAAATTACTAAAAGATGCCCATAATGTGAAGTGTGGATTTATAAAACAAAAGTATGGAGTTTTCTTGGACCCAGGAGATACTAAAATCTTCACATTAAGAAGCAAATTAGCTTTTTCAATTTATACTGGAGTATTCCACCTAGTAATCGCTATATCAGTGATCTGAGTGGAGAAGATCTTAAAATCATCTCCTTCTTCTTAATTGAGCAGAAGAGCAATTTAAATTAAATCTCTCACTTCTACAGGATCTTGGATAAAGATGAGGGAGGATAGCAAACAACTATACAATCATCATCTTCATTTTGCAAGCAGTGCCTAAATTTCCAAGTGAATACAATAAATACAACTTGAAAAATTGCAGGGTGTGGGCAGAGTTTATTGTGTCACTTTTTTTTTTTCCCTGTTGCAAGAAGTTTTTTTGACACTTTCAAATTTGGTCCCTGCTTGTTGCAGGAAGGAAACACATCTGGATTTGAATTCTTATTACGAGATAGGGCTTAGGGAGGAAAATAGGAGTATTAACTCTTGAGCAATGGGATGCGCTACACTAGTGAACTTCCCTTTTCAATAAAAAAAATGATCAAGTTCCTAACTATATATAAATTTAAAGGAAGAAAAAATTCTGCAGCTTGTCTTAAGGAAGTACCTGATTGTCTTGGGAAGATCAAATTGTGTGCCTTGGGGATCTGGGTGTTAAAAGGAGAAGATAGGTCATGGAAGGCTTATGAGGATTTACTGCCTTGCATTCACAACATTGCATTTCAGTTTGTAACACGGTAGAAGACTATCACTATCTCCATCTTTTTCTGGTAGCTTTCCAGTTAAATGTGAACTCGGAAGCCATGTCCAACTGTCCTGTGATGCATTTCAAGTGTAATTAGGACTGTAGAATGAATTGCTGCTGCTTGTTTAACACAGGAAAGAACCTTTATATCTCTAATGGAAAAAGACATTTTTTAAAAACAGCATTGATTGTTCATATAACAATTTTTTGGTGATGCCCAGCCATGCTCATCCTATGGACTGCTGGTCTATGCTTCTCAGACTTTGAGCTCCTAAGTGTCTCTTGAGCATGAGGCCTCTCCAGACTGCTTGCTTTTTATTAGTTTTGCTAACTTACTGGCTTCAGCCTGGCTCATAAGTCTTTTTTCTGTTTCATTTTTTTGAATAAAAATAATTTTTTAATCTGACATTAATAATACTGCTGCTGAAGGGAACTTTCTTGGCCAGCTTCTTGGACATCCATTCCTTTCTCCTTCCTTGTGCTCACACTAGCTCTTTTGTAGATTACAGTGGACAGGAGCTGATCCATGAAAAATATGATTTTGAGGAGGATGGGTAAGGATAATGAAAAAAATTCTAGTTTATTCTGCCCATGATCAGTACTACTAAGCTGAAGGATACTCTGGGAGCACATAGCATGTACTTATGACTATAAGCTGTGTTGCAGTTGAGAGCAGCCATCAGTTAACTGGGTAAATGCCCTTCTAGCATCTTAGAGTCAAACAGTATTTGTGAATCACCAAGGTGACATTCATACAATGGTGCAACAAGGAACAGGTTCAGGGAAAGTCACTGCAGAGCTGGTAACATTTCAGAATTTCTGCTAACTGGTATGACCATAGATGTACACATGACACCCTGGTAAAACAGCTTGAGTCAGTTCTCTCATCAGTTCTGGCAGTGTGGTCTGTAGATCACAGTTTAGCATTTGTAAAAGCCACATTCTGGTCCTTGCAATTCATGTCTTCTCTTACAGCTGGAAATAACATAGTTATTTGTTCTGCTCTCCCCAGGGAAGACTTGGGGGTTATCTATTTTTTTTCTTTTCTGGTGTGGAATCTCACATGGAAACTATTTTTCAGAATGGTATTCTCTCAAATTTAGTAGGTCATTTTTCTAAGGGTCACTTTAATAAGGGTCTTACTGTAGTAACCAAAATCAAGGTCCTATTGCTCCCTAGCCTCAGAAATTCTAGGAAAAAAAATATTAATGCAAGGGGCATTACATGGATGTAACTGCATTATGAATATAGCAGAAGCTTTTAATGCCTTGCATACAAGTCCTCTAAACTTTGGAAGTTGTTCTGTATGGTTCTGCCTGAGAAAGGATCCTAAAGATGATAACCAAACAAGTGACCCGTGCAAACAGAATGCCCTTGCTGTGAGGATATCTGCCACCCACAGAGGGTCTCATGAGAACACAAACTACAGGTACAGGTCTCCTATATGAACTGTTGTACGTAGAGTGCACATGTGCCCAAGAGCAGGGGTTTAACAAAGTGCACTGACATCTGCACACACTGACGTAGCCACTTTCTCAAACTTCTGTTAAAAATTACAACATCTGACAAGGCTAACTCTTGTTCTAGCTTAGATTTTTCATTTTAAAAGAGGGCATAAATGGAAGTGGGAGGAGAAGACTTCAGAATTACTGCTGGCTACTGGTTTTCTGCATCCCAGGTGTCCTTTTTCCTAATGTGTTCATTGTGGGAGAACAAGGAAGTTTTACTAGTTATTTTTCCAGACAGTGACTGTTTCTGAGTCAATTATTTTGTGTTTGAAAACATCTGCAGAGATTTTGACTTTGAGACTGGATTATTTTTATTATTATAGGGGTAATGTGGGTTAATTGAACCACAATGAAGTTAATAGCAGTGAGGAGCCACTATATCTGTAACATGCACAGTAGCCTACTTAATGTCTGTAATTGTATACAGATTGGTTCCTCCAATAGAAAAGGTGGACAAAAAAGGTTTGAAAGAGGACTTGAAGTCTTTAACTTTTTTGCATGACTCCAGAGTCAACTGTTTACCTCGCTTTTTTTTTAACCTTTAGATTTAGATGAAATAGTACTTCAAAACAAAACCAAAACAACAACAAAACAAAAAACAACCTGCTTTGAGATCATTGGTGTTTTAGGTGGGAATCTTTCAAATGGCAAGCTGGTGGTCTGTTTTGGTCAGAATTTGGGCTGGTTAAATATGTCAATGTCATGTAAATTACTGTTTAATAGCAGCACCTGCAGAACAGTATCTTCAGGAGAAGTTACCAGATGAAGTGGTTCTAAAGATCTTCTCCTACCTGCTGGAGCAGGATCTCTGTAGAGCAGCTTGTGTGTGTAAACGCTTCAGTGAGCTGGCTAATGATCCAATTTTGTGGTAAGTGAAAAGCTATTTGTCAGTATCTTGAGAAATATTAGATGTGCTGCACGAGATACCTGTACAATAGAAAAATGGAAACGTTTTTTGCAGTTAGTTGAGTTAAAAACAATTGTATTTTAATCTGTCTGATTTCCTTAAGCACTGTTTGTTACTTACGAATATCTGATTATATGTGTTGAAGAGTAAAACTTTTGATTAGTAGTGTAGGTACTAGTCAAATAAATGCTGTTTTAAAAAAAAATCAGTGAGGTGTTCCTTCAGTAGCCACTCCTCTTCTTCCCCTCTTTTTCCTCATGCTTCTGTGGGGATTGGGTTAATTGATGGAAAAGGAACAACACATTTCTTAATGTTAGATGCAAGTTTTGTCTAGATACTTTTTTTTGTTTGATTGATTTTTATTTTGTTTGTTTGTTTTGTTTAATGGGTGGATACTCAGGCTGTTCTTCCCCATATGAATCCACCCTACTCCTTTATTTTTGAGAGCTTGGATAAATGGGATCTAAATTTGTAATTTTTAATAAGGGGAAAAATAACATGTTTCTTTAGGCTGTTTTTTTTTAAATTAAAGGTTTAAGACTGAAAGAATAAAATATGAGTATTACATCACCAAAAAAATTTTTTTTTCTTTCTTTCTGTCCCAAAGACAGTTTTGGTGATGTCTTGTCAGATGAATTACAACCTCTGAGATTCAGTGGCATCCTGTAAGCCTGGGCTTTGTCTTGGCAGGCTCAGACACTGCAATTATTTGTATTCTGGCACTAATCAAAAGAAGCCAATTGTTGTGTGCTTCATGTGCTGTTTTCTTCTTTTTAAACCACTGTAATCTGTCCACTGATGAACTCTCTTTCAAATACAGTGCATCATTTGTTCTCGGTGAATGCATTTTTTCAGCTTTTCTTGTGGCAAGGTGAGGAAGAGGCAGTAGCACACCTTGTTTTAAGTTTTGTTATGCTACTAGTTTTTGTAAGTGTTGAAGTGATGCTGTTAATATTATAAAATTAGACTCTGATTCCACAAACAGTGTACCTACTTAAATTTCTTCATGGAAATTACATGTTGAGAGCTCTTGCGCTTGAATCCTGAAACACATGTCAGAATTTTTCTTAGAAAAACACAGAAGTCAGTCCAACAGAAAAATTGTTTTAGAAGTGTTTTAAAGTGTTTGGTATTGATCATGGTCAAATTCACTGTCAGAAACTGGCAAATGCTGTTAGAAAAACCCTAGTTTTTAACATTTGGTGTCTTATATTAAAATGAAAGAGTAACCAAAAATACGTTAATTTCTTTTCTGCTTGACACTTCTGCTTAGGAAAAGATTGTATATGGAAGTATTTGAGTACACTCGTCCAATGATGCATCCTGAACCTGGTAAATTTTATCAGATTAATCCAGAAGAATATGAACATCCAAATCCCTGGAAAGAAAGCTTTCAACAACTGGTAACAGTAGTATTCATTTATATTCCAATTTAAAGATGGTTTATAAAAGTAAAAACTCAAACTTCTGAAATGTGGCTGACAATACTAAATACTTTAGTTTTACACTTTAAATAAGATGATGGGACTGAGGAGCTCTGGAGAGATCCTTGTAATGGGTTATGCAGTAGGGGGATATTTGAACTTATTTCCTATTTTTGAGGAACACTTTAGGGAAACACATTTTGGTAAAGTGGAGTGCTTGAGCATCCTACTCTTCTGTCTTGGGTTTTCCTAATGTTTTGCATCACTGCAAATTGTCATGGTCTGTGGCTTGTAAATAAACTTCAAATGTATTGTTGTTGTCATATATTATTAAACCAGTGAGCATGCTCGTTATCAGATTTGTATGTATCTTCTACCAAACCAAACAGTGTGTTGATAATATCACTTGAGCTTAAATAGTGATTTAGAGCTGACATGACTGGAACTAAACAAGTTACTTTTAAGGCATATTGTTGAACCTCTAACCCAAAGTGTCAAAGCCATTATGAGAAATGGCTGGGAATGAAATGTGAAAAATATAAGTGAAGGAAATAAATATCAAGGTGAGTGTATTATACAATTCTGTATGTAACTGTTATGAAATTCTGAAGCTTGTTGAGGACAAATACTTGACTTGGCTTCTTTGTTCAGCACTCAAATCAAGAGTGAAGGTATGGGATTCTTTTTTTCCTCACCATATAAATGCAGTTTGGTTTGTGGCAAGCTGCTAGAAAATCAAAATATGCAAGTAAGAATGTCAGTTGAGTAGTGGATAAGGTATGCAAAGCTTTTCAGTCACTTCAGAGGCTTCTGGCTGTGTAAGTAGGTTAGCCTCTTGGTTTAGTTGATCACTACCTTAGGCTTTATTCAGTGTTGCCATTTCAAATTGGGAGCCTTAGATGGGAGGTCAGAATATGATCCTTAGTTCCCGGAACAAACTGCTATCGGCAAATGGCTTGTTAACTAGGGGATTAGTAGATGTCTGTGCACTCAGATCCACCTATCTGCAAACTTATCATAAACTATGTTCCTTGTTTCAGTACAAAGGAGCACATGTAAAGCCAGGTTTTGCTGAACATTTCTACAGTAACCCTGCAAGATACAAAGGAAGAGAAAATATGTTGGTATGTTTCTAAAGCAGTTCTTAAGAATATTTACATATCTTTGCATAGATATTTCTCTCTAAACTTGTCCCTTTTCTTCTAGTATTATGATACCATTGAGGATGCTCTTGGTGGAGTTCAGGAAGCTCATTTTGATGGACTTATCTTTGTTCACTCTGGTATATATACTGATGAATGGATATATATAGAATCTCCAATCACCATGATCGGTGCAGGTATTTAAACTGAGAGCATCTTTGTCTTGCAGGGTGACTTGTGTTATTTTCTACCTTATCTACAAAGGTATTCTGGTGTATTAAATACCCAATATAAATGCCCATCTTTCTTCATCATCCTAGTAAATAAGTGTTTTCTGTGCAAGTGTCACTAACTAAAAAGTATCTGATACTTCAAACTGAAGTACCATTGTCTGCTTGTGACTTAATCTTTTTATTTTGTTAGAAGGAGAAAAATTGAATTAGTCAGAATGTATATTCAGTTACATTAAAACTTGTCCCTTCAGATCTGCAAGATGCAGCTGCATTAGTATGTTAATTTGTCAGTTCATGACTACATTTCTGAAGCTAATGTGCTAAGCATCCCCACTTCTAGTGCTTTGATTTGTGTTGTGGAGTGGTTTTGGAGCACAAACTAGATTTCTGTTGGATGAGAATAATCTAAGAGACATGTTTCTTGAATACTCTACTGCACTCTAGTAGTTGGTGTATGTTCAGTTAGAAGGACTAGGCTAGGACTAGTCCTATGTAACGGTCTCTTCTATCCTCTCTGTCCTGTAACTGGTGTAGTGTGATCCTCAGCACTATTCCAGTCTGTAGTACCACTCCTGTTACGCTGCAGTGCTTGCTAATGCACATGTGGCCTTACAGAAATAACAAAACTCCCACCTTCTGTTTCAGATAGGGGATGACAGTAGTAAATGCCAGTACAAATAGGGCAAGTCGTATTTGTGGGGGGAAAAAAAAATCCAGAAGAAACTGGATCAGCACTGTCTTAAGATACACAATTTCTCAACTATTTCATGAAACTTGAAGGAACATCTTTGCTATCTGGTTAAACTTCTGCCTGTTCTCTGGTTCCTTTGAACTTTTGAAAGGCCCTTTGCTTTCTCTTCAACTGGTATTAACCTACGTTATTCAGAAAAACAGCTACCTTAACTACAGTTCTTTAAAAGCAAAGGATCTGCGTTGTGTATTTTTGTAACAGAATAACTGTTGGGTAACAAAACCTCCAAGAGGAATCCAGAAATGCTAGATGTATTTATATTTCAGTTTCTGGCACTGTTGACTCTTCACTTCCTCAGATTTTCTCTGCTGAATGGTCAGTGACATTGTAGAGGGAGTCAATTGTAACTTGTCTGGAAAAGAAAACAAATTAAAGTAAACCACTAAGCCCTGGAGAACTACCTCTTCTCTACTCAGGCTGGCATGCTTTTTAGAAGGGTAGGATTAAGGCAGTACCAAATCTCTCTGCAGTTCTACTCAAATTTCTTTAGTAGTTTCTTCTGCTGACTTCTGAAGAAGCACCACATTATTAAAAAGAAGCTTTACATACCTTGAGCTTTCAGGAATCTTCTGCTTTCTCATATAAGCGAAATGTTCTTACACAATAATGCCTGCTATTCTACATTTGTTGTTCTGTTTATTTTTTGAGTTAGTTCTTTCCTTAAATCTAGGGGAAGGAGTCAGGTTAAGAAGGAAGCCTTTGGAGGTATTATTAGTACTGTGGCTTGCCTGAACTGTCAACTAAGAAGCAAGAGGAGAGGTAGTGTAAGGAAATTGATGCTTCTGGTTCAGTGGACAGAAATACCTATAAATTTCTTAAAAGAATTCTGTTTTCTGGGACTGGGGAGAGGGCTGTTTACTACAGGAATATGAGTCTTCCATGGAGTTCTCATCTCACACAAGACACGAAGTCTCTCATCTTAGCAGAGTTGCAGCAGTTTCACAGGCATGACCTGATCTGAGACTCTTCGCTGAACGTGTGTTTTTTCCCTTTATTTTAGGAGATACAGCTTTCATTTTTCCCTTTATTTTCCATTTGACTTAAATAATATGCAAGTAAATGAAAAAGGGGTAATCAAAGGATTTTTCCATTCAAGAAAATAAATAGCAGAGTTATTGCCATTTTAAGGGTAGAAAAATCTAAAATGGTAAAGACTGTCATAATTAGATGTTTTTTTTAGTGTGCAAGAGAACTTCCATATGTTGTGAACTCTTCTTTAGGTGCCTTTTCTATATATCTTTGAATTGAAAATTATATTCTAGGCTAGTTTTGAGCTATGTTCTTTACTGTAGATTTTACAGACCACAAGATCCAAAAGGGCCTCTGCATTTTTTGCCTGATAGAATTGAGCTGTGTCACAATTATTTCCTGCAGAATCTAGTTATTTTTCTATTAATGCACTGAAAAGTGAAATTGTTTTATTCCTTTTGAGGAGTAAAAGAATTCTGAGGCAACATGCAGTTAACTTCTCATTCTTTAGGCAGTCCCTTATTGTATGCTTCCTGTTAAATTATTTCTAAATGGTCTCATCTTGGTCCTGAAACTGTGTGAATTCTGATTCCATGAAACATGACTCCTTTAGACTTCAGCAAATAGACTCCTTGGGAACACTGTTTTGTTTGATTATGAAATTAGTGGCCCTTTTCTTTCTTTTCCTTTTCTTAAACAGTTTTTTCTCTTCTGAAGTGGTCTAAGCCAAAAGCTGAAGTACAGATATTTCTCTGAATAATTCTTTTGCAAAGATTCAATAGGATGCCGCAGAGGATTTCTTTGATGCATTTAGAATTAAAATGAAGCTTGAGCAAGTCCCTTTCCCTCTTCAGCCTTTTCCTTAGGGGGATCTAAAAGCAGAGGTCTTGCTAATTGGTGTGTTCCATAATGATCATCCTGGGATGTCCCAAACTCAGACTTTTAAAGTAACTCATGCTGAGAAGAAGGAGATGTCTGTAGAGAACCTCATCCAAGTGCATGGCAAATGCCTCTAAGCACAATTCCGCAGATATCTCTTGCTTTGTTTGATAGTGTTTCAGAGCATCCAATGTGAAGTGCAATTTTTCATTGTCCCCCTAAAAGGGAATACAATTCTGATACTTATTTATGGCTATTTTGTTTACTACTAAGGACTCAATTTATTTTCTGGTTTTGTTTCACCTGCAATACTGTGGTGCAATTCTTTCCCAGATGCTGAACTATACTGATACTGCACTATGGTGAATATATAGAAATGTTACCAAGCCACAGAAAAATACTTTGCAAGATGACACAAGTCCTGATCAAGCCTCTTTTAGTTGTTATCTAGTACTAAGTGAATAGTGATATGAAGAAGAGCTAGACTACCTTAAAATATTTGCAGCTCTGCAGTAATGAAAGCAGAGATCTGGCTAGTGAGATCTGGCTTGTGAGAACAAGCTGGATAATGATGTAAATGTTGCTTCATTCTGACTGGCACCTTTCTGCCTGAGTGATAAAAGAACAGGACATACCACTTGTCTGTACTAGTGTCAACAGACAACAGAAAAATACCTGCTCATGAGAAACCCTGTGCATAGGCTCTTCAATAAAATACAGAATTTTGGGCAAATATCTGGTAACATTTGTGTATCTGAAGTTTGGAATAGTTTGGAATTGCTGTAATGTGTTAAACTTCTATATTTACATTTCATGTATTGAGGAAGGCTTCTTCTGGCTTGCATGTAATGTGCAGTTTTGAATCAGACAAACTATCTTGTTTATGAATGAGTATAATTGAGTTTATACCAATGTAAAACTGTAGTTAATGTGTGCTCCCTCTGCTGGCTGTTGCCATACCAATGTAAACATCTCCTTCCCATGAATTAAGGATAAAGAATAAAGCAGAGCCTTACCCGCTAACACAAGAAATCAAAATTGCAGATTATGGGAGCTTACAAATTAACTATTTTGAAACCTTCTGTATACACTTTCAGAAGTATAGTTCAACCTAATTTTATAAGACTGTCTTCTAAAGAATAATGAGGATTAAAAAATCTGAATCTGTCATTTGAGAAATGTGGAGAGGTTACTCATAGGTCATGAACAGATTGATGAGCAGTTGTTTAAATTGGTTCAAATTAGTGATGGAATGTACGTATTTAGCTTTAAAAAAAGGTTATAATAACAAAATAAATTGTACTTAGTTCATAATAAGTAGTAGTCAAAAATTAGCTCTGTGCAAGAGAAGATTTTTCCTATGGTACTAAATATTAAATTGGTGCAAGATCATATTATTTAAAGACTAGTTTCTTCATTGTCTTTGAAACTTTCTGGTTTAAGATTCTTCTGATGTGAAGACTGTGTGCCAAGAACAGTATTCATTTTCCTTTGTTGCTTTGGACAGAATTCTGTAAGGCTTTTGTGGATTTTTTTTTCAGTGGCATAAACTAAGACTTAATAAATGTCTTCTTTACAGCACCTGGAAAAGTAGCAGATAAAGTTATAATAGAAAACACTAGAGATTCCACCTTTGTTTTTATGGAAGGTTCTGAAGATGCCTATGTTGGATATATGACAATCAGGGTAAGAATCTCAAACTTCAACAGAGCTTTTAAAAATTTCATTTTAATGCCCAAGCAATTAAATAAATAGTGTATTTCTGCATTGTCTTCCTTTTTTAGTTCAACCCTGATGACAAATCTGCTCAGCACCACAATGCACACCACTGCTTAGAGATTACAGTGAACTGCAGTCCAATTATAGATCACTGTATTATTCGAAGTACTTGTACGGGTTAGTGGACTTTTTATTGTTTGAAATTAACACTGTGTGTTTAAAGTTACTAAACTAACCAGGGCACATGGAAGCAGCATACAAATTGATTATCCTCACTATTGGCATGTTTTGTTTTTTGATTCAGGCTTTTAATACAGGTCTTGCAAGCCTTATTTGTCTTGAAATGGTATTACTACAGTGACTTCTTTGTGCCCAGGACCTTTGTGATAATGTATACTTGGTCTTCTGTTTGAATCAATTTGGACTTTCTGGGCAGTTTGTTTAAAACCTGAAAAGTGACAGTTTAGATAAATTTACCTGGTTTTGGTATGTATAGTTGTAGCTGGCAGGAAGGGCATTTGAAAGGGGCATCCGTGGGACTTTGACATTGGGGTCATTGCAATATGCAGTATTGGGATTGATGGCATTAAAACAGTCGTGAGCTGTAACTGCTAAGCTAAGTTCACTGTCCTGTCAAGAGTGGAATGATTTGACATATTCAAAGTATGAGTTCCTAGCTAGACAGGCAGAAGAAATGCATAATGTGGAAAGTTAGACTCCTTTCACCATTAGAGATAATGAGGAATTTATACTGCCTGATTTGGGAAGTATCGGTGGTCTAGATTCAGGATAGAGGCAGTGAAATTGAGAGGCTGGATGGCAGTTGACAGTCGATGGCAGGAAGACGTGATTTTGCCATCACTAGACATAAGACATGGCAAGTTTAATGTGCTTGAACACAACCAGATGAAATGGAGCCGGAGTGTCAGAAGAAGTTCAGGAGAATAAAGATACTGAGTCTTTGCATGGAAATGACAGTATGAACTTTTTATATCTAATTTCAAGTAGTGAAATGGAATGGATCTATACACCAGGCTGTGCATGAAGATTGCTCAGCTCAATATAAAGGCAAGGAAATGAGATATTCAACTAGATCTGAAACCTACATTTTTCTGGTATGAACTATGGAGGAAGGAATTCTGCAGGGAACTAGTAAGAAGCAGGAAGGATTCCTTGTCTGTGCCTTGTAGAGGAAGATACGTTCTTGGTTTTAGGCTATGAAACACTCCTTCACTTTTGGTCAAGGCAGCTCTACACTTAGTATCACCATCTGTTTTATTTGCAACATATCGGCCAATTTGTGGAAGTTTTAAAAATTAAAAAAGAGGAACAAAGGACAGCTAGCTGCTCTCAGGATCTTGATTTCTTTGTTTAATGTTAAATACTGGAAAGTTGAAATATGCGAAGAAAATTTGTACCAGGTAGTCGCTCTATACGAATGTTGGGCACCCTGGTAACAAATGAGAGGAATTAGATTTCTTTCTTGGCCTACAATTCCACTTGGTTATAAAAGTAGTTTGAAGAGGTGCATGGCTTCATATTGAAACATGCTTATAGATAAGCTAGTAGGTCTTGATGTTTTTGTGAAAATTGTTTATTAAAGTTAAGCTTTGATTATTTTTTTCATGATCACTTTTCATTATGGAAGACTGTTTCTGAGGATTTTGGACTTTTGCCCTCTTCAGTACTCTGGATTTCTGAATGTTTGCTGCATTGAATTGTTGCTTCTCTTCTCCAAAGTTAAAATTTCTGGTCAATTTTGGAGACTGTGTGTAGGCTGTATTATCATGACTTATTGACTATTAGTTGTTACTAACTTTTTTAATCCTACCAAGCCTTGTTATAACCTACTCAGGAAGTACTGTGTTTGAAAGGGGAGGAAGAAAGGCAGTCTGCCAGAAAAGGCATTTACTGTTTCCAAGCCGGTGACATCTCTGAAATATTGATACATAGTATTCAAAATGTCTTTCCTAGCACACACTTGATGCCCTTTGTGTACATTTCCTAGTTGCATTAAAGCATATTTCTACATTATGTCATATGTAAAGTTCTTAACGTGTATGTAACTATGGGATCTATGTGAGTGATTTAGGCTGGAAGTCTCTTACTGCCAGTCCAAAGCATATTTGAAATATTTAAAAATAACGTTTAAATGATGAGATCCTGAGTCTAGATTTTGTAGAATTCCTCTAAAATGAATGCATTAATCCTCACCTTGATAGATAAAAGAAGTAGTGGGTGGCAATGTGCCTTTTTTATTTTGAAGTATTGCTTAAGTGTGTGAAATAATTTTCTTCTGAGTAAACAGAATAAAGCCTAAACCAGTTGTTGGGGATCCAGGCAGGGCGATGTGTCCGGGATCCAGGTGAAGCTAGGCGATGTAATCCCAAGCTGGCAGCAAGCTGCCCCGGAGCGCTGGGCGCGCAGAGAGCGCAGAGCTGGCCTCCCTTCCCAGCACTCGATGTTCTTGCTGGTATCGTAGGTTGAGTAGTTTCTCAAACTCCAACTCACAGAGCACGTCCTGCTCCTTCTCCCAGTGCTCAGGCACTGAAGGCCCTCTGGTGCCTCAAGCCCTGCCTTTTATGGTCCACCCCGCTTGTTAGGCCATTAGCTTTATTATTACCAAACAATTAGCACCTGAGTATGATGACCAGGAGGGCTGCTCTGTCAATCAACAATCAGGTAGCCCTCTGGTCATCCTCTACACCAGTAATACATGTACTTGGTACTCTAAAAAGACTGATTTCACACAATCAATAATGAAGCCTAGTGAAGTGAGTCAGAGTTAAGATTACTTGCATTTAAATAAGCAAAATGTGGCAGAGGTGTCCTTTTAGAACATCACACAGGGTTCCCAAAAATCCACAGTTCATTGGTGTTACCAAAAAAGGTAGAGGAAAGGGAAGTGAATGCAGTTATGAAATATAAGAAATGAGTAGTTATTAACAATTAATAAGAAACTAGGAATTGCAGGAGATTGTCAGAACTCCCCCAAAATATAAACACCCCAACAATTTACTCCTTTACCCCATAAAAGAACTTGATACACAAGAGAAGGTATAACATCTGTCTAGAAGAGACAGTGCTTGTGTCTCAACTTTGGGAACAAAAGGTGCTGATGCATCATAGAATGGAAGAATTTGAATGGCAAAGTGTTGTGTAATTCTTGTTCCATATTTAATGAGAATAGGCAGGAATGATAAATGTGCTCATACCCTAGAGGGGTAATGAATACGTTCCACTCTTGACAGTAACTGTGGATGAGGTTAAACAGCTCTAAAAACAGACATTCTAAAATCATGCAGGAGTTTAAAAAGAACTGTCCAAGAAGCCTTCTGGGCTTCTATTATGTATCAACAGTAACTTGAAACCTGGGTGAGAAGGTGTATGTCCCTGGGAGGGGGGGCAGCACTGGGAGACTGAACAGGATGAAGTATGGCAAGCAGTACTGCCTGTTGATTCTCGGTACAATAATGAGATAGTAAACGCAGGGGTTTGGTCAATCAAGAATTTAAAAATTATGATTGAAGCAAATGAATGTGTATTTACAGAAAGTTTTGATTACTTTCTTTCACTAAAAGAAGGTATCAGTCCTGGTATAATTACATAGATCCTTGAAAAAATTTTACTTCAATGTATAGTGCCTTAAAACATTAGAATTCTACCGAATTGCCAGAGCACGCATTAAAGGCCGAGGAAGCTGGGTCTCTTTAGCTTTGAGAAAAGGAGACTGAGGGGTGACCTCATCCATGGTTACAAATATGTAAAGGGTGAAGGTCAGGATGATGGAGCCAAGCTTTTTACAGTGACGACCAATGATAGGACAAGGGGCAATGGATGCAAACTGGAGCATAGGAGGTTCCATGTGAATATCAGGAAAAACTTTTTCACTGTGCGAGTGACGGAGCACTGGACCAGGCTGCCCAGAGAGGCTGTGGAGTCTCCTTGGCTGGAGACATTCAAACCCCGCCTGGATGCGTTCCTGTGTGATGGACTCTAGGTGACCCTGCTCTGGCAGGGGGGTTGGACTGGATGATCCTTCGAGGTCCCTTCCAACCCTAGAATTCTGTGATTCTGTGTGATTCTGTAAATAGATGAAAAATAATTTTCAGGGTAATTATAAATGGCTTTTTGTTCCTATTTCAAAGGTTACATCTTAACTTTAAGCCACTATATCAATGACTTGCAGAGAATAAATAAAATGCATATTGATGAGTCTTGTAGACAATGAAGACTTCAGGGTATTATAAATAACCAGGGGGATGGGTTGCTATGCCCTTTTTGGAAGGTGGGCTCTTAAACAATATTCACATTAGCGTGGACAAGTGTGAAGTTATACCCACAACTCGCTTTTGTTCCTATTTTTAAGTGATAAACCTCTCTCCTGGGGGAAGCTGGATTCCTAGGAAAAGCTTAGAGTCACCGTTGTGGGTAAACAGCTAAATACGAGCCCTCCTGTAGTTGAGTGAGAACTAACGTGATCCTTAGTTATATGTGTGGGAATATTGAGCAGAAGTAGAGCCTTTATTACGCCTCTTCTTGGTCCTGATTCAGAATAAAGTGCTCTTTCCTGGTGTCCATAGCAACATGTTGAAAATTTAGAAGAGGTTCAATGAAAAGAATAGAGCAGAAAAAATCAGTTGTAATTAAAAACATACTGACTTCAATCTGTTACTTTATTAAGGACAAGGCTGAAGGAGTAAATTGCTTGCACTAAATACATGTATGCATTGGGTATGACATACGCTGGTATAAAAAGAACCAGTAACTGGGTGCTAAAGCAGGAGGAATTCAGATGAGCAATTAATGTGTAAATTAACAACTCTGTAACTGGCTAACAAGCTTTATGGTGGTTTCTCAGTTGTTGGAAATACTCAAATCAAAATTAAGCATGTTTCTAAAAGATAAGTGCTGAAGTTCCAGCTACCAGAATTGAAGCAGAAATTAATTCAGGGAATTATTATAGCCTGTATTATTCATAAGGTCATACTAGGTAATAAAAATAATTTCTTTAGGGGCTAAAAAAAAAAAGGTGCTCTGTAAATGAGTCTATAAATTATTAAAGTATAGTCTTTGTGGTATTGTACTAGAAGGTAATATGAAAACTTACTAATAGAGCATGTACTGGCTTGCTTGTTTTGTATTGTTTAATTGCAGAGAAGGTGGTGTGTGTTACATAGGCCAGATACCCTGAGATCAGTTCTTCTCTTTCTGAAATCACTCTGAATCTGCTGTTGGTTTCCAGTGGACGCAGAATTTCATGTTATCATATTTCATAGAGCTCAGGGAATTGAGCTGATCTGATGAAGTCCTGAGCAGTTGAAGTCCTAGTTGCCTGAAAAGAGTTTGTTTTCTGGGTAACGGTCTGGTGACTGAAATTGTCCAAGGAGCTGCAGCAAGGAGCTTTGTAATTCAGCTGAGAAGAGACCTGTTGGTTTCTGATATGGTTTCCATCCTTGAGATTGTGCTGTTTATCTTCTGCTCATCTTTAGTTAAGACACTGTGTCTTTGTGTGCTCCAAAATTATAATTTGTTTGGGCTCTTTGAATTACTGGGTTATGAAAGTGTAAAGGGAATTAAAGTAAGTCAGTAATTAGCATAAAATTTTATTATATTTCTGTTGTCCTTTGTCTGTTGTGAACCGTCAGTATATAGTGGGCCTAAGATAGGGAAATAATTGTGTGAGAACTTTCTTAAGTATTAATTATATAAACTGTTGTCTATTCTGGCAATCATACACAACTGCATAACCTTGGCAGACTGATTTTTAAAGCAACTCCTATCTCGTTTTTTTGCATCTGCAAAATGACGACGTTAGTGTTTTTCTGCCTGTGGCTTCTAGTGCTTTGGCACTGTGCATGCAGAGTCTTTTTTAAAAATCATCTCACACTAACTTTTCTTGCAAAAGCACTGCCAGACTATTTATAAATACACTATGCTTTGAAGCTATGGTAACTGTACTGTTTCCTTCCAGTTGGCTCTGCAGTATGTGTTAGTGGCCAGGGAGCTTGTCCTACTATCAAACACTGTAACATCAGCGACTGTGAAAATGTTGGACTTTATATTACAGACCATGCACAGGTATTTTTTAGTATCAATTTCATTACTTTGACAAAATTGTTTACTGTTCTTGATTCTCATCTTTAATTTACATTTTTATTTCTCAGGGAATTTATGAGGACAATGAGATCTCCAATAATGCATTAGCAGGGATTTGGGTTAAAAACCATGGAAATCCCATTATCAGACGGAATCACATTCACCATGGACGTGATGTTGGTGTTTTCACTTTTGACCACGGCATGGTAATGTATATGTTTTCTTTTGAAGAAAGAAATACAGATGTTACGTAACTAAAGTCTTCAAATTTTGTCTGTCATTGAGGAAATGTTAAAAAAACTCATGTGCTTACTGTTCTTCTCTTGCGCTTCAACTTGAAATACAATTTCAGCTGAAAGAGGTTTAAGTAAGCTTTTTGCAGTTGATTGGCAGTCTGTTACATTTAATTATATTGCAGTGGCAAACTACATCTTGAAATAGGATGTAAATGGTAGGCTTATATTTACACTATTGCTTCATTATTTTTCCTTTGAAACAAAACAAAAGATAGGGTGCTGGAAGACTTAAAAATTAAATGATCCATGGAAATCTAATCAGTCTTATTTTAATGTTAAATCTCTGAAACTGGTGTGTCCAGCTTCTCTGGGAAGAGGACTTTTCTAGCATGGAGTTAGGTGTGGAATTTTAACACCAAATTTTGTCTCAGAATTCAGGCCTTCTTTCATAAAAATGTTTATTTCTGTGAGATGAAGGTGATAACTTCAATGTAAAGGAGTGAGTAATGAGTTTGCATAGCCTGTGAAATAAACAGAATCTATATTTGCGCTGAAATAGAAGATGATTATTTGCTGATTTGTTTTAGCAAAATATTCTGCATGTCTTGCAAACTGCCAAATCACTGTTTTTCCTGCTTGAATGACAAAAGTCTCAATCCCCCCTACCCAGTTGGCAAAATGAGCAGTTTTCTTCTAGTCATTCTTAAAATCGCAAATCTTTAAGGATGATATTCATAGAGCACAAGAGCACTTGATCCCTAAGTGTAAAAAATCAGGCAAGGAAGGCAAGAGGCTGGCATGGCTGAGTTGAGACCTGCTGGTCAAACTAAAGGGCTGGAAGGAAATGCTCAGGCAGTGGAAGCAGGAACAGGTATCCCGGGAAGAGTATAGGGACACTGCCTGGTTTTGTAGGGATGGAGTCAGGAAGGCCAAGGTGCGAATGGAGCTGAACTTGGCAAGGGATGCGAAGAATAATAGAAGGGTATGTCAGCCAGGAAAAGAAGATCGAAGATATCATACCCCAAGATGAACAAGACTGGCAAACTGGTAACAATGGATGAGGAGAAGGCTGAGGTACTCAACAGCTTTTTGTCTCAGTCTTCAATGGCAGCCTCTCTTTCCACACCTCTCAGGTGAAAGAACCACAAGGCACAGGGACTGGAGGAGCAAAGTCTCTCCCACTGTAAGAGAAGATCAGGTACATGACCACCTGAGGAACCTGAACATACATAAGTCTATGGGACCTGATGAGATGCATCGCAAAGTCCCAGGGAAATTGGCTGATGTAGTTGCCAAGCCACTCTTTGTGATATTTGAAAAGTCATGGCCGTCAAGTGAAGTCCCTGATGACTGGAAAAAGGGAAACATGCACCCATTTTTAAAAAGGGGAGAAAGGAGGAGCCTGGGGACTACCGACCTATAGGCCTCACCTCTGTGCCTGGCAAGATCATGGAACAGATCCTTCTAGAAGCTATGCTAAGGCACCTGGAGGACAGGTAGGTGATTTGAGACAGCCAGCATGGCTTCACCAAAGGCAAGCCCCCTAGTGGCCTTCTATGATGGAATGACTATATAAGTGAGCAAGGGAAGACCTACAGATGTCATCTGTCTGGACTGCTGTAAGGCCTTTGACACAGTCCTGCACAACATCCTTCTGTCTAAATTGGAGAGAGATTGATTTGATGGGTGGACTGTTTGGTGGATGAGAATTGGCTGGATGGTTGCATCCAGAGGGTGGTGGTCAATGACTCAATGTCCAGATGGAGATCAGTTATGGGTGGTGTCCCTCAGGGGAGGAGTACTGTTTAGTATCTTTATCAGTGATACAGACAGTGGGATCGAGTGCACTCTCAGCAAGTTTGCAGACAATACGAAGCAATGTGGCGTAGCTGACATGCCTGAGGAACAAGATGCCATCCAGAGGGACCTGGACAAGCTTGAAAATGAGGCCCGTGCAATCCTTATGAATTTCAGCGTGGCCAAGTGCAAGGTCCTGCACTGGGGTCAGGGCAACAGGCTGGAGGGATGGAGGGATTGAGAGCAGCCCTGTGGAGAAAGACTTGGTGGATGAGAAGCTGGACATGAGCCACCAATGTGCTCTTGCAGCCCAGGATACAGTTGGCCTTCTGGGCTGCATCAAAAGAAGCATGGCCAGCAGGTCGAGGGACCTCACTCTGCTCCTCTACTCTGCTCTCGTGAGACCCCCACCTGGAGTACTGCATCCAGCTCTGGAGTCCTCAGCGTAGGAAAGACATGGACGGCCACAAAAATGATCAGAGGGCTGAAACACCTCTGAGGAAAGGCTGAGAGAGTTGGGGTTGTTCAGCCTGGAGAAGAGAAGGCTTCAGGGAGACCTTATTGTGGCCTTTCAGTACTTGAAGGGGGTCTATAAGGAAGATGGGGACAGGCTTTTTAGCAGCGCCTGTTGCGAAAGGACAAGGGCTAATGGGTTTTAAACTACCAGAGGGTAAAAGATTCAGACCAGGTATAAGAAAGAAATTTATTTTTTTTATGGTGAGGGTGATGAAATGCTGGAACAGGTTGCCCAGAGACATGGCCCCCATCCCTGGATACATTTAAGGTCAGGTTGGGCAGGGCTCTGAGCAATCTGATCTAGTTGGAAGATGTCCCCGCTCTCTGCAGTGGGGTTGGACTAGATGACCTTTAAAGGCCCCTTCCAACCCAGGCTATCCTATGTTTCTATGAAAATTACACTCAAAAGTACAAAATGTAATCAGAGTATGGTGAACTAAATGTCAAACTAAATAAGGGATGCTGAAGTTAATACTGCTCACTGTTGGATCAAGTGTAATGTTCAAAATCAACATGATTGCAGATTCCCTCTTGCCTTCGCAAGGGTTCCGCAGAATTTGATTATCTTGCTGTGGTGTTGGATACTGCAGGACATGAATTGCTTTGGTGATAGGGAATAATGAACTATACAGTCAGTTGCTTTGGGGGTTGCATTTTTAAAAGTGCTGTAGCTAAATAGGAACTTCTTCTCTGGTGCTGTGCTGCTGCTGTAATGAAAACCTTACTGTAACAGACTTGATTTCAGAACGCTGGTAAAGAATGAGGTCAGCCAAACCAGTGCATGTTTCATGTACTCTGGAATACTAGTGCATATTCCTCTCAATACATTTTGTTCCTAGCCTTACTACTTGACAGTTCTTGTCTAGCTATGGCTAAATATATGCTAGGCCTGTTCTTTGCAAGAAGACCATAATTAGACCTGTTATATTATATCCACGGATCTTCTTCGTAAGTAAGTATCTTTTATCATCTAAGTAGTAGTTTTCTTAGTAAATCTTATTTAGTCCCTGGGAAAGAAAGATAAAAGTTGTAAAAATGCAAGTGTTAGACACTAATGGCTATGACTAACTGAGGAAAAGGTGAGTCGAAAGATACACTTTTGCAGACATAGCTTAGATGTAAACTGGACCTCTGTTTTTTCATTTCAGTTTTCTTGCTTCATCTTCTCACTTCTGGATCCACTGTTCCTTCTATATCACTCATGTATTTCGTCATGCTGTCATACACACACACCACACACCCCTTCCCAATTTAGTATGTTCCAACATCTAGCTACAGTAGACATTTATTTGTAACTTACACTCATTTGATTCTTGCTCCCAGGAAACTACAGTCCACCATTTTAAAGTAATCTTATTCCTAAATAAAAATGTTTATTAATTCAGGTGCTAAATTGTTTTAGCTTTCCTACTGAATTTCTACATCAGGACTTTATATGCTGGGTGTTATGTGTTGGGGGACTGTTGGCTAGGTCTCAGTTGCCTGTTGAATAAAATAATAATCTCTCATAATAAGACATTTCTTTGGGGAAATAAATTTCCATAATTAATGAATGATTAATGTAATTATAGCTAATACATAGCATAGTAAACTTTCAGGAAAAAAACAACTGTGTAGTTTCATAATGCTTAAGAGGAACAAGAAAAGAAGCTGGTTTTTGAAGATTGATATTTTGATTCCTGACTGGGTGTTTTTAGGCTTACTAAATTGTGGATAATTTTTCCCTTTGTTTAGGATATCTTCCTTCACTTGTAAGTACTTATTCTGTTGCTTTAGTTCTAACCCAAATCTGGTCAGGTTCTTGATCAGTGTTCGCAGTCTGAAAATAGTATTAACAGAAAATCCACTGTAGATAAAAACTAGAGGCCTTTCTCCTTTCCACCCGGGTTGCTGGGGAGGTTAGGGGTAAGGGAGCAATGCAGTACTATGTAGCTGATTAGCAGTTTCCTGATCTTGGTGGAAGTAATCAGGTCATGGAGTGCTGTTATTTTTGTTGCTGGCATAAAATCTTGCCAATGGAAGGTCAGACGTGGTGGGATTCTGCTTGGTTAGGTGCCTCTTCTCTACTCTCTTAGTTACATCCTAAGGAGCATATTTATTCTCTGTTGGGCAAGATTATACCAGCACAGAAGAATGGCTGCCTATCAGTCTTCTGGCAGACTTTCTTACATCATTTTATATGTAGTAGTTTAGCTAGTTTGCAAAGAGTGGTAGCAAACGTAACTTTATAAGTCTTCGTTTTATATTATCTCATTGTTTGGACACTGACATTATCTCATTTAAGCTGTACTAATATACTGTATAAGCACTCCTAATCTGCTTCAGTGGATACATACATCCAGACATCCCTCCAAGACTTAAACAGGGTTCATTACAGAAACATGTAATGAAATTATTTCAGCTATGGAAAAGCTGGTAAAGGAGAGTACTTCAGTAAGTACTGGAGAGGAGATGTCTGTATGTAGTCTTGAGGGTTAATTGGTAAGTTTGGCTAAGAGCTGCTTCTTTAAGTGCTGAAGTATAAATATTAAATATATGAGTATTGAAATATTAAAAAAATGCCAGACTGATTTCACTTGATTAATTTTAAATAAAGGTGTATTTGAGCTGTTTTCTTTACTGGTGGAATGCCTGTTCCAGTGCTCTGATCAGTGTGATATCACAAGCAAAATGGAATTGAAATAAATTTTTCTTTTGTTTAAAGAAAACACTGGCACATTGAAGAGGACATGTGAATAATATTTATCTCAGCTGCAAATATTACTGAAATCTTTCTTAGTCATAAACTCCTTTGAAATATTACCCCCCCTCTCCATTTCCATCTCAGTCTGCTTTTGGCAGGGTGCTGTGTTCTGTATCATGCTAGTGATGGAGTTAATGAAATTACATCATTGGCAATATTTACATACTCTTTAAGTGACATGGTATCTTTCAGGTACAAATCCTACATACCTAAACAAATGAATGAATTTTCTATGTTCACTTCTCTCACTTTCCTTCTAGTATTTTTGGGTGAGTCTGTGGTTTGTTTGGTTTTGTTTTGTTTTTTTTCTTTCATTGCTTGCAACTGTGAAGTAAGTACATTCCAGTGCTGAATTCCTACCCTACACATTCTTTTTTCGTGGGTTTCTGAGCTGGAGCGCTGGCTCTGAAAGGTTCAAGAGTGCTTTGTTTTTCAGTTTCATGCTCTCAGACTGTTCTTTGTGTCTTGATACTTACAGAAACAACCTCTTATTTCTAAACTGGCAGTATTCTGACGTTTGCCTTGGTGCTTGTGCCAAATGTTTTACAAGCAGGCATTAAAAATGCAGCATGGCATTGACATCCCTCAGTGCCTTCTGCTGACCTCGCTTCCAAGTTGCCAGAGATGTGTTAGCAGACATTTGTCATAAATTGTAGTCAGTAGTTGTATGTTAACAACGGAGAAGTTACATTTTACTGGAAGAATAAGCATAATTTCATAGTTTAAAGCTGAGTCCTTGGCATAACAGTCTTCATTTTCATTTCTCCCAAATGAGAAACGTAGCACTATTGCTTGTTTTTTTTCTTTTTGATAAAAGGGAAGTATAGTAGCATGTGTCTCAGTTGGGTGATTGTGACTATTTGTAGCTCAGTCTTTAAAATTATCCGATTTGTAGTATTTAAAAGTGTCTATATAAAGTAAAAAAAAAAAAGCAGCTTATGCCCGTTTCTATACAGACTACATAAAAACTCAGTTGGCCTTTTGCTACAATAGCAAATCTTTCCTCTGCACTAAAAATAAAGGATTGTTGCACATCTTCAACGTGGTTTTCTTTATGCTGCATTTGAATTTTTATAAAATCTACCAGCTCTCAAATAAAGACCATTCCAGGCTTTGGGAGGCAAATCTTTATAAACATACTTTTTTTGCTATCAGTCAGGCTTATTGTTGATATTTAATTACATTGATACAGAGTCAGATACTCTTTAGTAGTTAATTTCTTTCTATCTTGGCCTTCCTTTTTTTTCTTACCTTGTTGGGAATACAAGTGTCAGTAAATATTTAGGAAGTGTTAGAGCTTGCATGATTCTCTTTTTTTCTTTCTTACTTTTTTTTAAATACTTGATTGTGCAAACAATAAACATGAAATACCTCTGTGTTTCCATAATGTGATTTTTGAGACAGAATGGGGAGAAAAAAGCCCTTTTAGAAATAAATGGGGAAAGAATTCCTCTGAGAAGAAAAGCAGTGAACAAAATCCCATCAGTTACAAGTTTTAACCCTCAAACATTTCAAAGCAGTATTTATTAGACTAGATAAAATGCAGAAAAAGAAAATACAAGTTCAACTACTGAGTTAGTCTAGATGTAAAAAGTCTTCTGAGCTTGTCCAGCTGTGCAGGAATCTTTCTTAGTCATCAAATCAGATTTTTCTGCACATTAAGTAGTGTGTGAAAACATCAACATTACTATTGCCATGGTGTGTGCTTGTGATTATTTTCTCTGGTCAGATCTTAACAGGCTGCAGCAGTGTGTGCATGCCCACATTACCTGTCATAGTCGCTGTCATCTTGTGCCCACAGCTAATGCTTTGCTTGGTATTTTAAATAAATTTGGTGTACTGCTTTTCAATATTTAGGATTTTTCAAGCAAAATGTTACTGCTAAGGTATTCTGAGTCTCCTTACTCTTGGTATTTTCATGAAAGACTGTAATATTTTTTCCACACGCATCCCTTATTCCTTATTAATCACAGGGGCTTCTTTTTCTCACTAAACACCTGGCAGTGTCCTCCAGATTTTTCTACTGCTGGTTGATGAATTGTAACCAGAAACCATCACAGAACACAAGTAAAATACCCAGCACACTTGAAAATCATTCTTAGAAGGAGGTGGAGGCAGTATAATGCTTGCAATCCCTCTATGCAGAGAAGTATTGACCTTCCTGACCTTAATAGCAGCCTGGCAGAGTCTCCATAAAGGATCTGGGCTTCAGCTGCCTTGTCAGCTGGGCGGAGCTTAAGAGCTGCATGTTGGGCAGCCTGTGTGAGCTGTTACATGGAAGTGTGAGAAAGGAACAGGCTATTTCTAATGGTATTACTGGTTATACCTGGAGCTGGCATATGGCTTGGGTTTGAAAACAGTATTAGTGGGCCCTGTGGATAATAGATCATTTAATTCCATATTTGTTAACAAAGAAGTAGTGTTTTTAAGTAATTTGGTAACTTTTCAAGAAGAAAATGTCTGAGGCCATATGTCATTTCTTGGGATTCAGAAGTTCATAATTTTAAAAACAAAAAAATTAAAAGGGGAGACATCTTTGAGAGGATATAGTTCAAAGGCACAACAATGCCTTTGGAAGGGGAGCTGCTGTGGTGGCTGGAAAAAGATACCAGGTATTGCCTGGGGGCATCTTAAAGACTGAGATATGTTTAGCCCTTCTCCCTAGGTGGTGGATTTGTGCCAAAGAAGTTGTTGGTTTCAACAGGCAACAGCATAGGAAATAGGCAGTCTGGGAATGAAATGGTTGCTCAGGACTTTGGAATAGCATGTGTTTCTGACAAACAGCAGTTCTGTTGTTTTACCTGAATTTGGTTTAATAACACAGATGGTGTTCAGACATGGTCTCAACAAGTGCAGAAATACAGTGGGTTTAACTGCATCAGCTCAAAGTCAGCAGTTCAGCTTAAGCTGGCTCTGCTTGAGGTGGACTGGACTTTTTAATGCAGTTTCTCTTTATGAATATTGAATGTTATAGGATCTTACATAGCAGAAGGCCTTGACTTTCTGACCCAGCAGTTAGCCTTATAAAGGAGTCTGAGGTATAGATTATTTTCTGTTCTCCCCCTTTTGAGGAGCACTTCCTTCCCAGAGGCTTACAGCAAATTCTGTTTCTTCTGAATCAGCAGACCTGCTTTTTTTGAGAAGGTAGAAGAGCAAATAGTTTTGAAGGCTCCATTTTCTTACTTTTTGAAGAAATTACATTTTGTACTCTGCTGTCAAGTGTTGTGGTGTTCTAGGACATAGTGGACAGAGTACAATTAATCTACAGGTATCTCTTCTGAAGTTGTGTATTATGTGGATACACTGGGACACAAGCAGAAGTGAAGGAGCCTTCTCTTTCATTTCATTTCCAATAAAGTTTAAAAGTTACACTGTATATGGTATTGTTTCCAAGAATTAAAAATACTAGTACCAAAATTTTACTATTAAGTAAGTGCTTGCTGGCCACATGATAAAGGATCTGCTTGTTTGCAGCTTCTACATGGCATCTGAAATGGCTGTGATGAAGCACACCTGAAATACCTGTTTTTCTTCATGTTGCTGTAGTCGCAACATATTTGGCACTCAAACGGAAGATAAATGTGTGGAATTAATTTAAAATATACCAGACCATGTATTTTAATGGAAATTATGTATTTCATTAAGAGGATTAAGCTTCACTTTATACCAAATTGTCTTAAGTTTCTCTGAGGCCTTCATTTTAAGTGAAAATGATGAAAAAAAGTAGTTCTTCTTAGTCTAAGAAGTCCCAAAGACTGCCTGTTGGCATGAAGGTGTATTTCTGAGGAGATCTCCTTAGATTCCCCTGTCTGTTAGTGTGCAGCTTCCTTGAGAACTCTGAAAACATCTTGACTCAGAAGAAATTTAATTCTAAATCCTTGGAAAAAAAATCTTCTGAATATTTACAGAAAGTAGGCTTTTTCCATTTTGCTTTGTCAACCCGAGGGGCCTGGGGAGCCAAGCTGTGCATACTGATAGTACATTTTTGGAGAATGTTTAATCAGTGCAGTGCCTTTCCTGACTGAAATCCTCAAAGTAGGGAGGAATTCATGCTGTCTTGATTTCATTATTGAACTGTATGTATTTCTGCTTTTTTGTAATCAAAATATGTTTGATGTAGTCCCTTAGCAATTCACAATACCTAAGTAAAACAACAGTGAAACAGAGTGCTTTCTACCTAGGTTGGCAGTAACTTGAGTAACTCCCATGTGATGGATAGTAGAAACTCCAGGACTGAGGTGCACGTGGTAGTAGGTCATGTGAGTGCAAACACTAGAATCCAGTTACACTGAGCAGTAGGGGGAATTGTGCTTTTTGGGTAGTGCACAAGTAAAACAAGGCTCACAATTAGAGAGACTAAGTAAATAACTTAAGTGGCTACAGGAAAAACAATATTTGGATGAGGGTGACAAAGATCAGTGAAAGTCGAGCCCCTTTCCTTTTGGGTCTGGTATTTTACATATATACATGTTATCAGTTAATTAAACAGGTAATCTTTTGCGTGATGAGGACTAGTACTGCTAAAACTATAGTTGGAATCATATTGATTGTTTATACCATGGATAGCTTTGCAAAGCACACAAGGACATCTAGGAGAAAAGAAAACTAAGACTGGTTCGCGCTGTCTTTCAACCATGCGTTTATGAATGTAAGGGACAGTGCAGTTGTGGTTGGTTGTCAGTAGCAGAGTACTGCTCTGAATGCCACATCCTCTGTTTTTAGTCTTGCTGTTTGCAGCTGCCTGCTGGAGATAGTCTGGGTTAGAGCTTTCAAGAGCGATCCACAAATTAAAACACATCACTAGGTGATTGACTACCATCTCCAATAAGAGATGCTTCTTCTCTTTCAGTTGTTTAGTTTCTGTTCTTTCAGTTGGCCAAAATGGGCATATAATCACAAAGAACAGGTTGAATTTTAGTATCAAAATATTCTAAAACCATGTCAGAAAAATGCTCTGAAAGGACTGACACAGTTACTTTGCATGACCCTGGAGCTAACTATAGTCAGAGAAATCATTGGGCAGAAAACAACCATTTTGCCAGATGAACTTTGAGATGGACAAGTTCATCATGCTGCTATACAAGTCTTGCTTGGCGTAGCAGAAGGAGCATGGCTGGGATGGCTTTGTGGAATGTTGTTGTTCTCCCCTACCCTGTATCTATGCTGTTTATAAAGCATTTGTTTAAATACAGTTTTGGTATAGGCCTGCTACTTGTATTGCAGTGTCTAAATGGAAGTGTGCAGCATTTTAAAAGGGGGAGAGGATGGTGGGGGAGTTTACCAGTTAGCTGCTCAGACCAATCGAGCCCTGGAAAAATTACTCATCTCCCACATCCATGTGTATTTATTCTGACCAGGTATTTCAAAGAAATTTAAGATACTTCTTCCTAAATAAATCATATTCTTACCAAATATATATGGTTCTGGGTCTGAAAACAAGTAGGTAGTCTTCTCCATGGCACTGTCCTTTTTATATTGGACTTTGAAAGGAGTCTGATCCTTAGGAGCTGCTAAGGAGACTTTATATTCAGTCCTCTTCAAGGTGCTGTATCCAGAGTTGTAATTTTTTCTTGGTAGTCCATCGGTAATAATAAATAGCAATGCAAACACAGTATTTTATTTGGGGGGAAAAAAAGATACAGTGGCAGTAGCTATTTTAATTGGCTGTGTAAGTACTTATATATTGTCAGTTTTGGTAGGTTCCTCTTAAATGAAGATTCTGTTTAGAGGGGAGGGAGGGTAGGGAATAGCCTTCATTTTTAAAGGGACTTTTACAGGAAACTGCATGTTTTCTATCTTTAAGGGTTATTTTGAAAGCTGCAACATCCATAGAAACAGGATAGCAGGTTTTGAAGTGAAAGCCTATGCCAATCCTACGGTAGTTCGGTGTGAAATCCATCACGGCCAGACTGGAGGAATCTATGTTCATGAAAAAGGAAGAGGACAATTCATAGAGAACAAAATCTATGCAAACAATTTTGCAGGTGTCTGGATTACCTCAAACAGTGACCCAACAATAAGGTATTGTTTTCCTCACTGATATTTTACTACTTAGAATAAGAGATTCAATGGGGATGGGAAAAGTGCAATCATATTTCATTTATTTATACTGAACTGTAAATACTCCTGGATATGTAAAAATGAAATTGCTGTGTTCAGTTGAACTATAGTTTTAATTTGCATGTATATTTGGAAGTATGCATTTCTCAGAGCAACAGAACATAAATTCTCTGATTTTAAATCTGAGTATTGTACAGTCCTAGACACTAAATATGTGTATTATAATAATTTTGTACTGTGGATACTTTTGTTTCTTAGGGGCAATGCAATTTTTAATGGGAATCAAGGTGGTGTTTATATCTTTGGTGATGGAAGAGGCCTTATTGAAGGAAATGACATTTATGGTAAGCTAATTTGCTTGTCACATCTTGAATTCTGATGAAAGTGAGTATGTCAGTTGTATTAAATAATATTTTTGTTAACAGGTAATGCATTAGCAGGAATACAGATTCGAACAAACAGCTGTCCCATAGTTCGACATAACAAAATTCATGATGGTCAGCATGGTGGAATTTACGTAGTAAGTGTTACCTACAGACAAGCACACAAACTTGTTTTCTGTTCATATGAATGTTGGAAAAGGGTCTGCTCTGTAAAATAGTTGATTGCACTTACAATGACTGAATTTCTTATGTTATAAACTAGGTTAACTGTAACAGACTGAAGCTGGTGCTGATCTTTAGAAGATGAAGGCTCTTATTAATGTCGCTGAATTATTTCTGGTACAGAGTAAAAAATGTGTAATGGGATAGGTGACAGAATTTCACCATTTCTTGGTTAAAAGCTTTTTAAAGGCTTAGTTTTCATGTAGTTTGTCACTATTAGAAAAAAAATAGAAATGTGTTCAGCTTTTTTGGAGTGTAATGTGTTTACCACTAACCTCAGTTTGATACACATTGCAATTGCTGTGCGGTCGTGTATTGGAAAAGTGAGGAATAAAGCACATTTTCCAGCGTGTGCAAGGGCTCTGCTAATTGCACTGAGAGAGCTGTCAGGTTCCCTTAAGCAATATCAGAGTCTGAGAAATATTTGTGTATCTTTCTGCCAAAAGTTAGCTAAGGTTCAGCTATAATGCTGCAAGTGTGCAGCTTCATTTAGTCATTTTGTAAATCTAACCAGAACAGCTTACGCTGACCAAGAATACTATTGGTTTACTTTTAAGCACAAATATATGGTAAAGGTAGTTCATGGCAATTTTTTGTCAGTCTGGTGGACAAGGCTAGGTGTAGGTTTAAGTACCAGGTGCCACAGCTTGCATCTGATTGCATGGCACTGGAGATGTACCTCTTCTACCATCAGAGGTTTGCAAATACTACTGCAGAGCTTTGAGATACACTAATCTACATGCAGAGTGTTCTTTGTTTCATGGCAAACATTCAAAATCACAATGTACTGTTATTTAAAAAAAAACAAATCATGAAAATATGTACTCAAACAGAAAATAATTACTTTGCTACTGTAAAGAAGCTACGCTGGGGAGGGATGGGTATGGCCCGAAAAACATTTTTGGCAGTTAGAAGGTTTTCTCAACTCTTGAATTGTCTTGAATTTAGCATGAAAAAGGACAAGGTGTGATTGAGGAAAACGAGGTTTACAGCAATACTTTGGCTGGAGTCTGGGTGACAACAGGGAGTACTCCAGTCTTGAGGAGAAACAGAATACACAGTGGGAAACAGGTGAGGTTTTTTTGCTCTGTGGTTACAAGCAGGCCATAGAGAAGAAAGTTCTTCTGTGTTTTTATACTTCGTTACTTTGGAACTAATAATTCAATTCTTGATGTGTTAGGTTGGAGTTTATTTTTATGACAATGGACATGGTGTGTTAGAAGACAATGACATCTATAATCACATGTACTCAGGGGTTCAGATAAGGTAAAATATATTCTGATTTTATGTCAAAACAGACATAGCTTGTTTTGTGCTCTTTTGTGTCTTTTTAACTGTTGTTGTCATTTTGTTTCTAAAAATAGCTGGTTTTGAAATCCAGTATGTCTGAATATCCTCTGCCTCAGCTTACAAGAAAGTTAATACTAATACAGCCTGGATATTGATTAGAATGTGTGGCCCTTGAAGTCTGTAAAGCTAAAAATATGTTTGCAGGTTTGGAAATAATCATATTTTAGTAAGGTTTTCAACTGGTGAGATCTGTGGGGCACTTCCGTAGAGGTGTTTTAAACATTTGGCCTTGGGAGATAGTAAACTGCTTTTAAATGTCATCTTTGCTTATGTTTCTCTTTAGAACTGGAAGCAACCCCAAAATTAGACGCAACAAGATCTGGGGTGGTCAGAATGGTGGTATTCTTGTCTATAATTCTGGTAGGTTTGCTTTTCATGTTTATCCAGAATTGTTTATGTTCTGCAATATTATCTCTTCCTATGTATTATCCTTTTTGATTTTATTTTTTCCCCCCTTCCCTCAATTTTAGGGCTTGGATTTATAGAAGACAATGAAATCTTTGATAATGCAATGGCTGGTGTATGGATTAAAACAGACAGTAATCCTACACTAAGAAGAAATAAAATCCATGATGGAAGAGATGGAGGCATCTGTATATTTAATGGGGGAAGAGGTAGTTTTTTCCCTTACTGGCGTATACTGAATATTCTGGATAAGAGTTAATTTCAGATTAAGCAGTGTCCTTTTTAAAATGCTCTTTATAAACGTAGCTCTTGTCTTCTGAAGTAATAAAATAGTTACAGTGAGCATAGAGTGATGCTTTTTAGGCTTAATTACATCAGTAATACTGAAATCTGTGGGAGGCAGAGAGGTAATTAATCTTATCCAGGACTGCTGCTTAGGACAGTCCTTTTATCCCATCTGCTTTTGTAAGCTTTGCCATTTGACTGAAAGGCAATATTGAATTCAAGTCGTAGCCAAAATCATGCATCTGAACAGTTCAGGTTCTGCCAGTGTCAAAAGGTTTAGGGGAAAAAAAAGACAGATCTTAAGGAATCTCTTGTATACTTGTAAATTTAGAAGTTGTTCTCCTGTGAAATCCCCTGGCTGTTGTGTGTCCTGATATCAGCTTCTGATATTTTGTAGATAATCACTTGCTGTAAATGAGCTTTAATTTTAAGTTAAGCATTTTAAAGTAATCATGCCCTGCAATAACAAAAATGCACGTTAAGCTTTGCATTAGTAGGCTGCTTGTTTTAGAAGCCAAGAACAGAAAGATGTTAGAAAAATTGAAGAAAAACTTGGAAAGTGAAAAGACTTAGTGTTTCCTCAAAAATAAATCAGTTTTCTGTAATGGTGCATATCATCTCAAATTCTATTCTGTATACTGAAAAAAATACACTATGTGGTTATACACTGAGAATTACTTTAAACTTGTATTACTGACTTCGTGCTGTTGGTGGGTATTTCCCAAATTAAAGGAATTAGCAGGATTGGTGATATGTGAGTTCTTCTGAAGATATTTCACAGAATTGTTACAGGTAAGGAAATGTTAGCAATCTCAAATGTCATGTTTGGTCTGTCATAGGTCTTCTAGAAGAGAATGATATCTTCAGGAATGCTCAAGCTGGTGTTCTTATCAGCACTAATAGCCACCCTGTGCTAAGGAAAAATCGAATATTCGATGGATTTGCTGCAGGTTTGTGTTGTTTAAATCAAATTTTGAAGTGTTAGAGCTAAGAGTAAGCTCTTCACAAAGCTAACTCTTGAGTTTCTTTACCCCACAGTATTTAGACGTTTTAACAGACATGGGGATATCCTTCAGTGTATTTTAGAAATCATTCAAGAATTCAGAATTGTAGCCAGAATATCTTTATGGCAATCTCTGGCATTACTAGCATGTTGACAAACAACACGTATTTTGCCCTCTCATTTTTCTGTGAAATGCTTTTTCATTATTTTATTTTAGAAGTAATTGATGAAGTTGTCTAGGACATATTTATAGTTGATCTGCTGGATGCTGGTTTTGAGTATTTTATCACTGCTTTAAAACCCAGGAAACACAGCAAATATACATTTTAAAGAGATTTTAATTGCAGATGAAGTTCAACTTCCTCACTCCACAAACTTGAAAAATTATTAAAATGAGCATTTCTTACTCCATGAATAATAGTGATTTTTGTGCAATTTTACTGTTTAATGATTGCAGTTCCATACATCTTGTGTTCCATTCCATTTAAACTAAAATTGCATTCTTGAGTTTTCTCCCATCTTTCTTTCAGAAGAAGCAAGTTTTCTGAGAAGAGCCTCTAAAGGTGTTGTTTCAGTGTGGTTGGGGGGGAAGGATAGGTTGCTGTCAAGAGCAGTCCTGGACAAATGACTTGGAAGACACGGGTTACTGATAAAAGCTAAGATTTAAAGAAGTTACTTTTAGGTGCCCATCTTGAGAACTTTTTTAAAAGATATTTTTAAAAGAGTAAGGTATGTGCACAAGAATTTTCAAATATACATGAAGATGACGGCTTTAAGCACCCAAAAATCATATCCCTCTTGAAAATACATGACCATAGTACCATTTTATTATCAGATAAATTAGTCCTATATTGTTACTACCAGAAACCATGCATGCCAGCTGCAGCTCTTTGAAAGGATTCAACAGAAGTATTTGAATCTCAGTTTTATAGCAAATTACAGTGCAGTTTCTAGCTATGTTGTTTTTCTTTTTTGTCCTTAGTTTATGATGTTCTTTTTTTAAAAAAAAAAAACAAACAAAACAAACTATAGATCATGAGAGGTACAAATGCACAATCACTAAGGATTTAACTTTCCCACTTCCTTTTCTTTTCTTTGTTCTCCTCACCCGATAAAGGTATTGAAATAACAAATCATGCAACTGCAACATTAGAAGGCAATCAGATTTTCAACAACCGCTTTGGAGGTTTATTTCTAGCATCTGGTGTCAATGTCACAATGAAAGGTGAGCCTCGATGGTTGTGTTTATTCACTTTGCATTTTTTTATTTGGTGATGGGTTTTGGGTTTATCGTACCATTTTTTTGGTACCAACTTAAAGCAGAGTTGTAACTAAGAATTTCAGCTGAAGGTAATAAGCCAAGCTAGGCTATCTTAGATTTTTAGACAGCCAGACACTTTGAAAGGTAACTTAAGGTAAAACTCTTATGAGCTCAAAATTTTTTCCAAACTGGCTACTGGTCTTTGGCCCATCTCAAATTTCAATTCTAAGTTAGTATAAGGAAGGTCTTTTGTCACATATCTGAAAACAAGTGTCCAGTAAAGAAACGTGCCTTACTTGGCTTTTAGGATCTAAAAGCTTAAATATTCACAATCCCAAATAACTTTTTTCAGAAAATAGGAACAGTTTCACATAAAGTTCTAATTTATAGTGGGGAACTGTGCATTAGACAGGAGGAGATTGGAGTGATGGTTTGAATGCCAGACAGTTCCAGGAGGTTATTCTATAGGAAAAAGGTTCCACTTGCAGAGATTCAACCTGCTTAGCTATGCTTTTTATGCTTTTTCCTGTACATTCTTTACACCAATTACAACACAAGGTCTGGTTCCCTGCTTCACAGCTCCTGGGCTTACTGAATGATGGAGTCAGTGCTCTGACACAACTGGGAG
Source organism: Aegotheles bennettii (assembly GCA_013398125.1). NCBI lineage: Eukaryota > Metazoa > Chordata > Aves > Caprimulgiformes > Aegothelidae > Aegotheles > Aegotheles bennettii. Next base: position 131,219 of record VZRW01009845.1, on the reverse strand, counting down.
CAGATAAAATTTTGAGGTGCACTTTGGAACTTGACAGAAGGTCTAGTAGTTGAATTTACAGAGAGGATTAATCAAATTCACCAATTTCTACTTCCATTGTGTTGGAAGGTGCCTTATTATTAAACTTGCCTGGGGGAAGAGCTATGCTTCTCTGCTTTCTCAGGGATGTCTAAAAATCCTTATGGTAGACCAGAGGCTTTCAAACATTTGGGTTTCAGACTTCTCAACAGAAAACTTAAGCCTCATACAGAGGCCTGTTTCTCTGTTTATTTAGAAACCTGTTCACAAAGAGTATTTAAATGAAGGCTTATCAGGTATTTTAATGCAGTGCGTGCAAAGAGGAACAGTCTTTCTGGTCTGAAGGGTGCACTGCACTGTCTGGGTATCCGCTTTGTAATCTGGCATTGAGGATTTGATCTGCTTAAATACCAAAACTAAAATGCTGACATAGAACTGTTCCTAATGGGTTTAGCTCTTAAAAGGGGAGGGAGGGTCAGGGGTGGTGGGAGCTGTGCTTTAACACCTGAAGAAAAAAAAAGCAATTGATTCAGGTGTGATTTAGTTCTTGGTTTTTTTCCCCTGCCAACAGATAACAAAATAATGAACAATCAAGATGCCATAGAAAAGGCTGTCAGTAGAGGCCAGTGTTTATATAAGATATCAAGTTACACCAGCTATCCGATGCATGACTTCTACAGGTAACAGGTTCTTTTCTGTCACCTACAGTAAAGTTGTCAAATAAACACAATTCTTCTTCTAGCAAGACCCCTAAAACAGTTGCCATGTCTGTTAACAGACAAATGTGTGCTTTTACTCAACTCTAACAGCAGAGGAGTAAACAGGTTCCCATTACCTTTTTACTGTGGGCCTGAGGAAAATATACTGTTCCTGTGAACGTGAGCCAGCAAACAAGCAAACAAAAGTATGCCATGAAATCCAAGTTCATGTAAAATTCTCAAGTTTTACAGTTGAGCACACATCTTTAGTGCTGTTCTGCCCCCACCCCCTGCCCAGGCATTCAGTTCCAAGCTCATCAGTTGTTGATTCATGCCTAATGTGATACATTTTACTTCAGATGTCACACCTGTAACACCACAGACCGTAATGCCATATGTGTGAACTGCATTAAGAAGTGCCATCAAGGACATGATGTAGAATTCATTAGACATGATAGGTATGTTTCAGATGGGTATGCTGAGCCATTTTGACAGTGCAAATGAAGCAGAAACTAAAAAGCTCTCTTTCTTCCTAGGTTTTTCTGTGACTGTGGTGCTGGAACACTGTCTAATCCCTGTACGCTTGCTGGAGAGCCTACACATGATACAGATACACTATATGACTCTGCTCCACCTATAGAATCTAATACATTGCAGCACAACTGAATTCCTTTCAGAAAGAAAGTCCTGCCATTCTAATATCATAACTTAAAACTTTTTTTTTGGAGGAAGTTATACTTGCCCATTTCTGCAGAAAGAGACTGTATTAAAGCAGATGTGTGAGGTGTTGACACTATGGAGCTCAACCTACCAAAAAAGAAAGTGGCAATATGTTGACTCAGGATAACAGAACTGGGCGTTTTAGCATTACTGTGTAAACAAAGACTTTGAAGGGACAGAAGTGAAGAAAAATAAACTGCAATTTTGTACAGATACCGACTTCTGAAAGCTGGTGTTTTTACAAGTAGCATTGAAACGCAGTCCACTTTGCAGTAGTACTATTCTGTAGACAAGCAGCATTCTTTGTTGCTGCCTTTATGGACATGGGTACCAATTGCTTTTGTAACATGGTAAAAAATGTGAGCTAGCACTTCTGCATTTCTTTTGATTTTTTAACATTTATTCAGATTGAGAAATATGATTTTAATGCTTTAATCTCATGTAGTTTGTTTCTAATTTCCAGCAAAAAAAAATCTTACTGTACTTGAATGTGTCCTGTTTTGTTAGCACACCTAGACTTGCTGTACCTGTACTCATGTCCCAGTATGTACGTTCTTTCTATGAAAGAGAAAACACTAATCTTAAATTATATCCAGCAATTTTTCTGGTGTCCTCTTAAGTTAGAATAATCTCCTTCCCTGCCCCAGCAATAGTCTGTACTCAAACCACCCTAACAAAAAAGCGAGTGTTTTAATGAGACTTCCTAGACTATAATGCACTATAAAACAAAGTACCCATGTAACTAAGTTTTGTGAATGAAATTTTACTATGTTTTAAAGTACACAGTAGAAAGTCTCCTCAAAACAGTCTTGTACTTTACTCTGTTCATAGTTTTTTTTGAACAGTCTGGACATTACTTGCATAATCTGCTGGAAATCACAGCAATTTCCTGCTCTAATGAAGCTGAGACAAGTATATATACAGCCCTATACAGTTTCATAGCTTTTTCCATTTATGTGTATTGGTGACAGTGGGTAATCAACAGCCTGAAAGTGTATGCATGTACCATAACATCTAGACTTAATATATTGTGGAGTACTCAATAACCATTATGTAGAGGGTAGGTAAGAATTAAAGGGTTTAATTTCCTAGGAAAGACAATGGAAAAATGGTCATTTTTAAAAAATAAAGTTTATTAGATCATAATGTTGTCTAATACCACCTTTTTGAGAAAACGCCAGTGTAAAAACCACTTGTGTTCTTAAAGATGATCTATCATAGCAGTAAGTTTCTGAACAGCATTTGCATCACGTGTTGCACCATCTACCAGCATGCACAGATACCTAAGGAGAACAGTACAGTCAGCTTTACTGAACAGACACCATGGGGCAGAGCCTACCCTAACCTCACAGCTTCAGCTGCCATTTTGTTCAGGCTTCTAGTGGCCAGCAGCGCCTGACGCAACGGGGGCTACAGCACTCCTGTAGCATCCCCCCAGCACTGTGCAGCAGCCATCAGCAGCCATCAGCAATGGGCTTACTCACACATTCCTTTACTTTGGCTTAGCTCTCAGCCAGCCCAGCACCTTTGTGCAAATTCAGCTCTTAGCACAGTGACCCAAGGCATAAAACACTGTGTTACTTAATCTGCCATCTTGTTGTCAGGCTTCAGTAGTTCCTTCCTCACTGCCTGAGCAGTACATTTGATATCCACAAAAGTAGTTTTAACTTCCCCCTCTGCTTTGAGACTATGAGCAAAAGGCACTGCCCAAATTTTAAAATGGACGCCTGCTAAGCGATGTGCAAGTTAAAAATGGAAAACCAAAGCCTTACCTAAATGCTCTCAGCAAAATGGTCATTTTTTCAAACTCTCTTGCTTTTTGGTGCCCCTTCTGAATAACTTCCTCTGGAATATTAGCAAGTCTTGCTGCATTGAAGCCATAGCTCTTTGGACATGCTCCTTCAGTGAACTTGTACAGGAACGTAATTGTTTCCTGGCTTGGATCTTCACACTCATTCTCAACCATACATGCCTAGGAAGAGTAAGTTACAAGTCAGCATATGTAATAGTTACAGCCTAATAAAGGCATGAAATATCACATCCTTTCCTCAGGACACCTCTGTGACTCTGGGCAGAAAAGTGCAGAAAAGCATGGACAGCATGAGATCTGCCTATCCTGTAACAAAAATCCTCTATGTTAGTGCCCATGACTGGTGTGTTACAGCTTACACATACCATGTGACCAAGCCGCACAGCCGTGTTGTGTGAATAATCCTCCACCAGGGAGTGGTAGTGTGTGGAGAACAGTGTTCGGCACCGGATTTTCTCTGCGAGTTCTTTCACAACTGCACTCGCTATAGCTGTTCCATCAAAGGTAGCTGTGCCTCTGCCTGAAGAGGAAATGGAAAAGCAAAGACAAATGCAATGCATTGTTTGCCATGTATCTGTTTGTATTATTTGTTTTTCTCCCTCCTTGCTGTGTGGAAGATTGACAAACAGCAGTGAGTAATGACAGGCCCCAGCATCAGGGTGAAGGACTTGAGTGTTTGCTCTCTGCACTGCATAAAGAGACATTTCTGCTCTCTTGAGAGTTGCTACTGGCTTGATGCAGGTAATTATGCCAAGGAAAGCAGGAAAATTCAGCTAGAAATAAGCTAGTACTGAGTGGGGGGTGGAGGGTGTTGTATGAAGTTTCCAGGGCACCTAAAAAATACTTGTTTTACAGAGATATACATAGATACAGACGAGTTAAATGTTTGCAACATTAAGGTAAGGCTACTCCTGTGTACTTGCTTGCCATTTAGACAGCCCAACAGCTAGTTTTTAATCTTAGATTTAATTTTCATAGACTAATTACCCAGTTCATCCACAAGAACAAGGGAATGCTCTGTTGCATGCTGGAGAATGCTGGAAGTCTCACTCAATTCAACAAAGAAGGTACTTTCACCTTTAAAAGAAACAAGAGCCATGAAGTATTAGTCAAAGATCTGAGAAGCACAACTAAAACCCCATTTAATCTGCACTTGAGCCTCAGTCAAGCTAAAATGAAGCTTGACAGCAAACTAACTGAACAAAAGCATAAAGCTTTTTTCCAGCATGAAAATGGTAGGATTCCATTTGCCAGAAAAGGCAGGTTTTGGTTCCTTAAGAGTAGAGGCATAGGTACAATTAATTGAGTAAGTAAGTTTTAGGCCACCTTATCTGTCTACTTTTAATAGCACTGGTCAGATGTAGCAGCTGGACAAGAGGTGCACAAAGGATACAAGATGGGATGCCCCTTGTCTTGCATGCACAAGGCAGGCCTAAGGTGTGTGACTTCTCAGTGTGAAAAAGCACTAAGAGACTTACTGGTTTGGTTGTTGATGCCATAAGGTAATGAATTATTCAGATAACTAAGCCTGTACTCATATGTGCTCGAGTGAAGTATGACAAAAGAAACATACTGCTGCTAAGGACTGAACATCTTGCAGTCCGGCAACCCAGATAATATGAGGCTTGAAATTTAGACCTAAAATTGTTTTCTTAGCAGATTACAAGCAGAAGTACATACAGTTATCCAGACCCTTGCACCTGGTAAATCTGTATGTATGAAGTCCAGATTTACTTCTTTGTAGGGTTCATTCCAAATAATCACATGCAGCAGCAATTAATGTAATTCCAGAACAGGCAAGTACTTCCTGTACTCATGCTGCATGAGCACTGCCATGCTCTAACAGAAGTTTTTCAACATGAGTTATTAAGTGTAGTATCCAGCAATCCTGATTTTCTGCATTTATTTAAAGAGATTTCCAGGATTGAACATGTCTTTAACAATGTTCAGGAATAACCATTTATTCACTTTAGAAAATAAATCCCTGTAATTACATAGGCAATTTTAAATTATTTAAATTTAAAATTTATTTTAAAATATACGTCAAAAATCCTGTTGGCCTCCATTACAAAATGACTGCCATGGAACAACTTTTGCTCTACTTTCATTTCTATACAGTGTGGAAACTAATGCCTCAAGAACAGATTTCAAAGCTAGTTCTGCTGAGCAGCACTCAGCTTCATCATGTGAAATGTTAAAACATTTGTGCGTATATTTGGGAGAGAAAATAATAGCTCAATTGATAAGAAAAAGTTGAAAATGCTACATTTTTCCAGACCACCTCTCTTGCAGAAAGGGCAGTTTTTATTTCTACCATAAAGCACTCAAGGACTCTTCATTCTTAAGGTTTCTTTCTGTGCTGAAATTAAACAAAATGGAAAATAGCTGGGCAAAGGAAGACTTAGTAAAATTCTCTAGCTGCAAAGAAAAGCCTCGATTTGTGAAAGTGTAAATATTTTTTTAATTAAGAACTCAGAATGATTCATTTCCAAATTCCTTATGTGCAACAAGTTCAGTAGGCTTAACTCCTTTCATATTCACTGACTCACATTTTTCAGCAGAAAGGTCATAGAATATCTGCAACCTCCTTAAGTGAGTTGTGATACTGCTCTTATTACCACAAAAAGTATTTTGTTTTTCCAGCCCTGTGGCACTTTGCCTACCACCACAGGCAGACTTCCCCATTCAGCTGTTGCACCATCCTCCACACCTCTATCTTCCTCTCCATGGAAGAAACAAAACACTACAATTATCAACAACTGCTTCCAGGAAGGAAGCCTGCCTCCCTCCCTCCCCATCATCTTAAGAAATTTGATCTCAGACATAAGGCAGGCATTCTGATTGAAATGAGGCCTCTCTAGTCCTTGCAAGAAGGTACAAAACGAACTCCTCTACAACAGCTACCTGAACATCACTGTCCTGTTCCAGAACACTTAGAAAAGGATACCTGCAGAACACAATCAACTGTACAATATCCAAAATGATATTCCTCAGACTTGAATCCTGCTGGAAGGCAGGCTTTTAATACTACAATTAATTAAAAAGTGGTCCTATGTGTCTGTCAAAAATAATGGAGGACAAGCACATCAAACAAGTGAAGCATAACTACATAATCCTGTTTTTAATCTAAACAATAAGACACAACAAATTAGTTGCCCACCTCTTCCTGCAAAATCAGCAGACTATCCTGTTCCAGCTTGCCACTCAAAGCAAGAAAAGAAACTCTCAGCGGTGAAAGCACTTCAGACAGCTGGATTTCAGAAACTCACCTGACATAATTCTGTCTGAGGCACCAAGCCTCGTAAATACTCTGTCAATTGGTGTAAGCCTGCAGACTTCAGCAGGTACGTAGCATCCCAGTTGAGCCATTATAACCAGGAGACCAGCCTGCAGAACAAAGATTAAAACGTTTAAATTTTTACTCTGCGTGCTTGGAGCTTCAGTTCCACACAGAGAACGAGGGAATGAAACTATTTCCCCTAAAACAAAGCCCAGAATACGCTTCCTGCTGTTTTAACAGCTCCAGGCTGCAGCATCGTAATCTCAAGTAGGTCTAAACCACTCTGAAAACCTTCAAAACACAGGTTATCACAGCAACCAGTGTTTATAAAGCAAACTCCCTGTTGCTTTCCCAGTTGCCCCTGATCTCTATTTTCATCTTGTTCAACCTGCAGAAGCATCTTTTGCCAGATGATGCCAAGTCCTGGATAAGGCCACTTGAAAAAGATCTATCACTTTTTCCCAACCATCTCCCATAAGAGAAATAAAACTTCTTCCTCAATAAAGTAAGTGCAAGTAGAAAAAAAAAATCTATCTAAATGTGGGCATTTTCTACCAAATTCTATTTTGTGGTTACAGTATAAAGACTGTAACTGTGCTGCACACCCTGAAGATCACTGCTGGGAACCCCTTTAATGTTTATAAACAGTTAAAAGTCATGTCATTCCTTTATGCAAGACACAAAGGTATTCCAGAATATTCAGTCTTACATAGATAGTCAATCACCTGTCTCATGAGCGTAGATTTGCCACCCATATTTGGGCCTGTTACTAACACACAGGAAGCTTCGCTACTGCTGTCTTCACTTTTGCTGCCTATCATGATGTCATTAGGAATAAAATCATCCCCAAAGAAAGTTTTTGTAATGCATGGATGGCGTGAATTTTTAAGTTCCAGGAAGGGAGGAGCACTATTCACGGGCAGTAGAATTACAGGTCGACACAGTGGTCCATCACCATCTTGACTGTAGTTACCAAGGGACATCAAGACATCTATAAGATTAAGAGAAATTCCAGTAAGTCATACTTTCACCTTTCTTTACTCATTCACTGGAATGCATTTACTCATTGAATAACATTTTTTGAAACCAATTTTTCCATTTTCATGCCATTTTCTTGTTTAGGAAAACGCCCAAGAAGTACTCCAGAAGAACAAGTAAAAGGTGGAGATAATCACAATGTCTTTCCTCATTCCTTCCAGATTTCTACTGATGTCAGATTAAAAATCCTCCCCTCTAGTTTTTAAAGTCTTTAAAATCCACATAATTTCACTTCAAAAGCTGATTTTTTTTAATGTACATGTATAAAATATTAATTTCTTGCATTGTTTTTTTGTTTTGGAACAAGATAAGAGAAAATCAGCTTCTATGACACTGAATTATTTTGTTAAGAATCATAATAACTGCTTGAAAGTTGCCAGAATAAATTTATACACGTATCAGAATTCTGTTGGCCTCAGCAGAAAGCAGCAACACACACACCCCCCCCCTTAATTAGCTGAGCTCTAAGGTTCTAGAAGCTGATTACCTACAAAATGAGACCATACTATGTGATTTTAGAGGCTTTATTATAGCTAAGCCTGAAAGCTCAGTCTCCCTTGATTTTTCAGTACTTGCCCTGGTACTGTGGTGTAGCTAATGTTACTGCTTCCCAGATCTCCCAGCTCACTCAGAGAATTCTTTCCTAGACAACACTTGCTGCCAGCTGGTACCCCCTATTCTGCTGCAGTGGCATTTAGAGAGTGCTTTCATGTTTTCCCTGCAGCAGACATCTCTGAGTGCCTCCTGCTAGCAGAAAATTCACAGTACAAGAGTACACCAGTCCAAAGAAGGGAATATGGAAGACTTGTTCTACCCCAGAAATTTAAGGAGTATTTGGGGAAGTCTTCTTACTAGCCTGCCTTCTTCAAAGTAGTGACAATGACCAATTTTTTTTTATTTTTAAAGGCTTCTGAGAAAGCAGCCTGCTCTGAGGGAAAGGAGATGACTAGCAGATTACATTTTTATACATCCATCTGCATCACTGCCTTCATTTATTAAGAAGCTTCTAATCTACATAGGAATGCTAGACACAGTGGGAGACCCACCAAGCTACATCAAACCGTGATAAAAACGAAGATGTGCACCTACAATTACACAGCAGGAATGAAGAAAAGCTTGCAAACTTCAAGACCCAGCAACCCATCTGTTCTACCATTTACTGTCAGGAGGGAAACAGGTGATCACTGTTAATTATCAATGTTGTTACTACAATTCTGAAACTACAAATTAAGAGCTGGCAGCAGCAAGCCTTTTTTGCTTATCCAGATCAGACTTCATCATTTACTATACAAGAGTATTTTTACTCTATGTCAAAATGAAGAAAACCTCTTACCCAACACAGCAATGCATTCCACAGCTGTCTGCCAGTCTTTACTATTTTTATCGAAGTTGTAAAACAAACGCCTCATGCAGTCTTTTAGTGCTGCATCTCTGCGCTCCTCAGCATTAACCATTTCAGCCAGCATCTTCTCTATCTCCTTGGTCCAGTAGCGCTTATATCCCTTCCTGGTTGACTTCAACTCGTATTCCTCAGGCAAATTACGTGATATTACACTTTCTGGTATTTCCATTTGGTATCGATTTTTGCCTGCCCCCCAGTACAGCATGGACTTGAATCCAAGCAGTTTTCGTTGCTTATCCAAGTAGTTGTGAAGATCTTCCTCAACAGCTTTAATATCCTCTAGTGCTTTATCATAATCAGGGTCAAAGCCCGCCTTTGGAGTAATCACTCCTGTCTTTCGAGCCTGGTTATGATCAAAAGCAGTATCCCATCTTTTAAGCTCTGCACTCAAGTCTGGGAAGCGGCCATCTGGATTTTTGGCTTTACGGGTGACTAGCTGCTTAAGGACTTTGGATTTGAAGTCACTGGCAATTTCTTCCATGACATCAACAATTTCATTCATTACTTTAAACCCCTCCAGTGCAGACAAAAAGTCAGCAATTTTTTTTTTGCTGTATTTGACTTCTTCATAAAAGGTGGCCCTGCTGTCAGGATGGTTCTGACTTTTAAGTGGTGATCCAATACTGTGAATTTTGCTGAGCAGCCTTTCAAGGTCAGGAAGTTTCTTCAGGTGCTCACAAACTTCAGACATTTTATGTGGCACTGCCAGAAGGTCCTCAACAGCATCTAAACGATCATTGATGGATTTAGGATTACAAAGTGGAGCACAGAGCCACTGTTTCAAGAGTCGCTTCCCAAATGGCGTACAACAAGAATCAATTCTTTCCAACAAAGTACCTTCTGTGGTTCCATTGGTTCTGTTCTGCAGGACTTCCAGGTTCATCAGGGTGACTCCATCCAGTACCATCCGCTGGTCAGTTTTGGCAAAGAAACTACTTGAACTCATAGTTTTTGCAGTATTAATATCCACAGGGACATATTCCTCAAAGTTTGCCAGCGATAACAGCTCCTGATCAATCAGACATTTTTTGAGATAGAAAACACATCCCCCAAGAGCTGACAAAGCCAATTCACTGTTTTCACCAGGAGTTAAGCCCAGTGAGTCACTCTCGGAAGTCAGAGATTTGATTACAGAGGGCAGAGAACATCCATCTTCAGAGTTAAGTTTCTCCTTGAAATATCCTTCTTCAAGAAGGACTTTTAGTGTTTTAGATGCATTCCAGAACTGGGAACCAGAGACCAGCCCTTCCTGAATGCAAGAAACAAGTGAGCCCTTCAGTATCTTCTGTGTGTCCATAGACAGGTTCCCCTTCTCATACAGTACCTGCACAGGAGTGTAATGCGCTACTAAAGTCCTAAACCTCGAACAGTGCCGGTCATCCGAGAACTGTCCTACATAAAACTTCCCCACTGATGTGTCAACAAAGCAGACCCCATAAACACGCTGTCCAGAGGAGTCTTCTTTTTCCTTAATGCACAGAAGGTATTTGTTGTGGTTCTCAGAGGGATCACAATCCAGAACACTGTAAGTCTGAGTGCCTTTGGTGATGATTCTGCATATTTCTCGGCGTACAACCCTATCAAATTTTGTTGGGTGGGCCATTGACCTGCAGCGTGTTTCCATCATTTCAGGAGTTTCTGTTTGCTCAACACGGGCAACCTTGTAACCTTTCTGCACTAGAACATCAGAGAATCTGCCAAACGCAGTTTCTGGAAAACCTGAATGGGCCCAAGTGCCCTTCATAAAGATCAGGCCCAACTCATTTACACCAGTGACTGCATCCATATGATACAACTCATAGAATTTTCCAACTTTGTAGAAAATTACAGCATCAAAGTTTTGACTTTTCAGCTGCCACCACCTCCGCATTCCTGGTGTACACTTGTTGAGATAGTCCTCAGGTACATAAAGAGTACATGGGTCATAATCGGGGTCACCCTGCCGTCTCCTGTACATATCTTTCTTTCTCCCTTCCTGCAGCCAATCCAGCTTTTCATGTTCCCACGCTGCAAAGCCACTGATGCCTCCACTGCAAGCATTTGCTTGAGATTCAAAACTTTCAGGTGCTGCAAATGATGTCAGCTTAGACTTGGCTTCTAGAGAAACGGTTACTGCTTTTTTGGGCTTTTCAGAATGCTCATTTTCTAAGCTACTTGTTTTAGTAGGCTTGCTTATCTCTCTTCTCTTTCGTTTAGAATGGACTTTTACAGGACTTTCTGCAACACTCTCTGTGTCCATCTCTGTGTCAGCAGATTCATTTTCATCCACCCCACTACTAGCTTCCTCACTGCTTGCTGCTTCTTGTACATCAGGCTTGAACTCTATGTCGGAGCCATCACGATCACTGTCAGAATCCAACACTCTTCTTCTTTTCGCTTTTATGGCACTTTCCCTGCTTGTTGCTCGCTTATTACTCTTTACATCCTCCTCACTATTGCAGTCATCACTGTTGCTGGATACACTTTCACTCATCTGCTGGAAAAATAAATTATTTAACCTATAAAAAATTCTGCCTACAAAGTAAAGTATCACTGCTGAAAAAAAAACAAACACAAAAATGCAACATAATGCAAGAGATGGAAGAGTCACAGCCAGTTCAGTTTGCCTTCACAGAATTTAGTTTTTTTCTTGATGAAGAACTGATACCAGCCAGTAGCATAATTACTCCTCCTTGTATTCTTTGCAGCCTTGTTCGTTAATTTGCATAAGTGATACTGATGAACAAAACATTTAAACTGGACAAAAGGCATATGGTATATGAAATTCAGCACAAAGGAGAAATGCCTCCATAAGCTAACTCCATGCTGCAATTTTTTTCTGTGGCCCTACATCAGAAACGTGATTGGGTTTTGCAGCCTTTCAGTACTAACCTATGTGAGTTTTGACCATGATTTTTTTTTTCCAGTTAACTACCTATTTCCACCTACAAACAGAACGGTAAAGACTACTAACTTAGTGCATGTGTAGGAGAAAGAAAAGAAACTCCACTATTTGCCTTTTCAACTTGAAACTTTAAGAACTCCAGCACCAGTGCCACAAACATAACAATGCTTGGCGTGGCACCTGTCCCTCAGGGTAACATCACACTGGAGAAAGAATAGATGGGCCAAGCTGACAGAGAAGGTAAGGAAAACCACTATTCCACTGGAAAGGAATGGCATGAGGAAACTGTCAAAGTAATCTATTCCAACCTATGTGGTGTAACTGAAAAAATGTTTGAATCAATTCACAATACAATGTGAAGACAGTAAACATCTCTTTAGTTATCACACCAACAGGTTGGTGTTAACAGTACAAGAACTTGTATTTTATTGCTGCTCTACAACATCAGGGCAGACTCCAAAAATCCAGTTTAATGCCTTAAGATGAACACTCCAAAAGTTAGAAATTTCTACATTATGACAAATTAAAACTTTCAGTTCAGAACTTAGGGAAATGTAGAATACGAATAGCAGATAGAGAAGATCAAAAGATGCACCAGAAAAGAAGTACGAAGTTTATGAATGAGAAAGTGGGTCATCTGGGCTAACGAGGGAGTGATCAATGACCATAGGTGATAGACTTCTTTCCAACTACAAAAGGTGAGAGACAAGCATACAACGTGACAACCCAAAGGCAGTACAAAAAGACACAGGGATACATAGGCATACACGATTAAAGAGCAGATAAGCTGTGATCACTGTACCAGGGAACTGCAGGATATTCCACGCTTAGCTCCAAGAGGCAGCTTCTAAGTTCTAGCACTATTTCTGAAAATCACAGCTAATAAAAAAAACGTTACCTCCATTTCTTCCTCTTCTTCCTCCTCGGTGTCTGACGGCTCACTGCATACTGCCAGTTCAAGCCGTTTAGTCTTATCTTTACTCATTGCATCATCCGCTAGCACCATTGCTCTTTTAATTTCAGGCTTTGTACTGTAAAACATACCTCCCTTCAGTGTCTCCGCATCTGATGAACCTGTAAAACCACAAATAATTTGTCAGAAACTGAAGTTGAGTCTAGCATTTAGCCAGTCCTTTAGTTAGTGTTTATACGCACTTTTAAATGTATTCAGACAACTAGTATAGTTATCTAACACTGTGTTGTTACCAGTCATTCTCACCTCTTAAATAAAGCAATCCATCACTCATTCAGCCTGATAAACTACCCCTAGAGAAAGTCTAAACACTCACAAATGAAATCCCTACCTAGTACATGAACACTTGAAGAATTGCTTCTATTCCTGTAACTCATTATGACACCTGAACACTTTTAAGCTAAGCTATAGATACCCTAACACTAACTATAGTTACTATTGAAAGGCAACACTTTATACTAGCAGGTAAGTTCAACCACAAAGTTATCTTCAAGTCAGGGGCATCAGCCACCTATAACACAGACCTCTTGGCTAAACCTCTGCTGGCTATTCAAACTGCTCCTGTAAGTGCAGAAAGGCATCCCAATTAGCTGGATTAGCTGATCATCAATCACGTTGACAATTCACCCTGGCACTGCAGGGTATCAAGCAAAGCCTACTATCAATAACAATACCATTCCCTCGTTCTCTTCCATACCCCTCAAAGACCACAGTTCCTCCTTGCACTACCTGTACATAAACACAAAATCAAAGCCATCCAGCCTACAGACTGATTTCTAGAAAGGGTCCCCAAAGACACTAACATTCATTGTAATGCCATGCTCAGAAAGTGAGTTTGGGGAAAGAAAGAAGGAGGAGATAAGAGCATCTATACGCTATAGATGCACGTGGGGAAGGGCAATTCCTTTTTCTGCCCTTGTAAGTTTAACTGGCTGCATACGACAGTAGGATCTGCTTGAATAGCTCCTTATACCCACTCCCATGCATCCCTGCATGTAGGTTGTAGGAGACCAATTATCTCAGAAATAAGCCTAAACCAAACAGAATTCCTTCTCAGTTCATTTCTTTGAGCTTGCAGTAGCAAAGCCTGAGTTACAAGTAGCTGCTTCTACAGCAAACTGCAACATATTTAACAAACCAGATCCCCATTTTAGTTTTGCAAATGCAGTGAGACAACCTAAAAATATTTTGCAATTGACAATTTTGGCAGGAGAAAAATTTCATCATATAAAATTAAACTGCATACTCAAGTGTACAACACCTGCACATTCACTTAACCAACTGTATGTAACTCCACTTCTTGCATACTGTTAGAAATCTACCTCTGTGCTATGCAGTTACAAACAGTAACACAATGTAAGAAGCTTCTCCACTTTCTTACTCAAAAACTCCAGTACTCTTACTTTGTATATAAAGATTATTTTTGTTTGAGTTTAAAAGCAAAGCATGTATTTTAAATATTTTTACTCTGTTCTGCATTAACCACATTTCTTGTAGATAGGCCAGCGTTTCTGTGCTTAAACATCTCAAACACTTCTAATTTTTCTGCAATTTTCGTTTGGTAAACAGATCAATTCTGTTTACCTGTATTTGCTTCTAAGTGTAACTGCAAGCTGTTAAGGTATATTTGATTCTTCAGGGAAGATACATATAAACATGGACCAATTCACTTGCATAACTATGCTAACACAGTAATAACATTACCATTTTAATTTAAAACTAACTGTGGCTGAAGAGCAGTACATTTAAGTATAAACAAGGTAAAAAAAGATGACTACATGATCACGAGATGGAACTCTGACTTGGAAAAAGGAAGAAACTGTTTAAATTCAGTTGTTACACTGACATCACAAGCAAATCCTACAGTGCATCAAAAATACTTGTATTATACCCAAAGTTTGACTAAGAACAAGATAGTTCACAGCAGCAGGATTTACCCATGCCAATTTACAGCCAATTATTTACAATCTTCGGCAACATTAAAATTATAAAACAAGGGGAAAACAGATCACAATTATTAATAAGTGATATTCATTATGCAAAATGTTGTTTTAATTCTTTATTACATTTGATTTTCATTTGTTAACTAAGTCATTTCTTCCAGATGGCAAACACCAACTTTGCCCTGGAACTACAAGAACTACCCCGACAAACACTCTGAATTCTCAAGTAACATATTTTATTAACAAAACTGTACTGCATTGCTTAAAATAACACCACAGTAAAATTAATTATTGTTACCTAATGAACATCCTGTGACTATTCTTTTGATTGTGGACAAACTGCAGTTCCCAAATAGCTGCTTAAAAACTGGGTTTGGCCTTCCTAATATTAAGGAATTTCAGGACTAAAAAATGAAATACTAAATTTATCTTTTAGATTGGTTTTTTATATTGATGAGAGAAACAAAGGAAAAACTTTAACACAAGCAAGCTTTAAGTTAGTGTTCTAATCTAATAAACAAGAGGGCTTAGTGTTTTATGAAGAACTATATAACCATAAACACAACTGTAAATCTAAAAAATTTGCTTTCTGTAACTTAAAAAGTACAAAACATGCTTTACGACTCAATACCAATCTTGGTTTTGCTGCCCTTTCTCTATGGAGAATACCATACCCTACACTTCATGCCTATTTTTCCATAACAAGTGGCATATATCCATTTTAAAAACTTTTATTTAAGTATCTTACCTTTATATGGCCTCAGATATTTAATACTGACCCAGCCCCTCGTTGGGCTGTCATCAAAAAACTGTACATGGAGACGAGTAGATTTCCCTTTTCCTCTGACTATTGTTCCTTCAGTCGGATGGTTGTATATGAGACATGGCCACCAGGGATAACCTTCCATCTTGGCCCAGACCAAGTCACCAGGTGAGTACTCACAGAAGATACTGTGAAAATAACAGATGTGTAATTTAAGGAACATAACCATGTAAAACAGCTCTCTTCATAACCAGAACTGCACATTGCTTCTGAGCAGCTTGCCCACTGAAGGTCTTGGAAGGCTCCCAGGTGGTGCAACCTGGATCATACAGTCCTTCCACATCACTAATCAGTACTTCTCTTAAGATGGCTTTTCCGGATTTGCTCCTCCAGGTTCTACCAGATCCCCACACTGACACAGCTCCACAGCCACAACAGACTGGTTTGGGGGCAGAAGGGATCTCTGGAGGTCACCTTGTCCAAGCAGGGCCACCCAGAGCCAGGTGTAACCGGACTGTGGATTTCTTAGGGCAGGGAAGGGTAACCAGGTCCAGCCAAGGCCGTAACCAAAAGTTCACAGGAAGGCTACGTGCTATGAACATTCAACCCACGCATCTCAGACCAGTTTTCCTGTACGGTTCTCACCAGGGCACCCGAAGGAAATGAGTAAGATTCCTAAAAAGCCCCTCAAGCCGTACAAAGATGGATTAACGGGCAGCCGTGCGCGCTGCCGAGCACCCGATGCAGCTTTATCTGCTCGCTCCTCCTCCCCCGGGACGCCCGGCGCAGCCACAGGCGCGGGGCGAACCGCGAACCGCCCGCTCCCCGCGC